>CM044431.1:125500327-125524197 GCA_024363595.1 Xenopus borealis
GGGGTAGTAAAGGTATTTTTTGTGTGCCTGTGTGTGTGTATCTGCCTGTGTGTGGTAATTATTTGCCTTCTTTTTCTGACTTTTTCCAGATTTCAAATGGGGGTCACTGACCCCATCTTAAAGAAATGCACATTCACAGAGACGGGGCTGAAGGAGACAGACGTTGTGGGTGTCCCTGCCGTCGCACCCCCACCAGACTACCATAGTGAGTTATTACAGCATTGTTCTGAATGTACAGTGTATACACTTTGCTTTCTAGAAATTCTGGGAAATACTTCCAGATTCCCATTGTATTTTATCCTGAAACCTGACCTCTGATAGCAGTTTGACACATGGGGGCCGATTTACAAAATTCACGTCAAGGATTCGAATTTCGAACGAATTCGATCGAATTTCGAACGTAGGATTTATTTGTTTGGTCAAATATGTGAATTTTGGCATATTCGATCATCGAATAGGGAATGGTCGAACTATCGAATAAATTCGAATAGAGTAGAATGAACGAATATTCGATCATTTGACCAGCGAAGGATTTTAATTTTAAGTTTATTCGATTGCCTACTTCGGCAGATTGGACCTACTGAATTGCAATAGAAGCCTATGGGAGCACTCCTGATCGAATAGGATTCGTACGAACGTCTTCGATCGTTCGAATCGTACGAATCATTCAAATTAACAAATGATTTAAAATAAAATTGTATTCGATCGTCGAATGATCGAATATTGAAGAAAAGGTAGCCTAGAACTATTCGATTAACATTCGCAATATCGAATGCTAATCAAATATCGAGTAGAAACAATTTTTTTTTGGGGAATAATAGTAAATTTGCCCCATACTGTACATGTACAACAACATTAGTTAGAAGAAGGATTCAGGCCAGACAGTTGTTACAAGGATGCTTTGCATTCAGCATAGGGGAGGATGGGACTTTACTACTGGTTTTGTGACATTACAGCCAGGTATTGCCACTCTCACTCAACAATTGCTTGAAATGGCTCTCAGAGAAAGGCTCCTAACAAATTGTAATAATATTTCTTTTATTTTAAAAAGTATAATTTATTCAAAAAATATAATTGAGAATATTATTATTTTCATCATATCTGTCTATTTGTAACATTTGATTTTCATGATAGTTTCCCTTAAACAATGCTGAAGCCGTTGGGCTCACGCATTCATGTACTAAAACCACTCTTGCATGGTTTTTTAATTCAAATCCCTTTGCTTCCTGCAGAATTATTTTTTTTCCCTTACATAAAAATATAAAACTTGTCAGGTTTTAAGTGCAAAGCTTTTTATTTGTTTTGGAAAAAAAGCCCACTTGGCAGGAAACAATGTATTTGTATCAAGAAATCACCCAAGAGTTTAGGTACTTCAGCATTCTTAAATGAACCCCTTAGTAATGAGAAGTAGTGATGGTTGAATTTGACCAGTTTCACTTCACTGAAAATTCACAAAATTGTGAAAATTTGCAGAAATGCATTGAAGTTTAGGGGTGACAAAATTATTTTTTGACATGTTTTTGACATGTAACAAATTTTCTTCCATTCCACTGATGAGAAGTGGTTTTGCTGACCTCTGTTCAATGTCAGGCAGCAAGGTGATCGTATTGTTGTGCTTAATGACACAATCTTAAAATGTAGAAATACATTTTTAAGAATGTATCACCTATATGTAATAAGAGATAGATTAATGTTCAAATTTTGAGCTCACTTTTTTTTGCATACCAGTTATTCACACATTATTGGTCTAAATCAAGATAAAAACAATAACACTATTTCATGTTTTACAATGATTATTTTTTGTTTTTCTTTACACTAGCATGGTATTTTCTTGGGACTTTGAAAATTGCTGTGGATGAGTACCAAATGCAGATTTCAATAAACTATTATCAGTCCTTGGTGTTGTTCAGTAATCTTTCTTTTCAAATATTTCTGTCCATCATGTTATCTGAAGCAAGAGCAAAACATAGCAAAAGCTGATATACAGGTTATGCAAGATAGTTCCTATCTCATATTTCCACAGTAATGGAAAGTCGAGTTAGCAATGATCAATCCAAAGAGTTACAACAAAACACCACTTCTGTGAAATTAGAAAATGCTGACAGCATTGTAACAGTGCAACTTATAATGCTGAAGTTGGTTTTTATACAGCAGTTACTATGTCTTGGGTTCTCTTTTATGATTTGTGTGTATCTTGATGAATTCAAGTGAGTCTCAATACTTTTCTGTACAATCTTTTTACCAAATTATTTTGATTTATACATACACCTAAAATGCCGCTGTATATGTGCTGTTAATCTCCTATAGAACTTTCTGTTTTATTTTGCCACATAATAATAATAATAGATACAGTCACCCCACTTAAGATGAGCCGAAAAGTATTCGTCAAGTAATATGTTAAGCTTTCTGGGGCAGATTCACTAAAATCCGAAAATTCACCAGCGTAGGTTTCGCTAGCGTTCGCCGCACTTCGCCAGGCGAATTTTCGCCAGTGCTATGCAAATCCACCGAATTTACGCTCAGGTCGGTGAATGGTAGCGTAGTTGCGCTAGTTTTACTTCTCTAGGCAGAGCGCTGTTACGCTAGCGAAGCCTAATTTGCATACGGCGGGAACTTTAACTTATAATAGAAGTATATGTTACAGCCACTACATTCCACTACACAAGCCCAGGAAACCTTTAATAAATTATATAAAGTTGTCCTATTGCCCTACATGTGCCCCCTGTATAGTTGTGTTGCCATATGTTAGGAAATGTAGGGGGAAAGAAGGGTAACCCCCCCAAAAAAATCTTTTTCAGATTATCACTCTCCTATGCTAAAATACGCCAGTGTTTTTTTTGGGAAATGGACTAACTGCAGAGCAATGCAATCATTTGCCCCCAAGAATAAATTAGAGAGGACTTGTTCATGTTCAGCTTTGGCTACTGAGCTTGGCATATTGATCATTGTAGGCTCTCTTCAAGTTTTGGTAACATCTGACAAATTCCCTGCATTAAATTAAGACAGCTATTTTTTTTTTTTTAATTGTGATACCTTTCCCAAATTATATTTAAAGTTATACTTGAAATACACATACTACAGATGGTGCCATTGGGATTTCACATTCCGCTGTACCTCATAATTTTTTAGTACTGCCTCCAGATGGTGGTAAGGGGCAATGATCATAGTCCATCAGAAGCAGTGAACTAAAATAAAATTGCAAAGAATCCTGCATTCTCCAGATTCTGAGGAAGTGCCGAGTGTTTTAGGCAAGAAACGTGTAAGTCTGAGCGCACCCATTGCTCAATATTTGTAATTCATAGTGTGTCTCCAATAAAGCCGTTTTTTGAAAACAGAATGGTCTCCCCAGGAAGTTTCAGTCAGCGCCGACAATTGTGGGATTATTTGTTGAAAGTAACAGTGTCAGATTGGAGAGACCGAACTGCTGCAAGAGCAGCGTCAGGACGGGAGGACTGGGTGAGCTCCAATGCTACACACATCCCTAATTATCTATTTAAAATAAAATTGCACTCTAGCACCATCTAGAGGCAGGATTTAGCACTAAAAATGGTGTCTGGACATGGTGCAACAAAATGTGAAATCCTGATGTCTTTATCTGTATATCAAACCTGTGATCTGTAATACATAAACAGAATATGGGGCAGTGTAAAAGAAGCCAAGCATTTCCCATACAAACCAACTATCACAGATACGTGAGGTCTCCTTTAATATATAAGTAATATTATAAAGTATAAAGAACCATTACTTAACATAGAAACTGTTCCAGTAATTAACGTGACAAGTGCACTAAATGGTAGGAAAGTATCTATTAATCAATTCATGTGATCCCTTTTGATTCCTTATGCAGTACTCCTAAAGGTTCTTGTAGCTTGGAGTTGTCATATTATTCATAAGTGATTCAACAATCTTTTCTTTTTAAACAAAATATGTTCCACTTAATATTTTAGGTAAAAAGTGAAATTCTTGTCACCTAATAATATTATGGAGGTTCACTGCAGAGGTGTACTTTTATTTAACTACTATATAATTCATTGTATAATAAAACACAGATTATTAGATTGCTGTATAAAATTAATTAAATAATGATTGCTTAAAAATGATTAGCACAACCAATAATAACCTGCTATTGCTAAAATAGATTAGAGATAGGATTATAACAAAATGGAATAAGAAGGCGAAAGAACCTGGAAAAAACACTGGCTACCTATGTTTCCATGTATTATTATTATTATTGCATAAACACAAAGCAAAGAATGCAGAACAACTGTGGTTGTGCTACTCTCTTCCATACTGGATAAATTGAACTGCCTTTGAACTCACTGAACATGAAGGAGGCAATGATTCATCATTTTTCCTTTTTCAAATAATTCAATTACACACGTCTCAGTTAACATTACTCTATCATTAAATCACCTAAGTTGAATGAAAGAAAATATTGAAATCAACCCATATTAAACTTCATATAAAATTACAGCATAGAAAACGTTCAAATTAAATTTCATTTAAAGGAAAACTATACCCTCAAAATGAATACTTGAGCAACAGATAGTTTATATCAAATTAAGTGGCATAGTAAATAATCTTACCAAACTGGAAAATATATTTAAGTAAATATTGCCCTTTTACATCTCTTGCCTTGAACCACCATTTCGTGATGGTCTGTGTGCTGCCTCAGAGATCACCTGACCAGAAATATTTCAACTCTAACTGTAACAGGAAGAAGTGTGGAAGCAAAAGACACAACTCTGTCTGTTAATTGGCTCATGTGACCTAACTTTATAGTTTGTTTGGTATGTTTGTGTGCACCGTTGAATCACACGATCCCAGGAGGTTGTCCTTATTTTTTAAAATGGCAATTTTCTATATATGATTACCCAATGTCACATACTACTAAAAAAGTATACTGTTTGGTTTATTTACATGAAGCAGGGTTTTACATATGAGTTGTTTTATGCATTATCTTTTTATAGAGACCTACATTGTAGGTATAGCTTTCCTTTAACAAATACTGTTTGTATGTAATTTTTCCCAGTGAATAGAAGCTACATACGTATATCTTTTTTGCTTATTGCACATTTGCTGTAATTTCATTCAAAGTTTGCACGTAAGAATGTCTAAATTGGTAACAGGCTACAGGTATCAATAGTTGATATTCATGTTTATTAGTACTGTTCTTACCCAATAGTTAGATCAGTTGCCATTTGCAAAAAATATCCAGGAAATAGCACTTGCAGTTATTTTTCCTTAAAGTAAACCAATAACTGGTGTAGAACTACTATTGGTTTTTATAGGAAGAATCAGAGGCAAACAGAAATAATATATCCCTGATTGAAATGAGACAGTCCTACTTGTTTTAGGCTACAAAAATTAGTCAAACTTTTGAATTTGTGACAAAATGCTAAATTTTTTCTCAACACCATGACAAAATGTCACCAATTTTTACCAATAAAAAATGCTCAAGAAAAATGCCCATATTAAAAAAAACAGGGAAAAACACACATTTGACTTTATTTTGCATGAAAAAATACAGCAAAAAAAATCATTGGTCCTGTTATCCAGAATGCTCTGAACCTGGGACTTTCTGGATAAGGGATAAAATAATTTAAACACAACTCTTTGTTTCCAATAATTTATTATATCTTAGTTGGGATCAAGTACAAGGTATTGTTTTATTATTATTACAGAATACTTTTAAAAAGTGAAATATTTAATTGTAATTGAGTCTCTGTGAGATGGCCTTCCTGTAATATGTAGCTTTTTGGAAAATGGGTCTATATGCCACTATTTTTTTAAAACAGTGCTAATCCAGACTTACCAAATGTAATTATATAATGAATAAAGTACCCACTCTTGTAAGATGCTGAAGGCTGCTTTATACAGGTTATGGAACAAGGGGTACTTTATTTGTTATAATACACACATTTCAGTGAGTCATGTGACATAAATTACATCATTAAGCACCATTTATAAGGATATTATTTACAGGATATTCATGGCTTTTGTGTATTTTAAGCATGCACCATCAACAATAGGTAGTGTTGGGCATATCTGACCTGTTTCACTTCATGAAAAATTAGTCAATGGGCGTTTTTTCCATTAGAGTCTATGGCCATTATTTTTTGTGGTTTGGCAAAATATTTTCATCCCTAATCAGTGTCAGAAAGTGACAGGCTCAGAGGTGCACAACAATGGGGTATTGAACACATGCTTTTGTGATGCCTTACTGTTTTACCAATTGGTTGATGCTCATTCAGGCCATCAAAATGTTACCAACTGCAAACTGGATTGAAAGGAATCTCTTCAATCTGTAAAGATGGTGACCAATACATGTATGGCATCTGGAATGCTTGGAACTTGAGATGTTTGAGAAAATATTTCTTTAATTTGCATCGCCATACATAAAGTCTGCTAAAAACCATTTAAACATTGAATGCATGTAATAGAATTGTTTTGCCACCAATATCGATTGGAACACATCTCTTCAATCTGTAAAGGTTGTGACAATACATGTATGGCATCTGTAATACAGAATGCTTGGAACCTGGGATTTTCGAGATAAGGAATATTTCTTTAATTTGCATATCCATATCTAAAGTCTAAAATATTAAATGCATGCAATAGATTTGTTTCACCACAAATATAGATTCATGCAACTTAGATAGGAGTAAGTACAAACTACTATTTTATTATTACAGTGAAAAGGGAAATCATTATTACAAATTAGAATTATTTTCTTAAAATAGACTTCCTGTAATTCAGAACTTTCTGCAGGTTACAGATAAAGGATCCCATATCTGTATATTAAATTACAAAAACAGGAAAACTTTTAGAAGCTTAGACTGGACAGTCTCCAGGCAAAGGATCTTAATATTGATTTGGTGGTATGTGAAATTACTGTAAACTTTTTTGCCCAAAATTGAAAAGTATTTGAAGCCACAAACTGTGTATAGAATTGTTTGCTACTCAATCAGACAGTGATCTTGTTTCACCAATTCCAGAATAAATGTATCATATAGAAAATGAAGGTTTACTGGAGAGCAGATGTGTTCAATTTCTTAAAGTGATTTATTCAAGATGCATAGCACTACCTGTTTCGGACCACAAGGGTCCTTCAACTGCACTAGAAGGACCCTTATGGTCCGAAACATGTAGTGTTACAGTAAATGCGGTTATAGTTGCCAAAGTGCAGTTCTCAAGCAGAAACAGTGCATACAGGAGTATGAAATGTGCACAGAGCAGCTATTTTAAAGGCCCTAAAAAGTGGCTGCATCTGTATGCATCTTGAATAAATCACTTAAAGAAATTGAACACATCTGCTCTCCAGTGAACCTTCATTTTCTACATGGTAAACTTTTCTGCACCCACCAAAGTATTGTTCATATAGTTTTGTATGGGAAGAGTTCCATGTATAGGGACATCTATTAACTACCATGTTTGTTTTCAAGCCACGCAATGCATAATAAAAGGATATTCAAATGGATTCCCAAAGGGAGGTGTTGTCGGCTGTACCTCAAAGGCAAGGGGACACAAAAAACAAAAAAACAAAAAAAATCTAGTGCAGTATTTCGGTGAGACAGTTTTTCACCCAAAAATGTGAATAATCTGTTACACTATCAGTGTGTTGGGCAGTTGCCCATATAGTGACTTTTAGAATGTGTGTCACGTTAATTAAAAATCACCCTCTATCACCATCAGTGTGCGCGTGTAGTAGAGGGAAATGGGACATAATATGTTCGTTACCCACACAGTATCGGATCTGTTTCCGATTATACTCACGAGCGTTTAGGAGTAATATGGCGTTTATCTCAAGCTTGAATCATTCCGTAAACCTTTTTCATAGAAATGTCTTCTTAAAATCGCTTTAAAAACAATGGAGTCGTATTTCCTCGAGGCCCAGATCCCTTGCGCAACTTGGTATGCAGCACCGGCGTTGTCAGCCGCAGTGTCAGTGCGGCGCTTTTAAAGTTTCTTCTTTCGCAGGTTATACCGCTTCTATGTTAGATCCTCCGTGCGGTTAGCTTTGTCGCAGGGTAAACGTGGCTCTCTTGGGATTCCTCCGTGCATACACCTCCTTTCCGCGGGTACCTCTGACGCGTTTCGCCTTGATTTGGCTTCCTCATAGAAATATAAAAGGAGATTTTCTTTGACATAGAGACAAGCAAAAACGTGAAACTATGACATGCCTGCCTGGCCAGGCATCACTTTAACAGTTTTAATTTGCCTTAAACCACTTTTTTGTTGAAAACTAAACCAAATTAATTTTCAAGCCCACATTTGCAAATCAATTCATAATATCCATATAATGTAAGAACTTAATATATTGTTTTGCTTTTCTAGTTGAATTCACAATGGAATTCTATTTAAAGGGTTTAATAACTAGTGATTGGTGAATCCGTCCTGTTTTGGCAAACATTTGTGAAACACATTGAAGTCAATGGGATTGATCATTTTCCAGTCTATGAGGGTTTTTGGTGGTGAAACCTGAGAAAGAAATTCACCCATCACTACTAATAATCATTGATGTGTTGACACTGCCCAAAGCCATCCGATTTGCCTATATATATTCTGGGGGGGGGGGGGTCTGGGATTGCTAAAATGGGTAGCCATGGAAGTGAGACAAGGTTAAAGTTTTAACTTATATGCTTTCCGTGTGTTCTTTCCCTTCATTTCAGTGGTTATAAGATTTATTTGAAATATATAGGAGCGTATTTGATTTACACACACATACATTGTATTTTAATTTGGTGCTTTTCTAATTACTTTTCTAATTAATTCAAAGTTTAATTTTAATTTTGTTGGATTTAATAGCAGCATTTGATACAGGGGATCACAGTATTTTATTAGAGAGATTGCGAAATTGGTTGGGGCTTTCTGGGTTGGCTTTAGGTTGGTTTCAATCCTATTTAGTGAACAGAAAATTTTTTGTGTCAGTCAATGATGATCACTCTTCAATTTATGATCTTTCCTGCGGGATTCCTCAGGGGTCTATCCTTGGCCCATTATTTTCGTTATATATATTTGTTCTTGGTTTTTTAATGCAGCGTTTTAACATCACTTTTCATTTTTATGCAGATGATACACAGCTTTATCTGTCTTTTAAGAGAAATGATCGAAATGCCATAAATAATTTAGTGGAATGTTTAACCGCTATTAAGACTTGGATGGGGTGTAATTGTTTTAGCTTAAATGAGGATAAGACTGAGGTGAGGATTATTGGCCATGAACAACGTCCTAATGCTTTGCATGTGGAATTGTGCACTTTAGGACTCAGAATGAGTACATCAGTTAGGAACTTGGGTGTTATTTTTGATTTAGATTTTGGCTTGCACACAAATAAGCTAATTCAGACATATTTTTTTTTTCAGTTGAGAAATATTATCTGTCTTTTAAAAGAAATGATCGAAATGCCATAAATAATTTAATGGAATGTTTAAACGCTATTAAGACTAGTATGGGGTGTAATTTTTTGAGCTTAAATGAGGATAAGACTGATTTGCAAATCAATTCATAATATCCATAACATGTAAGAACTTAATATATTGTTTTGCTTTTCTAGTTGAATTCACAATGAAATTCTATTTAAAGGGTAATTTTAATAACTAGTGATTGGTGAATCCGTCCTGTTTTGGCAAACATTTGTGAAACACATTGAAGTCAATGGGATTGATCATTTTCCAGTCTATGAGGGTTTTTGGTGGTGAAACCTGAAAAAGAAATTCACCCATCACTACTAATAATCATTGATGTGTTAACACTGCCCAAAGCCATCCGATTTGCCTATATATATTCTGGGGGGGGGGTCTGGGATTGCTAAAATGGGTAGCCATGGAAGTGAGACAAGGTTAAAGTATTAACTTATATGCTTTCTGTGTGTGTTCTTTCCCTTCATTTCAGTGGTTATAAGCTTTATTTGAAATATATAGGAACGTATTTGATTTACACACACATACATTGCATTTTAATTTGGTACTTTTCTAATTACCAAAGTTGTGGCATCTTCAGTTGAGAAAACAAACTTATACAAGGACAGATGATGCTTGGGTATTCAGGGTGTCTCAACATAATTCATGTGACAGAGTCAATGAGAAGCTGTTCAGCTCTTGATTGGGAAACTTTTAGCTGCAGAGCATCTATTCTTGATCAATACTCTTTTATTACAAGATTTCAGAGGGAAGATCACACGCCATTAAATATTTATTTGATTTTATCAGATCAATAATTCTAATCACAGGGAATATGATTGCTTTGCCTAAAATGGGTTAGGTGAATGGATTCATAATTTGTTTCTAACAAAAGGTTAAGGGAAAATACATTTCTTTGTATTACACAGGTGACTGGTGCAGTGATATTATTGTTATGTAGTGTTCACAATGCCCCAATTTAAAAAAAAATGAATTGTGTTGCTGCCACTGATTTGTCACAAAGCATTTCAGTAAATCAATACAAACAACTCGAATAAGGTTATATTGATATATTCTGGACATATTTTGTTTTACAGGACATGTACAAAGATATAAAAATAATGACTTCAAAATGCAATGTAAAGTGTAAAGGTGTGTGCATTTTCTACCCTTAAAAATGAGCTGGAAATATTTGGACCTCATATTTTCCTTAGGCTACAGGAAGAGAGAAACCCCAGATATACATGTTTTCAAGTGTTGTAGAGTTACACAGATATAAAAAATGATCATAACACAGAGCTTATTCAGTAAACATTCGCAGTGAATTCACATACCAAAACTATTAAAGCATTATAATAGAATTACTAGATGTAATAAACACTAATTGAGTATGTTCATATTTGTTGCTTAGTTATGTTTAAAAGCAGATGGGACTTACAATATGAGAGAGTGGCTTTTTTCTTTAATGATACTGTACATTCATAAATGCATAAATGCATTTTACACTATATTAATATATTTAAACATGATTAATATTGTGTACTTTACTTATTCATTGTAGGGATAATTTAAATAAATGCAGAATTTCTTTTGGATCATATATATGAATATGTTTCCTCACTAGGCTGCAAGAAGTTTCTGTTCCAAGAGAAACTTAATGTAACCCCTTTTTTGGTATTATTACCTTTTTTTCAGCTGCTCACAGCAGAACTCTATTTGTAATTCTTAACCAAACAGAATATGTATTAAATAATTCAACAATAAATAAAGCATAAAAAAGAGAAATAGAGAATGTCATATAACAAAGGTTACACAGTACAAAGTGACTCAAACACTAGGGGGAAAATTCACTAAGATCCGAAAATTTGCCAGCGTTGGCTTCGCTAGCATTCGACGCACTTCGCCAGTGAGAAGTTATGCTCAGGTTGGCGAATGGTAGCGTAGTTGCGCTAGTGTTACTTCGCTAGGCAAATGTTGATCTTAGTGAATTTGCGTAATTACGATCCTTCGTCAGTGCGCAACTTCGCACCCGTACGCCAGGCGAAGTAGTTTATCTACTTCGCTAGCGAAAATTTGCCAGAGCCGGTGTTAGTGAATTTCCGAAGTTAAGAAATGATGTCACGCTGGCGAATTAGCGCTAGCATTAGACGATTCGCGCTTTACTGAATTTGGGCCCAACACTCTTTGAAACAAGTGAAGGGTTAGTCTCACTTCACACCAGACCTCTCCATAATCGGTATCCTCTGGAAGAAGCATCTCAAATAGTTAAACTAGTCTTAGTCAGTACCCTAGTCTCTTAATCAAGGTGGGTATCACCGTGGAGTACTAACTTCACACAGTTATCCTCAGTTGGCACAGTACTGCTCTTAGCTGACCTTACTCCCACCTTCAATTAATGTGGTGCTAAAGAACTCCACTATTCACTATTTTGACCTTGTTTTCCAGCTCTACAAAGGGGTTGGTTCCCTTTGGTTGTTGACTTGATGCTGGGCCTTTTGTTCAAAACCCTCAGCACATCCACCTTTGGATAGGTGGTGCAGTCCAAAGGAGAAGGTCTTTGGACAAGAACTACAATCACAGATCTCTGGGCCAACTAGGAAAACCGGCATCCCACAGGGCAGAGGAATAATAACTTGTACTTAGGAGATTTAACCCCTGGGTAGCCCACAAAACTATATTGAAAATATGGCTACAGGGAAAGAAAAAAATAATAATTTCTATTTATTCTTTAATTAAATTCTGACATAGGTATCTAAATTAAACTGGCTTTTATGTTTCATGACTCTGCCAGTTTGTTAAAAATTATATATTTTTGAACAACTGTGTTCTTTCTTTGAATTATTTAACCTTTGCCTCCTTCTGAGACTTAATTTTATTAAAACTCTTTACTTGGCTTGTCTACAGCACAATTATATTCAACTTTACAGAAGGTGTTTTGACAATTATAACCTTTTCATTTTGCTGACAATGTCTCTATGCAAATGCTAATATTTTATTGCTGAGCACAGCAACGCAGCTCCACCCACTCAACATTTATCAAGGCCACAATGCCTGCACATGAATAAAAGAATAACTTCACAATGATAATAAAACGTATGCATGAATTATTAATTGGTGACCTTTATATGATGGCATGTGAGCTACATGAAGCAAACTTCTTATTGCGACTTTGTAAATTCATTTAAACATGTTCCTTTCTATCACTTTAGTTCATTTGTCAATTTGTTCTGCTTTTGGGACTGGCTAATGGTGAGAGAAAACTGGGATAGAGGCCAGTGGGAAGGGCTTATGTCTTGAATGCAGTGACTGGAGCAAAAGGTGACTTGCAGATTTTTTGGAAAGCTAAAATCATACTAAAATTCTAAAATTACATATACTACAAATTTTAAAGGAATTGTTCAGTGTAAAAGTAAAAACTAGGCAAATAGGTAGAAACTACATATTCCAAAATTTTTAAATGAACTTTTCAGTGTAAAAATAAAAACTAGGTAAATAAGTAGGATCAGAGGCTAGCCTGACTGGCCAGGCACCCTAGGCTGCTTATTCAGCCAGCTTGCCCCCATCTCCATCTTGTGTGTATGCATGGCTGCGGCGCTCTCACGCGTTGCATGGCAGCAGCATTCATGGGTGCATGAAAGCCCGTGGCATTTACCAGCGCAGAGTCTGGTCTGGTCTAGGGGTAGGCAGAAGAGGTAGCTTCCCAGTGCCCCCCAATTTGTTGTGCCCTAGGCAGCTGCCTCTTCTGCCTACCCCTAGTTCTGGCCCTGAGTAGGATGTGCAAAATAAAAAATGGTTCAAATATTGTTAGTTAGCCAAACAGTTTTACCTATAAAGGCTGGAGTAACAGTGACTGATGTCTAAAATAATAGCCAGAACACTACTTGCTGCTTTGCAGCTCTCTTGGTTTCCACTGATTAGTTAAAAGGCAGTAATCAATCAACGACTTGAGGGGGACACGTGTCATTGCTATTAAATCTGTTCTGTATGCTAAGGATCAATTGCAAACTCACTGACCAGTTACAGATGCAGTCACTTTGGATTGTAAGTTAAATGCGTCGTGACTTAACTCATCTATCCCATTTATCCCACTTAGCACAGAATATTGTGTCACAGCATCCCATCCAATTAAAGAGTTCACCATTGAAAACAATGGTGCTTTGGTATGCTAATGAAAAGGTTAAATGCATTAAATGAGTTAAGATAACTTTAGATAACACAGTTTCTTCAATTAGCCCTGAGTCATGACGCATTTAACTTACAAATCCAAGTGACTGTATCTGTATGTCCCATGTGGTCCTCCTTCCAGACGCTAACTAACTAAAAGTTAGAGTTAAGAAGCTGAAAAGTAGTGATGAGTGAATTTCAGCAGTTATGGATTCACAGTGAAATTCTGCATTTCACCATATGAAAATTGTGAGAGACAAAAATGATGCAGAAACAAAAAAGTTGCCATAAGAAAAAAATCCTCTTGACTTTAACGTATCTGGACAAAAAAAGTAATCATACAAAAAAGCCCATTGACTTTAATGTATTTGGGCAAAAAAGTAACCATAAGAGAAAACGCCACTTGAAAAAGTTGCCATCTGAAAAAACACCCATTGACTTTAATGCATTTGAACAAAAAAGTCTCAGAGACAAAATAAGTTGCCACAAGAAAAAAATCTGTGGCAAAAAATGTGCTATTTTTTTTAGAAACTTCAGCAAAAATTAGCAACTGAAAAATTTACTGCAACAAAAAAATTGCAGAGACAAAAAAGTCACCATAAGAAAAAACACCCCTTGACTTTAATGCATCTGGACAAAAAAGTTGCCATACAAAAAAATGCCCATTTACGTAAATGCATTTGGAAGAAAAAGTCGCCAAAAGAAAAATCGCCCTTTGGGAAAAAAAGTTGCAACTGTTTGCTTTTAAAGGGAAAATACCCAATTTTTTACATGAGCTTATTCACTGGGTCTGTAGAAAAGCTACATGGGCATTATATGAACTTCCAGAAATAAATATAAATGTATTTTATTTTTACACAGACATTCCTGATTCCACAGACTGAAAAGGGACCATGCTAGTCTATATGTGTGTTTGTCATTTCTCCAACTCCATAGACTTAAACTGTAATTCAACCACTCAGTTATCGTTTTCCATTGTGAACTGATGGATTCTACGACTTGAAGTCCCTCTACTTTCCAGAGAATCTGGTTACCACCCACTATGGAAAACAGAGAAATTGACTCCTCAGCTTGGCCATCATAGAAGAAATGGAGGAAGGATCTCCAGGCAGCAATAGAACTCTTAACACAGTCAGTGATTCTGAACCAGGAACAATAGATTTATTGAAGAAATAACATATAAAAAAGTTACTTCTTTTGAACATAGTTATTTCCAACACTAAGTTCACAATGGAAATTACTCATACCACAGCTGTCTTCTCCCAGTGTGCCAACTTGTCTCAACAGGTTCTCCAAGGAGTTCCCTGAGTCTTACTCACTTGGTAAGTATCACACATGAAACTACCCAGAATTAATTCTCCTCTGTGAAGTTCAAATCTGATCTTAATAGTTAATAGTTAAAGGAGATAGAAAGACTCTTTTTACTGTAGTTGGGGGTTCCAAAAGTTAGGCACCCCCAAGAGACTGTTTTTACTTAACTCACACCTTGGTGCTTCTACCTGCAGAAAACTGCATTGGCCTTTGGTGCTACCAGCGAGCACCACGGAGTGATCAGCTTCCGGTATTCCTCTCTCTTTTCTCACAGTTACACATGTGTGCACATGCTCAGTAGCGCAAAAAGCCAGACTTTAACAAAGAAGTCAGCTATTTCGCTCTACTGCACGTGTCTACCCCAGGAAATTTGAAGAAAGAAAAATAAGGAAACAGATTGATTGGTGGTACTCACTGGAAGAACACACCCTAGGCAACCTGGCCAGTGGCAGCACCCAATAGACACACGAGTATTTTTTGAGTGTATAGCCCCACAGGTTCTTGATATGGTGAATTTAACACTATCGTTAGGCTGTGTTCTGGAATCTTTTAAGTTGGCAATAATTTTAGACTTATTTCAAAACTACCAATTCTGTCAAAGATTTTAGTGACGAATCAATTGATGCAAGCTTTGGAGAACAATAATGCTTTGCATGTGGAATTGTGCACTTTAGGACTCAGAATAAGTACATCAGTTAGGAACTTGGGTGTTATTTTTGATTCAAATTTAGATTTTGGCTTGCACACAAATAAGCTAATTCAAACATGTTTTTTTTCAGTTGAGAAATATTGCGAAAATCAGACATGCACTTTCTTTTAAGGATATAGAAAGGGTGATTCATGTTTTTATTTAATCTCGTTTAGATTATTGCAATTCTTTATTTACGTGTTTTAAGTAAAAAATCCCTGGCTCGGCTTCAGTTAGTCCAAAACGCAGCTATTAACAAAAACTAATAGTTTTGATCACATTAGTCTGATTTTAAAATACTATTATTAACTTATCAAGCTTTACATCATAAGACCCCAGAATATATTTCAGAATTGTTGACTGTTTATTATAGCAGTAGGTTGTTAAGGTCTTCTGGACAACGATTATTGAAGATTCCTAGAACAAGATTAAAAGGGAAAGGTGATTGTGCCTTTGCCGTATATGCGCAGAAACTGTGGAATAATTTGCCATTGGATATTCAACATGCTAGTTCAGTGGATATTTTTAAATATGTTTGAAGACTTATCTGTATACCTTGGCTTTTAAGTAGATTCCAGTGTAGTGCAAATGTAAATTTTTTGGGATATTTGTAATGTTTTTTGGGATGTAAATGATTATGGGGATGCAATGATGTTACTGCATATGTTCTTTTCTTTTTAAGTCTTTTGTAAAGCACTTTGTAGCTTTGCTTTGAAAGGTGCTATATATTTCAACTTTTAGTTACTTACTAGGCATGTGCCTACTCTGCCTACCCTTAGTTCTGGCCCTGCTGTGCAGTTTTCTTTTAAAAGGAGCATTGTCCAAGGGTGTGAGGTAAGTATATGCAATCACTTGGGGGTGCCTAATTTTTGACACCCCAAAGTAAATAGGCATTTCCTTCTCCTTTAAGGGAGAAAGCTCCTTTCATTGGTAGCTTATTCATTTTTTAACCTGCCAGACCATTGATTGTGGCCCTTATTTTATACATATCTAGTGCTATCCCATAATTAGTTAATCAGGTGTAATTTTCTTACTGTCAAATCAGGGTTATACCACAACAAGATGGAGATTTGTCCCAGAACAGTAATGGGACCTGTAGCTAAATTCTGATTTATATTACATTACAGCATCTGTTCAGCTTTACCTTTTAATTGTATTGCTAGACATTACCATCCACTTAAAATTTTGTATCCCCATTTATATCTACTTCAGCTTTGAAACTCATTTAACTAAGTCTTCTCAGTTATCTAAAAAAAAATTAAATAAAAGCATTGTGTATGTCAATCAGATCACATGAAGCGGCATACCTTTTTCATAATAAGCTATTTTGTGCAGTTATAATTAAAATGTTCCAAGTCGGTACTTGCTGACATTTCAATAAATTTCAGTATAATTATCTATATGCATGTTAACCTATAAAAGCAAATATCAAATGTGCAAAAGGTTGTTTACTGTATCTTATTGGTTATACCTAAACTTGATTCATTTCAAGAGATATTTTTAACTTCCTTTTTAATTTCTTAAAAGTTTCTTACTTAATAGGCAAAATACAAAAGAGGGGTTTAATTAATGCACATTCCCTGGTCCCATGTTTCACTAGTAATTTAGTATCAATGCAAATGTGTATAATTTCTCAAAAACAGGCATTTAGTTACAAAGATATGATCATAACATTGACATGGTAAACTCCACATGGTGGTCTCTAAATATTTTCCTTGGTCATTTTTCGTAGGTTGGCACCTCTCTGAATGGTATAAGTGTTTCTTGATAGGACATACTCCTCCCCATAATTAGCTTTTAAGGGAGAGAGATTGCCAAGACTAAAACACTGGTTTCACAGGTATAGATGCTTACACCAGTGTTCCCCAACCAGTAGCTCGTGAGCAACATGTTGCTCTCCAACCCCTTGGATGTTGGTCCCAGTGGCCTCTAAGCAGGTGCTTATTTTTAAATTTAAATTCAAGTTTTGGTTGTATAAAGACCATGTACACAGCCAAACAGACCCTCATATAGGCTGCCAGTCCACATAGAAGCTACCAAATGGCCAATCGCAACCCTTATTTGACACCGCTAGGGACCTTTTTCATGCTTTTGTTGCTCTCCAACTCTTTCTATACTTGAATGTGGCTCATGGAACAAAAAGGTTGGGGACCCCTGGCTTACACCTTTTAAGAGAGAGATTGCCCAGATCACCACCCATTTTTATAGTCATAAGACCACCATTAAAGTCTGGCCATTTTTCCTGTTGAATAACTCTGCTTAAGTACAAAGATACACAAAAAGTGGTTTGCATTGGTGTAACTACTCCTTGGTGGGCCGTACAGGATGGGCATCTGGGTCCCCCTGTCAGGCCCTTACCTTTATGCTGGAGTGTTGATGACATGTGTGCTGTAAAATCTCCCCCCCCCCCCCGATAACCGCCTGCCATAATTATTTTCTTTGCTCCGTTGGGCCCCAAGGGAGTTGGGACCCTGGTGCAATTGCACCCCCTGCACCCCTGGTAGTTACGCCACTGGGGGTTTGTGGGAATACTATAATGCTAGGAAAATACATGTACAACGAAAGCTCAGCTGAGCTGGCAAATTTAGCACCAAACATACAAAAGAGCGATTGTATCAATGAATATTCCCTGGTCCCCTGTTTCACTAGTAATTTAGTATTTATGTTAGTGTATTTATATTTTTTTCACAAACAATGTATTTTAGTTACAAAGTTATGATCCTAAAATTGACAAGCCATGTAAAAATGTTTGTTATTAAGTAACTGGCAATACCTGAATAAGCATTTTTCCTACAAGTGAATAGCCGTTCAACCCTATCTTCTTTGACCAACCAAAATAACACATAACTAACCCAACCAACTAACACAACCCTATCTCTTGATTTATAAAGTTATTTACTTTTAATTTTATTTGAATGTATTATTCTGGAGACAAATGTTTTGCTTTAACGTGGACCCTTCACTACAAAAAATATTCAAAATCCTATTTTATCACACTACTCAAGCAAAATGAACATTAATTACACTATATAAATTATTTTAATCTTGTTTTCTTCAGTCTGGGAATTCATAATTATAGCAAGCAGGCAGGAGCCATTTTGTGGACATTGTTATTAAGGCAAGCCTTGCATCATCTCAGAATCTTGTTTGTGCACCAGAATGGGGGACCCAATGTCTATCCCTATGTCCTGGCTACACAATGAAATGGTTAAGAGAACTGGGGGAATGTGTGGGGAGCAGTGACATCTAGGAAGTGCTGAATGAGAAGTGAAAGTAATTATCTGCCCCGCCTCTATGCCTAAGGCATAGAGGAGGGGCAGACAATATTTGATTGACAGCTGAGATTTTTAAATGAGCTTAAATACTATGAATGCTTTAATAAAAATTTGAAATAGGATTTCATGTTTAATTTGAAAATGACTTTTATTATACAGATTTTTGTGTCTTGGTGATGGGTCCACTTTAAGGCAAAGAATACAAAGGGTACCTCCAAAGAAGTGTGGCAGTGGCCAAAATGCTACAGTCCTCCTGTCATTGCTCCTTATTCACAGGGAGTGATGACAGATCAGCTTCAGGGCCAAAAACCTCAAGTGTATATTCTGGCACAGAGTTCCATCTGCCACTACTTTGTGTGTGTGAGGTTGGACATTTTGTGTGTCACTGCCCTAAAAATGTATCCGGCTGAGAAGCTATCTATAGATCATACTGGATAATTGATAGAATTGTGTTTGCAAATATGCTTCACTTTCTCATGCATAGTTATCATTTGCCAATAACCATTCTATATTGTAACAAATATGATTTCATATGTGCTTCCCGTAATAAAAAAATAAAATTCTAGCACAGTGTTGAGTCTCTTTCTTTAGAAGTTTTTTCGTCTCTCAGATAGAGTAGAATAGACATGCAGCTCTCAACTGAGGAGAACGTCAATTTTTCTCTCCAGACAAAACAGATCCATCAGAGTCTAAGATGAAGTGAAATGTTTCACGAAACTTGTTAGGCCAGGAAACATTTTTTAGTCCCTTCCTGTCTTTTCCGGAACAGTTTCCCAGTCCGCAAAGCTGGAAATTCATTATCCTGCATTGGGTGAATGACAACCAAGTCACACTGCAAATGAGAAACTATATGTTATTGATTTGAGTGGATTCTGTGAATAGCAACCAAGCAGGAAATTTTCACTTATACTTAGATGTGTGCAACTTTATTTTCTCACTCTTGCTTTTGTCTCATAGGTGGAGCGGTGGAGTGCTGTTTTGTCTGGAGAGAAAAAGCGGCCTCAATTGAGAGGCGCATCTCTACTCTATCTGAGAGACAAAAAAACTTCTAACAAAAGAGAGACTCAAGACTGTGGTTGACAATTTATTAGGGGAAGCGCATAAAGTTTTTTATCTTTGGAAAACCTTTAAAGGAGAACAACTCAAATATAGCTTACCTTGTTTATTGGACTTTCGATCCATCACTTATTTGCAATGAGGTGTTTCAGTTATCCACACTGGTTTGTCCACAGCAGACCCTTGGTCATTGCCTTGGTTATTGCCTTGGTATTTTAACTTTAAAGCACAATGATATAAAAGTTTTTTTTTCACTTTACTTTAAGACCTGTTAAGTTTTATGCTTCATTCATATATATATATATATATACATAAAAACTTATAATATATATACAGTACAAACCTTTTGGTATTTGTGGTGTAAGACTAGTTTTGCAATCAAGTTTGTTCAGTTTAAGGTGATAACCCTTATACCAGATTCTCTTTATTTTGCAGCAGTGAAGGGGAAAATGGAAAATGATAGCGTATTTTCCTTTAATCTACTCAAGTCATCTTTTCAAACCAAGTCTTAAATCTGCTCTGAGGGGGTAGCTGTTGGATTGCATTACTCAGATGCTCTTGAAGAATAAGCATTTTGATCTACTTTAAAAGATGTATCTAGCTGGCAGCAAGCAACATTTTACTTCAAGAGCAGCAGGATTCTTTGAGATGACTTCAGACAAGAGGGTAAGAGATGGCAGTGCAGATACAAATTCAGTGCTTCCAGTCTTAAATAAAAACACGAGTTTTTGTAAGATAAGGCAAAAAAATTAACTGAAGCAAATCTTTAGACTGAAATGATTTGGATTAGTTTATTTTAAAAGGATAGGGTTGCTAGATCATCCTTTTAGAACTCAACTGGAAACCTAAAAAAAATGTGCATGCTCCTTCTCTAAATAGTTGTATACTGCACAATTAGACAAAAGTCGGTTTAGTAACTATATTAAAAATACATTCTGAAACTCCGAAAACTCAAGCGTGTATTTTTAACAACCATATCTTCCCTGATATTTTCAAAGGGCAATTTATAGAAATAATCCATTAGCGTTTGCCTCCCTACATCTGTATTTGGAACAATTAAAGGGGCCCTTCACCCAAAAAATGTTTTTTGCATAGTAAAAGAAAAAACCTAGAGGATAATTGACTCCTGTTAAAGATTTAAGAGTCAGACTCAGGGAACACAAAGGGATAAGCATACATTGCTTTCAATATCAATTACATTTACAATTGACTATTTTACCTGAAGAAAAAAAAAGCGACCTGTGTCAAGATTGACTTGCCTGTCACATTCTTGCATCAAGATTGACTTGCCTGACATCCCTGGATCAAAATCAGCACATTCAGCATGTGCATTTCATTGCCATATGCCAAGGGTCAATCCAATAGTGCATGAAGCCTGCCTTAACCATGTCCACCATTTGAAATGGCTGACAAAAACACCTTAACTGCAATGTAATTTCACCTTCCCATTGACTCCAGTGCAATTCAGCAAAAATGTTCTACGGTTTTCAGAATTTTTCAGAGAAGCTAAGCAGGACAAAAGAATATGTGTTAATGAGTCTTGGAAATGAAAGGGGTGGTGGCACTTAACACAAATGGCACTTAACACGAATGGAAATATATAAAAGGGAGAGCTAATGATGGATAAAGAGCTAAAAGTCTATAGCTTTTGGACAGGGAAATTGTAGTTGACAGTGAGGAATTTTAAAAAGTCAGAAGAGGGAACATACAGTACTTGTGTAGTGATTTATATTGTTGTGGTATTGCCAGTACAAAAGAACAGAGAGGTGAGGGAGTTTGAGAAAGGGGCATGACCCCGAAACGTTGCATCAGCAATAAACACGCAAAGCACTTGCTTGCATGGATCCTGTGTGCCATTGGTATTTTTTGATGAAGTTAGAGATAACCACAATTCACTAGTGAGAAATTCTGCCACTCTCAATTCATTTCTATGGTATTTTTAAATGAGTATTTATGAATGGGTGAAAGTGAAAGTTCACTCTTTTTGATAAATATGCCTTTAAAAATCCCAAAGAAATGAATGGATAGTGGCAGAATTTCACTCTAGTGGATTGTGGTGATCTCTAACTTCACTCTTTGATAAATATACCCCTATATGTATTAAAGTCAAGGAAACACATGTAAAGTACATCTAGTATCCCATTACTAGTGATTGGCAAATCTGTTCTGCCACACTGAATAATGAAATGGCGAAATTCCCAAAAAACGCATTGTGGTTAATGGACATCAAAATAATTTTCATCCGCAACTATTTTTTTGGACTATTTTGTCCAAATGCATTATAGACAGAAGAAGATTTTTTGTCTGCAAATTTTCAACACAGTTTCACAAAAACATTAGCAGGCAACGAAACATGTTCACCACAAATCCATGCCTGGTGAATTGATTCACCCATCAGTACCCATTACTTCAAATTCTATGGGTATTATAACTGATAATTGCAAAAGTAGACCAGCAAGAGAGGGAAGTACAGGTCTACAAGATTATATTTTTTAGTAGTAATAACATTGTACACTGTATACAAACTTTCATTCATGCCCTTTTATAGTTATTTGCAGACTATTAAAAAAAAATCAGAATATCTCGACAAGAAATAACCCCACCATGCAATGCATATTTTTATAAGCATCTTTTATTAGGGTAAAGGTATTGATAGCTTATAACAACAAGACCAGTCACCCAAGTCAGCCAAGCTTTAATTGCTATTACAAATTTTGGTAATGAATGCACACAATATAGGCTTAATGTTATGTGCAAATAAACTCTATGGCAACACGGAGAAACCAATTAGAAAATTCACTATCTGCGTGAACTAGAAAAGGGACTTTGTTTTCATTACATACTTTGCTTTCTGGTTCGCACAGCTAGTGCTGTATGCTATGATATGTTTTCCAACTGACAGTACATTAGCATGCAAAAGGAGAATACTTTTTTGAGAGTATGCTACTGAGAATAATAATACGTTTCAATGTCTGACTATTTCATTAAATATATGATATGGCAACTTTCCATAGTTTTCTATCGATACTGTATTGAGTTTATAACTTGGAAAATACATTAGTACGGGGCAAAGGCAAAAAAGTTACTAATTTCATATGAAGTTCCAATTAAAGTTTTCATAAAAGTATAGCTGCTGCTTTTTCACATCCTTTTAAATGTTTTACCCTTTTCTTAGCATCCCAAGAGCCAAAAATAACCTTAGTATCTTATCAGCAATGATCTAGCAAAAGCTTTTATCATCGAAACCTTTACCTCCTTAATGCTTTTTTTGTAATGGATCAGTCCCCGTGGGCTTGCTCACAGAAATTGTTCCAAAAAGAAAAGGTTGATTATGTTTTAGCATATGTTCATATTAGTTACTTTATTTGCAGCACAGTATCTGATTAATCCTGAATTTTCTGAAGATGATTTTTCTAGGATAAAAGAAAATATCTATCCAGCTTGCTGATAAGTCTGTTTCACTGTCTAAATTTATACTATGACTATTGATACAGAGAGGTCTGATAATATTCCACAGAAGTTACAGAAATCATACCACAGGATTAGAGATGACTTTTCAGCATTCCATGGCATCTTTTGACCTAAAGCAGTTCTAATCTCTGAATATGGATAGGCTTTGTATCTTAAAGAAAACATAGGCAGTAGAGTATCTAAAGAAAAGAAAGTAAGATGGAAATAGTTGTACAGTTTATCTCTATATTTTCAAGGACATGGCCAAATTTTTCTGCAAAACCGCAGTGAAAATTCGAATTTTCTGATGCGCATCGAATTTGATGCTTGCATCCAAAAAAAAAAACTCGCCACAAACGGAACGTCACCAACAGCAGCCAATCAGATTTGAGCCCTCCCACTGCCTATATAAGGAGGTGCAGAGACGGCCTACATTTTGGTAGGTTAGCGAGAGCAGAATTGAGAGAGAGAGAGATTTGTGTTTTATTCAGCTAGTGGAGTTTGTTTAGTGAGTCAGTGCAAGTG
>CM044431.1:125526903-125565759 GCA_024363595.1 Xenopus borealis
CCAGAGAGAGAGGAGGGTGGGTCAATTGAGGAGGGCTCTGTGCTCAAAACTAGTGGAGGCATTCCTCCAGTCTGACACGTCTCAGCCGCCACACACCCAGCAGAGACGGGGGCCCAGCAGCAACAGCAGATTGGAGATCTCATAGGTGTGTGGACTTTTTCAGCCTAAATGGGGTTAGTCAGCATGCAGGATGCCATTTGCCCTGATGATGACCCCATGTAGTTCTGGGTATCAAAGCTCTACCAGTGGCCAGATTTTCGTACAGTATGCTCTGGAGGTGCTTGCTTGCCCCCCTGCCAGTGTCCTGTTAGAGCATGACTTCAGTGCTGCAGATGGGGTGGTAACTGAGAAGCGGACACGGCTATCCACTGGCAGCGTGAATATGCTGGCATTCAAAAAAATGAATGAGGCCTGGATAAGCCAAGTGCACATTGCAGACAGCAGAGACTAGCCTCCTCTCCTCCTCCACTTCCTCCTCCTCTTCACAGATTGTGAAATTAAATTTTATATTGAATAAGAGAAATAAGTAAATTTAAATCTAAATGGGATAACTTGTAACTTGCAATAGTGAGAGGTACTATGTAAGAGTGTATGTAAAGTATCCCTGTAATCAAAATATTACCCTGAACTGCATACATGGATCCACAATGTTTTTAGCATCCTTTTGTTCTTAAATGTTTTTAAAAGACTGTAAAAAATTGGTATAAGAACTAGGGTATATCCCTTTAAGATAACGAGTGTGATATTTGTCAATAAAGTTGTGTATTGTGTGAAAAAAATGTATACTCTGAGGAAGTACCGTGAGGTACGAAACCGGTCAGTAGTAACGTTATTGTGTCAAGGCTGACATGCAAATAATATAACATGAAATAAAGAAGCTTTTATTATATCACGAAAAACGAGCCATGGAAATCCATTTTTGAAAGTTCTTCACAGATGTAGCCTCCTCTCTCCATTGCTGCCCATACTCTCCTCCTCAGTTGTTTTGCTTATTCCCCATCTGGCTGCCCTTGCTGCTGCTGCAGCCTGCTACTAACCCTAGTTGGACTGTTGCTGTGCTGCATTGTCAGCAATTTTTTTTTCTGGTGGGGGCCTATCAAGTCTCCTACTGCTATCGCAGATACTACTGCTGCATTGTTGGCATATCATTTTTCTGGTGGGGGCCTATCAAAGCTCCTGCTGCTATTGCAGAAATTTTTATTGTAGTTGAGGTCTAACATGGCTTCTATAAATTTTGCTTCTAATTTTGCCGCTTAGTTGGCAAATTTCCTCTGGTTGAGGCCTAAGATGGCTTCTAAAAATCTTGCTTCTAATATTGCCTCAGCTAATCTCTTCTGTTTGAGGCCTGCCTCATTTTCTGTTCTAATATAGTTGATTCAAAAACTGCTGCTGTTTCTACTATTGCCTCATTATTTGGCAAATGTCTTCTGTTTGACCCCTGCCTCATTTAAAGGAAAACTATACTTGCCTGCCTCATTTAATTCTTCTGTTCTAATATAGTTGATTCAAAAACTACTGCAATTGCTAACATTGCCTCATTATTTGGCAAATGTCTTCTGTTTGAGACATGCCTCATTTAATTCTTCTGTTCTAATATAGCTGATTCAAAGACTACTGCTGTTGCTACTATTGCCATAATATGGTTGCTTCCAATACTACTGCTGCTGCTGTTGCTACTTCTGCCTCATCATTTGGCAAATGTCTTCTGTTTGAAGCCTGCCTCATTTAATTCTTCTGTTCTAATATAGCTGATTCAAAGACTACTGCTGTGGCTACTATTGCCATAAAGTTGTCCAATTTCTTCTGGTTGGGGTCTGGCAAGACTCCAAAAAATTATTTGGCTTCCAATAATGCAGCATTTTCTGGGTAATTTGTTATGCTTCAGGCCTACCTCTTTTTAATTATAATTTTAATTCTCATAATGCTACTTCTAATAGTGCAGCATGGTTAGCAAATATAGTGACATTGAAATTAAAATTTATAAAAAAAAAAAACAATGTATTTGAGTTTTACAGTAGTTAATTCATTAATTTCGGTGCCTTTGCATCTAGATTTGTCGCTGTCTAGTCAAAATTCAGTGCTTCGCGCTCATGCATGCGTGTGTGTCCCATTATGCAAGTGTCGTACGCGTGTCAAAAATGGGCATCAACAATGGCTGTCAACAGTATAACCAATGCCCTGCCCTTTTGTAGGAGTGGAAAACTTTTTCTCTAGAGAGATCAGGTCAAGGCCTGATGAATGATGAGCAGATGGAGTACCTCATCAGATTCCTGCACAGGGGGGGGATATGACAATATTCCCCCTGGGACCCCTGGGATCCAGACACTAAGGGGCAAATTCACTAAGATCCGAAATTGCGCCAGCAATAGCTTTGCCGCACTTTGCCAGGCGTAGTTTCGCCAGTGCTATGCAAATTCACTAAAATGTGAAGTTGCGCACAAGGAGGCGAACGTTAGCAAAGTTGCGCTACTGTTACTTCATCAGGCAAAATGAAGTTACACTAATGATGCATAATTTGCATACAGTGTAAAGTTAAAGTATAATGGACACATATGCTGCAGCCACTAATAATTTTACTTTAAGTACTGCCGCATACTGTAGTTAGCAAATAAAAGAAGATTTATTTATACAGAATACATAGATTTAGCTTCTTAACTACAATAAAGCCACTATTTATTTTGCTATTTTTGAGCAAATGTGTGTTTAGGTGAATAGTGTAACATCAGTAAAAGTTAACTGTCATATAACAGCAGAGAACAACAAGCTGAAAAAAGGTGACAAACAAAACACCCGTAGAAGATGGGTTGCATTGGGCGTCAAAAAAATAACATCACATGTCGAAACACAGATATGCTTTTGCCACAAATTATTTCAACGCGCGACAATATAGCAACATTATTTTGATGTGCAACGTTTTTTGTGTCTCGTTTTGCAAATTCTTCGCTGTTTCATGCATTTTGCCGGAAATTTGAGAATTATTTGGCGAAGAGCCACAGATTCGCCCATCACCACATGTAAACCTACATTTTTCTATCATGTTTATAAGTTGGGAATATCTTCCCCACCTAAGCTACATCGTCTGTACTGCATATACCCCTCCAGTTCCATCACATTTTCCTAAAACAAATAGCAGCTTTCACCGCCGGCCATTTTCCCTCTGACACATCATCAGTAGCACTGATATCAGCAAACAGGACATGTATGCTGTAAAGTTCATGCAATGCAGGGTTACACAGGCACCACAGACTTTGATAAACAGTTCTGCTGGGTTTGAGAACTGTAATGGTTAAGCTGAGCTCAAGAGAGGTGGTTAGTAGAAAAAAATAGTATCAGACAGCTAGAGTTTCTATGGGAACCAGCAATGCTATCTCTGCATTGGCTGTTAGACTGGAGGGTATGTTTAGTAATCTGAGTGTACATGGAAGGTCACGTGCACACTTAGGCCCTTCAGCGTAGTACCGCTTGGTGCTCAAAATGTAAGGGAGATGGCACTCCCAAAATGCTTTCATACACCTGGTGTGTCCTACCCCTGGTGTGTTTATTGCATCACATGATGTTTCAGAGGGCTTTCCCCCCTTCGTCAGGTAATCTGAGCTAAGTACTGAGCATGCTCATTAGCCAACAGCCAAAGTACATTCCTAAAGGAAGGGGACAGAGTGGATTAGAGGAGGAGAAGGAATTCAAAGTGATTAAGGGGATGAAGCAGCCATACTGTTAACCTTTTAACAACCAGAGCTGCAGGCATATAAAGAGACTGTTCACTGATTACATTTTGTGGGGGGGGGGTTACATGTCCTTTAAGAAGGAAAATATTTTAGTGATTCTTAAAAGTGACAATGTTATTAAAATTTGAGGGATACTGCAATGATTTTGATGGTGTAGTATGTGGTACTTTATTGCACTGTGCACCTCACAAATGTATCATTTATTCTTCCGTGGAAAGATTTTGTTCATAACGTGTGTGCAGCCATCTCTGTTCATTATACTGTATACGATCCTATGCTTGTAGAAACAGCAATCAAAGCACTATGTGATTTTTTTCAGACAGCTACTTCCTTACCTGTTTAATTCTTTCCTGTTATGTACAAACTGATTCAGAAGGCTTATCTACCTCTAAGTCATCATTTCATCCCCAGAATCATTGTGGGCCTGCATCAAACACAACTGCACATAAATGCACATACTTATATTACATTGTTTCTTCGAATCATGGCAATTGCAGACGTTTGGGGATGGTATAATTTCTGTTGACCCAAAAATAATGGAATAATACTGGAAGAATGAATAAAATCTTCCAGTAATAAAAGCGTCGGTTCTGTCAGCTAATTATCCCGGCTCTGTTTACCAGGTTTCCAAGTTTGATTTTAAGCCATGATTTTCACCTAGATTTAGAACTGCACAAAATATCATTTCTAATATGTATTGTATATATCCTCATAACAGCCTATTTCCACTTCAGTTGTTTCCGTGAACAATCATAAACATATAACTTATACAGAAACTATTTCAAAACACAGACAAATTATTGTTTTCTTATTCATCTTTATGATACATTTTCTTGCTATTTATGATTGCTGATTTAAAATGTCTTCTTATAGGACTAGTTTAACATGACAGAGATCAAATGATCAAATTCTCATTAATCTTGTACTTCACAAATTCTCATTAATCTTATACTTTGTTGATCTCGGGTGAAGGGGACATTAGGCAACAATTACTGTATTGACTGTTAAGCTAAATGTTAGGAATTAAAGAGAGAGAAAATCTAAATCTAACCTTCATTGTTTGTAATTCTGTTTTAGTGTACCTTGCTAAATCAAGCATAGCATATTTATAAAAGAAATACAGAATTCAGAACACGCTGCATAATGTACTGCTTGATGGTTGCCTTAGATCTAATAATACAATGTATATGCATAATTAATTCTTGATCCAGATAAATAATTATAATCAAGTGCCTTCCATAAAGTTGCTTAACAGGGAAGATGTGCAAAATGCTTGGCTATGCTTTTCATAGAATTGATATTTTAATAATTAGAAGGCTATTGATCAAAATTTTAATTTGTGTAGTTTTAGAGGATTTTTGAACCACAACTAAACTCATTTTAAAAAAGCATGGATGTCTGCTTATTTATTAAAAGATCTGAAAAAAAAGAATAAAAACTCTGAATATGAAAAGCTAGGAATCCTTATTTTGAAAGTTTTTTTGTGTGATTACAAACATAAAAAAACCCTGAAAACCTCCTTAAAACTCAGAGCAAAGAAAGATTTTACAATTTGCAAAGGACCACTTCCATTGAATTCTTCATGGCCTTGCCAGCCTTTAGATGTATAAGTTTGTTAGAGTCAAAAAGAAACTGCATTTCTGTCCTTCAATTGTGTAAACATGGAATTATGTATCAGACAGGACTTGGGCTTGAGCATTCTCAGTTTGCTTCCCTCTCCCTCTTTTCCCTCCTTCCTCTTCCATCCCTGCTGTTATCTGAGGCCAGAACTATGACTGAGCAGGGAGAGACTCAGACAGGAAGTGATGCCACACCAACCTAATATGGTAGCTTTTATTCTAAACAAACAGGGAGAGTTTCTAGAGCTGTGTACTAGTTATGGTAAAATATTCTACAGAATAAATAAAGCATTCTAGCTTGCACTGTTGTGGCTAATCTATTGGCAATAAACTGCCTTGGTAGTTTTCCTTCTCCTTTCAAAACATCACTTTTTTCTGGTTTAGAGTAGTTAGATAAATGCATGATTAGGGTTAAAAAGTTTGCTTTGTGGAAATTCAAAAAAATTGAAACATTAGTAAATCAGCCCCTTAGTGTTCCAAACTATTTCAAAAGGTCAAATATTCTGTGCCGTATAGATGATTAATTGCAGATATAGTTATCAGATATTGACATGCAAGAACCTCTGTCTCTCACTATGTATTCCTTCCATTTTATAGACCTAGAGGTAAATTTTTCTGCATTGTTCTTAACAGAATACTGCACCATCATTCACTAGTAGTGATGGGCGAATTTATTCGCTGGCGAATACATTCGCGAAACGCCAGCGAAATTTCGCTTGGTGAAAATCCACGGATAAAAAACGACGTGACGCGCAACGAAAACGACGAGACGCGACGCGCGTCGAAAACGATGAGACGCGACGCGCGTTGAAAACGACGCGCCGAAGTTGACGCAACACGTGTCAAAAGTGTGCTGCGACTCGTTTCGGGAATTTTTCCCCGATTTGCGAATTTCTCTGGAAATTCGTGAATTTTTAGGTCGAAACTGGGGAGATTCGCCCATCACTATTCACTATTCACTAGAAATGATAACCCTGAAAAAGAACTAAAGGGAACATTACACATTTGAAGCCGTATGCAAAATGTTATTTTTATTCCATCAACTGTATATTCATCCATATAGCACATGCACACACAGCTATTTATTTTCAAATATTCCAGCCTTTCAATCACAAACTGTGATCTTCCTCGGGGAGTTAACCTTCTATTTTCCATCCACAGCTAATTTATGCTCTTAGGGAACAGCATGCCCCATGTATCACTTACCTTTCTCTTTGTGATTGGTGTCAGGGGTGGGAAGTCAAGAGGCAGCAGGTCTAAATTTAGGCATGTGGCAGGCCTGGGTCAGCAGGGCCCACTGGGTTTTCTCCTAGTGTCCTGCCGACCCAATCTGACCCCTATTAGGGAAGTTATCACTATGTATCTTTGTGACCTACTTTATTTTTAACAATGACATTGATGTTTTCATGGAGGTATAACAATATGAAAGTAATGGTGCGACTGGTGACCTCACAACCAAGGCTACTAAGTCAGCGTGACAATAAATCAGTAGCCATATTTTCAATTTTCATTGTAATTGCATTCACTTGGGGGAGTTGCATGTGTTAAACTGCACACAATTACAATTGCTATTAACATGAAACGTTCTGTCAGGATGTCATCTTACAGTACTTGACATTAAAATTACATCTGCACTTGATTCATTAGGCATGAGTATTCTGTGTCTATTGTCAAAGGCCACTGTTGGAACCCTGAAGCTACGTTAATATGTGCACTGTGTATGTATCAAAATGTAAAAGTACTTTACTGCAGCCATCTTTGCACAACTGGAACATTACAGCTCTTCATAAATTAGCCTTATAATGTGTTAGCAGTCCACTAGTGATGTGTGGATAGACTAAAAGTCGACCTGCATCTGACTCTAGCCTGACACTTGAGAACCTGCACCCGCCCCCAAAACTTGGTGCTCTCTCCTAGGTTCCACCATTTATTGTTCACTGTTCTTTTGTAGAGATATAGAATCAACAGTTGTTAGCAGTGTTTATTTTGGGTGGAGCATTTCCTAACCATATTCACTCTCTAATCAATTTCAAAATAACTGGGTAGTTTCGTTGTAAGCAAAATAAGATGACAATAATTAGATGTGATTTTATATGCTTGTTTTTCAATGCTTCATATTTAAATTTATGAAAAAGATAAAGATGCGACTGCTGTCAGTTATTCTTACATTTCCTCAGATATCCGATAATATATGATATCCACCTCAGCAAAAGCAATACAGCAAGTAACAGGTGCAGAAGGAACAACATTAAAAGCATAAGGTAGTCATCTATATTCATTTCTCCTTGAACACAATTATTTGCATACAATCCGTATGAATGTTTCTGAAGATGCACCTGCTTTTTATTTTCTGCTTTCCTCTTTTTTAAACATTTGCTTCTTTTAGATTTATTCTTTGATCCAAAGGTGAAAAGCTTTTATGGAATTCTACTTGTAAACATGAAATATTCAGCTTTAATCACCATGGCTTCAATCTTTATAATTACTAAGCTGAGCAATTTACAGAGGTTTATGCACAGCTGTACATTCTGTATTTTTTTAAAGTGTTGAGAAAATACTTTGCATTATAAACATTTACTTTTTGTTAGTTAAGGTTGCCCTTTTTAGATTACGTATTTAATGACACATGATTAAAGGGGAACTCCGACTTCCATACCAAAATTTGATAAAGAGGCGTACATAACACAGTAACCCCTAAAATACCCATCACAGGTAGCTGTTTTCTAAAAAGTATGAATAAATGCCATTTTCTATGCTGAAATCCAACTGTTTACAAGTCCTTCTCTTTCTACATCATTTAAAATCCTGGACTAAACACTGATGTTAGGAATTGTAACAATTTTTCCACAGCTTGCAGACATCATGCAGGAACTATATAAGCTACAATTCATTGCACTGTGTTGTTCCATTCCTTATTGAAATCACGTGTGCAGGGACTTGTGGGGTTTGGAGGATTGCTGCTGATACAAAGTAACAGTAGTCAGCCAGCTCAGCAAAGTATTCAGACAGAACAACAGAAGAGCAGGGGGCTAGGATTCTGGAACTGTTCCAAACCACTAAAATCATAAAAGTCTGCATTTTTTTAATTGATGTATATTTTAAAGTTGCTGAAATTATGTTTATTTTTGAAAAACCTATGTTTGTGTGGTGTTCCCCTTTAAATAAGGAACAACACCTAATTAAATTTGTAAAAAATGTTGGTTGAGTTGGTATAAATAAATATACTGTCCCTTTGAACACAAGTAATGCTTAACCAAATTCTATATATGTTCCCTGCTGCAGAGTTTTGGTAACAATGGAGGTTAGTGCAAAAACTAATGCTAATTCATCTTGATGAAAAGGACATATATGTCAGAATGCTATTTATTGCTCAGCATTCAACACTGTTATACCACAGCAATTGGTAAGGAAGCTGGAACTGCTAGGTATAAACACTTCCCTCTGTAACTGGATCCTTGATTTTCTGACTGATAGACCCCAATATGTCTCAATAGGAGAGAACACCTCTGAGGTTCTAAAACTGAGTATAGGCTCGCCCCAAGGATGTATGCTTACCCCACTTCTATTCACCCTGCTGATACATGATTGTACTGCCCAGTACAATGCAAACCACATCATCAAGTTTGCATATGACACAACGGTAGGTAGGCCTTGTTAGGAAAAATTATGATTCTGAATACAGAGAAGAAGTAAGGCATTTGGGAGACTGGTGCCAAAACAACAACCTAAATGTCAAAAAGACTAAAGAAATGGTTGCTGACTTTAGGAAAATCCCTGCTACTCATCAACCACTACTCATCGATGGCTCCCCAGTTGAGATAGTTAACAATGTGAAGTTCTTAGGAGTGCATTTGGCAAACAACCTTTTCTGGACCCTGAACATCAACTCTATCACAAAGAAAGCTCAACAACACCTTCATTTTCTACGGAAGATAAAGAAAGCCAGTCTTCCCCCTCCCATTCTCAAAACATTTTATCAAGGCACCATCGAGAGTGTTCTCTGCAGCTACATCACGATATGGTTTGGAAACTGCACAGTTGCAGAACAAAAATCCCTTCAACGGATTGTGAAAACTGCAGAAAGGATCATAGGAGAACCGCTCCCACCCATCTCCCAAATCCACCAGAAACACATGATGCGCCAGGCAAATATTATAGCAAAAGACTTTTCTCACCCATCTCATTCTCTGTTCACTCTCTTGCCATCTGGAAGGAGGTTCCGCAGCATTCAAACTAGAACTGCTAGACACTGCAAAAGCTTCTTTCCACAAGCAATTAGAGTGCTTAACAAGTTAACATTATAAAATGTGTCTGTTACCTGCACCTATCACCCAATGTGCATCCACAAATGCTCCTTCTCTTTCTTAATGCAAAGGCACTATGCTGAGGGGGCATGAGTGAAACGTGATTTCAATACGCTGTATAACTATATAGTCTGTATTGACAAATAAAAGAATCTTGTATCTTGTAATTTCAAATTTGTGGCTTTGTTGAATCAAAGCAATGGTTTCACAGATGAAATCTGAATGTACACATTGGCATGCCCTGGGGGCACTGAATCACTTCAACAAGGGCACTATCTGCATTGTACAAAACATTTACATTGTTCCCATGTAGGATTCTCATACAATGCAAAAATCCAACCCTTGGTTCCAATGAAACTCAACCCAGAAAATGTGGTAGGAAACGTTGATAATAAACTCAACTGGTGCAGAGAAAGATAAACATAAACATAAAAATTCCAGCTTCTGGCCATATATACTTTTAATATAAAGGGCTGATTTATTAATGGGAGTTTCTAAAGTCACATGTGGTTTCTGAAATTGAATACCTTGACTTGCTGCTGACTGTGAAGAAGTCACATGTGACATTAGGAACTCATGCTTGGTTTTAGGATTGAGTGCTTGAGCCCAGAGGCAAGAGCATTAATAAATCAGCCCTTTATTCTCCATAGAGTAAGCTCCTCATACTGCCAGTCATAAGTAATGGTAATGATAGGGCAGAGGCCCTCAATGTTTTTTTACCCACAAGCAACACAAGCATGAAAATGTTCCTGGAGGTGCCAAATAAAGCTGTGATTGGCTATTTGGTAGTCCCTATGTGGATTGGCAGCCTACTGGAGTCTTTGTTTGTTTTTTATACAGATTTATCAAAGGTTGAATTTCAAAGTAATGGGAGTTTTTATTTTAACTCCCATTACTTCAAAATTCAAATTAAGAAAGACCAATTGAAATGTATTAAAAACTTGCATTTTCCAACTGCGGGTTAATAATCGATATTTGAATTTCAAATAGTTTTAATAATTCGTATCCGTATTTCAAATTTTTTTGCAAATTCAAATTGAATTTGGACCACTCCATAGTCCAAGTACTTGAAAATAGCGCGAAATTAAAAATGTTTTACTTTGAATTTTCATTCCGAACCTTGATAAATCTGCCCCGTAAAGTTTAATTGCAATTTTATGCAATTAAAGCTTACCTCAAAACCTGGAATTCAAAAATAAGTATCTGTTTCAAAGTTACTAGGAAAAAACATCCAAGGAGTTGGTAAGCAACGTGTTCCTCACAAATCACTGGTTGGGGATAACTGTGATAGAGTTAAGGGACAAAAATACTATTTGCTCACCTAAGAACATCCCCATCACAGTTGGAAGAGAAAAATCCATTATTTTGTTAGTAGCTGAATGCTGAAGTAATATACTGTAGATAGTAACATTTACATGTGATGAGTGAAATTCACAGGAACATTTGTGAAAATCAGTGGGCAGTTTAGAATGGTTATACATTCTTTATCGTACAGTTGCCAAGGTAATTGAAAGTGAACAATACATTTACATTTATGTATATAGTAAATTTAATTGAATATATCTTCATATTTATTTATATTTTACAGGATTGCTATGTGCTCTATTGAATGCAGTTGCTTGGTAAGGGTAACACTAAAGTAAACACATGAGCAAAAAGCATTTATTGCAATCTAATCTGTATACACAATGTGCTTGTTTTCTTCCAAAAATGCATTGCCACATACTGTGGGTCTGTAGGAATATCAAGTCTGTCACCAGCACAGTTGTAATCTAAATAGATTATTAGTAATTTGTTAAGCAAAGGTAATTGTTATAGAAACCTTTGTAGGATTGAGACTACAAACAGGTTTCCATAGGATACTTGTAAATGGAGGATGGTGTCCTTAATGCCCTTTTTCATGTGCAGAGGGGTAATGACAAATATAAACAACATTAATGATTTGTGGATGTGGAGGTTCTTGCAGCAAATCTGATTCTATTGTCCAAGACAATTCTACAGTGTTAATACTAACAAGATCCAAAGAGGCAAATGCAGAAATAGATGGTAAATGTCAGCACAGCAGATGCGGAGACAGCATAATGTAATACAATATGGAGATACTGTAGCTTAGTGAAGTTTAATGGTCATCCCTAGGTTTCCCTAGACCTCTTGTGGTCTCGATCACATACAGCATTAATGGATCAGGGAGAATAATCATTACTAGTGATGGGTGAATCTACCCCGTTTTGCTTCGCCGGAAAAAATTTGCGAAACGAGTCATGGCACGTTTTTGACGCGCGTCGCGTAGTTATCGCCGCGTTGTTTTTGTCGCGTCGCATCAACAACGACGTTTTTTTCAGCGAATTTTTTTTCGGTGAATTTTCGCTGGTGTTACGTGAATTTATTCGCCAGCGGCGAATCGCGGGAATTCGCCCATCACTAATCATTACAAATAGGAAGGATTTAAAGCCATAGGGAGTGTCCCTACATCTTTCTAATATCTTGTTTTTCATAAAGAAATCTTTTCTTTTAAATTGTATGTAATTGCTCAAAAAAGAAGGTATATACCATTATATAGAATGTGACTGCCTAAAGAATCTAAATGGCATCTATGAGTACACTTGATAAAATAGAAATCCAGTATAAAGATGTAAAAGATATTTATTTTGGGATTAATATGTACTGTGAAGTTACCGTATTTAAATTGTGAATTGTGGTAGATTTCATTGGAATTATTGATATGCCCTTTGTGTTTTATAGAGTGCCCCCTAAAATGAGGCAACAATGGCATGGCATTTTTTATTTTGGAGCCAAAAGAATGCCACTTGTTTACTCAATGTGGGACCTGCAATTTGATGGCATTACTATATTACTAGAGTCTACATCACCAACCATAGTTCTAAAAAGTCTTCTGCATTCCAAAATATGTTACATAAAAATAAAACCCAAGGGCATAAAAAAAAAAATTCTTTGTAATGTGTGCAATAAGTAGATGTTTTTAGTACAGTATATATATATTTTTACCTTGCAGATGGACAATCTTAATATTCTGTATCTGTCCCCACAAAGGCTTCTACAAAAGCTTGTCAAGAAAGCCACAAATCATTATACAATTAAGGATTCTAATCTATAATTAAGAAATTCATTAGTGTGTATTGCTTTGATTTCACAACCCCTTAAGAACTATGGGTCAGTTTGTGTGACTATGCAGAATAATAATTAAGAGTTGCATGCCATCAGTAAATAAGACACTAGGATGAGAGGTGTTGAAGTTTTATTTAGTAACATGCAAGATGGCAATATACAGGCAAATATCAGCAGCAAATTTGGCATTTCAGGACTGCATAAGCAGCCAGTTTATGGTCATCAGGCCCGGACTGGCAATCTGTGGGTTTGGGCAAATGCCTGATGGGCCGATTGCTTTAATTTGTAAATTGACTACTCACCTACAAAATGCAAAATAGGTCTGTCTTTAATATGTAAATTAGCCAATCACTTTAGAAATGTAAATGAGCTGTCCATAATAGCCACCCACAGCTTAATTGATGCCTGCATTTGTTAGTGCTCATGCCTGTACTGGCATATGGGTGGAACCAGGAATTCTGAGCAACTTCAGTTAGTAATATTAGAGTTGCTTGCTATATATCCAATCCCTTATGCTTATGATAGGTATGTTGGCAACAGGAGGATCCATGCTCAGAATAGTCACTTCAGCCTTTATATGGATATATATATGTGATATGTAGTATTAATTGCATGAGACAGCCTAGTCTCTTCAAGCCACACTTTGGCCCGGTGATACACATGGTAATTAAAGTCCTCTTATCTGCCAGGGTGCATGGTCTAGCTGGGGGCACACAAAGGAAAATTTAGAATATACTGTAAGTATAGGGCCACTAATCCATCTGATAGAATACTAATCCATCTGATAGAATAGTTGTGATAGAAACTAGTAGGAGATATTTGTTGCAAGGACCAGTTCCAGCACATAGTGTATATAATATTGCAGGGGATTATTTGATAATGGACTCTTAAAGTATCTATTAATAAACATTAGTTCTAGTTAAACTTGGGGTTGGAAATATATATAATACTTTGCATGCATGTGAATACATGGGCTGCTTTGATACTTTTGCCAGGGCTGTTTTTTCCTCCCAGTCAGGCCATATTAAGCATCTTAATTTCTTTATTTTAAAGGAATTGTTCAGTATAAAAATAAAAACTTGTTAAATAGTCTGTAAAGAATAAAATATAGTTAGTTAGCCAAAAATGTAATGTTTAAAGGCTGGAGTGACTGGATGTCTAACATAATAGCCAGAACACTACTTCCAGCTTTGCAGCTCTTTTGGTTTTCATTTTTGGCTAACGAACAATATTAGAAATATTTTTATAAGTTTTTATTTTTACACTAAACTGTTCCTTTAAAGGTGATGTAAAATAATATGATCTAAATATCTATTTGAATAGTTGCAAGTTGAAATCTTGCTGAATGAGTAAATTCATATATGTTTCTGAATCTAGTAATTAATGTGTTTATTTGATCATTTAAGTAATTCTTATATTACGCAACATCTATTAGTGTGATCACATTGTGTTTCGGAAGCAATTTTAGCCCTTTTTCAGATTTAAAGACTGCAGAATGAGATATGATTTTTAGAAAGCACCACTATTACAAAAGTTGTTAAGCTTCTTAATATCATTGCAAGTGGGTGCTGATGATTTAAAGGCATGAAATACTTACACAGTTAGGAGTTATGAGAGTGTTGAGTTGTTAGCTTAGTTTGTTAGTTTGTAGGCATACAGCTTACGGAATTGGTGTACTGGGTCTGACAAGCAATCTGTTCTTTTTGGATATGTTTTGTGTTTAGACAAAAGAAAATTGGAAATGTTCTCAAAAAATATTAACATGCAATTTTCTGTTTAGAAAATTTTAAAGTAAAAATAATATTGGTAATAGTGTACTGTATTCGTCTTTGTTTCCTTATATATATAGTTTTCTTTTTCCCTTGTGTTTTCTGTGCATTTTGATTGCCTTATTGCCTAATATTGCAAAAATCTTGGGTGCTTCTTGGAACCATACAAGTAAATTCCATGAAAATTCTATAACTACAGAAGAACACTGCATCTGTTTGCAAAGCCTTACCTACTGATGTGTGTATCTAGATACATATGGCTAATGTTTGTGTTGGGTTTTAGTGCACACGAATGAGTCTTTTGTTATGCTTGTATGCATTTTCCTGCAATATAAATTGCCTGATGCAATGTTATTTGTTCCCCTTCATGGACTTCTTGGAATTTACTTGTTGCATCTGTTGAAATGTTAACATAAATATTTCTTCTTTTAAGGTAGTTAAAGTAATTTAACTTTTGTTGTGCAGGTTCAAATATAAAGGGTTTCTACTTGCAGGCCTATATTCACAATCCCTCATATTGAGTTGAAGCAATATGGAGGATAAGATAAATATAGTTATGATTATTGAATGTACGTTGCTCCATTGGGCCATATTTCCAAATCACAAAAGTGTAAAATGCTGGAACTCTCTCTGGAACCCATGAGTAAGCACTTGCCCTCATTTTATCTTAACTTGTGTTTTGTACCTTGTGCTGAATCTGGTGCAAAGTGCAAAGCAAAATGTGATGCACTGCAATATTGCTGGTATTACTCAAATCATAATCAGCACTCCACTTTTTGTTTAAGGTAATTTCCCATTTCAACCGGAAGCACTAGGCTCACCACTTAATGCACACAAAGTTTCCTTTACTGATAATAATAGATCGGGGTGGCACAGAGGTTTAAGAGATGTTGTCATGATTTTAATCGTGTAATATGTATATAATATTACACTGTGTGCCTGGCAAATAATTAATTCCATAAATTAAAATTTATTTTCAAACAAATTAATTTTTTAAGATTTAATCATCTCTTTAGCATTCTATGATATTACGTGTCCACCAAGAGTGAAGACAATCCACTTGAAAACAAGTGGAAGGGTGGGTTGGGGAAAAAGTTTTTCTGTATGGGTTTTGTATACCAAATAAGCTTATAGGCAATTTCTTTACATCAAACTAGAGACTTTCCTCACAAATTGCCAAATTCTATACCAATTTGTCATCAAAATGAAATATTGCAAATTTTTTTCCAAAGCTTGCATGTAGTTGCAGGAAGTACCACTAAAATCAGTTGGGAGTATATTTGGGAAATATTTCCTAAGGTATGCATGGAAGACTTGCAGCCAAATTCAAATAGTGTGCCCTCTGACATTGGTCATTGTGAACCTCGTGACGTGTTAGAAATGTTGTTGTTTAAAAAAAATATTCTGCAGGGGGGTATGGTGATTTACCTGGAGAGCTTCAAATAATTTCAGACTGCATCTTTTAATGAGATTTGAATGTAGAATGCTGCAGGGGTTAGACCCGGGGGAAATATGTGGTTGGCCAGGTCTGGACTGGCAATCTGTGGGTTCTGGCAAATGCCAGTGGGCTATTGGGGGCTGTTTGGGCCTCTGTGTGGGCTGATTGGACCTCTGTGTATCTGAAATGCCAGGGCCTTTTTTGATTATCAGTCTGGACACTGATGATCCCCAACCAGTGACTCATAAGCAACATGTTTCCCACCAAACCCCTGGATTTTGCTCCCAGTGGCTGGCTTAGAGGCAGGTTTAGGTTGTCAAAAAACAGGTGTTCTGCCAAACAGAGCCTATTGTAGGCTGCCACTCCACAAAAAGGATTACCAAATGGCCAACTCTTATTTGGCACCCCATGAACTTTTCTTATGCATGTGTTTCTCCCCCAACTCATTTTACATTTGAATGTGGCTTTGGTAAATTAAAAAAAAAAGGTTGGGGACCCCTGGTGTACTAAATATTGTATTTCAGTGAAAGCCAAAGTTTTAAATGAAGTGGAATAATGGATTTAAAATGGGATATGAGTATATGTTCTGTGACATAACCCACAAAAATTGTAGCATTCTCAAATTCTACCCAGGGCAAACTTTCAGAGGACACGTGTCGCTGATTAGGTTGAGTGAGTCTTGCAGTTTTAAAGTAAAACCGTGTGTTTAGGATTTTGAAGCCACCTTGGTATTGGTATCAGAAGATTGTGGCTTTTTCATATAAACTGCATTACTGCTCTTTGAAAAGAATAGGTCTTTAGTGTTTGAAATAGAGAGCAGAATAACAGCTTAAGCAAAATGATTATGCAACATGTTACCCAAGCAGGAAAATTGTAATTTGGTCCAGTCTGCAAGCCTCCCATGTAGATATTTTAAAATGGGTGGAAAGTAATTTGCATTATATAAAGTGGGGAAGGATTTAGTATTTTTAATTCCTTAATAGGCTATGGTTGTATATTTTCATTGGAAGTTATAACAGTATAAGCCTAAGTTTCAATTGGGAAGACGGAATATTAACTGACATTGCCTCTGTCTTGGATATGTTACCTTGCAAACCTGTAATGTGATAACATTTCTCCAGACCATTGAATTGATTAGGAAGGCTTCATTACAGTCATACATAAATAATCAGCATAAAGATTAATCTTATAGTTTTTGAAACCCTTGATATAGACTGAAATGTCAACCTTAAGGCAGATCATTTGTGCCAGTGGCTTGATTGCTAATGTGAAGAGCTATGGGGATAGCAGGCATCCCTGATGATTACCTTTTGCCATCTGGATGGGAGTAGATGGTTGTTAATTTTATAGTGGCTGTGGGGCCATTATTAAGGACTCAGAGGCCCTCCAGAAAGGCACCAGAGATGTTGAAGCAAGGTTATTATTGACTAAATAAAGAATCAAAACTTTGTACATATCAAGCAGAAACAATCTTGGAATTGAATAGCATCCATAGTTTGACAGCACAACTGGTCAAGTGAATGAATTGCGGCATAACTCTATTAAGTCTAGTGCCCAATATTTTAGAAAACAATTTCAGTTGCAGATAGTTTAGGCAGTGGAAGTGAAGTGCAGAGGATTTCTGAGCTAATAGACTGTATCAACATTGCACATATCCCTTATTATTTTAAGTGCCCATTAGTAATGGCAGCAAATGTTACTATGCATGACGTGGAGCATTATCATAATAAATCTAGCAGTCAAGATCTATCATGGGAGTGATCAAAGCTATTTTCTTCTCTAATTCTGACTTTGCACATTGTCTTTCTTAAGAAGCTTGACAATGTAACCTGCCTTCTTTTTAGTATGATATAGAGAGTAGTATTCTAAGCCAAATTGAAACTAGTACTTTTCTATTTTTATGGTTTTTCAGATATTTTCATTTTCTTGTTCTACATGTCGCAGAATTGGACTGCAAATATGTGGTTAGAGATTAATTTTCACAGCAACCCAAGCATCAGTTAGGAAAGCAGAATAGATAAACAGTAGAGCGTCTGAACAGAAAAATAAGCAATAACAAAGAATAACATGCAATTTCACTGTTTGTTTTTTATTATTTGCCAGAATTAGTTACCCAAGCAAGCAAACAGCACTTTCTGTTAAGGGTAAGGTCACACCTGGCAATTCTGAGAGATTATTTACCAGATGACTAATTGCCTCTTCTTTGGGGCAACCGCTTCCCCCTATCTTATTGATGAAAAGTTTTGTGAACGTTACCTCTTACACTAGATGTTACGCTATGTTACGCTAGAAGTTAAATACAATAGATAGGAGTTTGAAAAAAAAACCTGGAAATTTAATTTCCTAACATATGGCAACATCGCTAGCGTAAATGCACTTTGCCTGGCGAAGTAACAGTAGTGCAACTTCGCTAACATTCGCCACCCTGAGTGCAAATTCCCATCTTCATGATTTTGCATAGCGCTGGCGAAAATTTGCGAAGTGCGGCGAACGTCAGTGAAGGCAACGCTAGCGCATTTCGTGCTTTAGTGAATTTGCCCCTTAATGTGTGTCAGTGTAGTTTAGGGTTGCCCCCTTTTCCTAAATGTTTTACCGACCGGTGGGGGTGGGGCCAAAAAGGGGTGGGGTGTTATGTCAAAAGGGGCAGGGCCATGACATGTTAGGGGCGTGGCCATGGCACAGAGCTTTCAAGAAGGGGACAAAAGCTAAGTTTACAGGGGATTGGGGGCTGGTTGATGGGTCTTTTTAAGGGTATTACAAATTTACCAGCAGTGACATTGCCGGTAAATTTTTAATACCAGCCCCGGCATTGGCAGGTGTTTTACTGGCTAGGCCAGTAATATACCGGTGGCAAGCCTAGTGCAGTTGGATGCTACTAGAGTTGAAGATCCATTATGTATATATTAAGACACACACTATTATATATGCAACTTTTTTAATCAATTTACAAAAAATACTTTCCTGCTGAAGCTGTTTTTGTGTCTTTTGCGTTTTTGTTCTTCTTTGTCCAAGTTTTAGTTTCATAGCTTTTCATTGTAATTAGTGTGGTTCAGAACCATCTCTTAATTTGTTTGTTCTTCCAGATTCTCCTTTCATGCCATAATGAGTGATTTTTTATTTTTTACATAACATCTTATGTATTCATCTTTTTGACCATTGAGGGCCTGGAATTTGGTGCTGAGGTTGATGGCAAAAACTTGCAGCTGTATTGCTGTATCAAACTTCTGATTTTTCTGTAAACCAGTTTTATTAAAGGGATATGGAAAAACGCATCAGTTAATATTTACATAAATTGGGTCCATCAAGTTCAACCACTCCAAATTAAAACCCAGCATACACACACACACACACACACTCGCCACCACTCTTTCACACAAACCATATATGCCCATAGCTATACAAACGGCAGATTTTTTTGAGGGCTATTTGCCCTCGATTCGACCCTTCTACAATAAAATCATAGTAAAATTCATTGGTTTTTGCCCACTATTCAATTTCTCAGTTTTCTGCCCAGTTTCCCAACTTAGACAAATCCCTCTGCAAAGTGGCAGCATCCTGCATGGAACCCACAGTTCTGCACAATTTAGTATCATCTGCAAAAATAGAAACCGTAGACTTCTGCATTGAAATCCATTTCTCAATAGAGCAAACTGATTTTTTTATATTCAGTTTTGAATTCTGGCATGGGGCTAGAAATTTTGTTAATTTCCCAGCTGTCCCTGGTCATGTGACTTGTGCCAGCACTTTAGCAGGGAACTGCAGTCCAGCAGTAAAGAGGGATTGTAGTTTATCAGAGCACAAATTACATGACTTGGGGCTGGGAAATTGACAATATGTCTAACCCTGTGTCAGATAGCAGAATTCTGCTGGAGCAGCACTATTAACTGATGCATTTTGAAAATATTTTTTTCCCATGACATTATCCCTTTAATGTTTTGAATTTTGACTTAAATTGTTTAAAAAATTATACAGTTCTCCTAGACCAGAGAAACCCTTTACAACTACCAAGGATAGCACTTGGGACTGTGTGGAGGCCTTATGGATAGAGATTTCAGTTGGACTAAATGACAATTTTGGATTTTACACTACTGTTCATGTGGAAAATGTAATGTGCTACATATTCCTGGGAAAGGTAAGAAACATGGTGACACAGGGCTACTTTACATTTTTCCTAAAAGGATCACTGGTCCAGGAAAACTTAAGAGACCCTGGGTGCATAACATAATGACACTCCCTCCAGTGAATTGGGCTTATCTTGTCCTTTAAGATAACTAAGACTAAAACAATTGACTTCTACTCAAAACCTCTCAAGTGAGGCGAATAAAACCTTGCTACTATAACATAATACCAATGTCATCTCCAGCACTAGTGTTTGTTAGCATTTAAGGAACAGTGAACAACAGTCTCCTCTGAGATTATGTTGCAGAGACAACTTTATAAGAGAGTTCTATTTTTTTCCAAATGTAGTTCCCATCTTACTCTGTCTATCTAAGGACACCTCCTAAGATAGGCAGGAGGAGAGCTGTGGAGGATTCAACTCCAACTGGTTGATGTGAAAGGGAAGGGGTGTATAATAATCACAAGGTGAAATAAAACTCACAACGAAATTCTATAGTAAATTTGAGAAACATTTTGTCCCAGGCAAAAACATTACTTTTTTTGCAAAATTGTAGTGGGTGAAAAAGTTTTCTCATCCCTACTGCTTGACAAATGTAAATCTGTATATTCCACTAAAAAAAAGGAAAGTAGCAAAGCCTAACATTTATGGTTTAATAGAGCTCTGAATATATCTTTAGTTTATGATAATTTGCTGTTGGGTTTGGCAATATAGCCACAAAGAATAATTTAGCACTTTTTCCTTTCAGTGCATGACTCTTACTCTATATAGTCATATATTCAAATTCAACTGAAATTGTTTTTCATTTCTTTTCAGTTTTATTTTTTCACTCTGATGCTTCTATGAGACTGGTGACAATAAACTCCACATGTGCAATGTCGCCTCGCTTTTTTATTACTCCAGTATGTTTTCCCCCATAAAATGCAAAAGACAATTTGGTTTCAGTTATATTTTGAAACTGTGTATACTGTTTGCTTTTTTACATAGCTATTCAGACTTGAGATAGTGCCTGTACTTTAAAATGCTTAATTAGTTTGACCTCACTTCATGCATACTGAAGCTTATAGAATTTTTATTTAGTGCTGAAGAAAAGGGTAAATTATTGCCATATTTCTGTCAGTTTGAGTTCTAAAAAGACAAGCTATTTAAGAACCATATCCTCACATAAGAAAAGTTCAGTGCCTGTGTTGCAAAGTTCAAGGTCTTCAAACACACGAAGAAGGAATGCATCTGTCAACAATTATAATTTCTTAGTACTTAAATTATTTTGTAAGTATTAAGAAATTATAACTGTGCTAAATAAGAAATATTTCTTCTTATTTTTTATTAATATGTATTCATATAAATTAATTACATACATAGAACATACAGAGTTACATATAGTACCTGACCAGTACTGGTACAAAAGGTGAAGAAGGTCCTGTGAAAAAGAGCTTACAATCTAAAGGAGAAGGGAATGAGACATAAGGTGTGGGAGTGGGCAAAATCAGAAATACAGTAAGTGGGTGAGAAATGTAGCAGAAAGCAGAAAAGTTGGGAGAAAGTTGAGAATACTCTGGGAGAGAATTCCAGAGGAGGGGTGCCCTTGCAAAGTCTTGAATGCAAGCATATGAGTTGGTAATGAAAGAAGAGTTGAGGAGCAGGTCAGTAGGGGAGTGTAGTAATGTAGAGACGAGTTCAGAAAAGTAGGTTGGGGCAGCATAATGAAGTGTTTTGAATGTCAGAGTCATTAGTTTGAATTTTATTCTAAAAGGTAGCAGAAACCAGTACAGGGATTGGCAGAGTGGCATGGCAGAGGAGGTTGCTGAGGTACTGTATATAAGCCTGGCAGCAGCATTTATTATGGACAAGAGAGGTGAGGTGACAGTCTCTGATGGGCAAGGTCAATTAACAGAGAGTTACTGTAGTCTAGATGTGATATGAGCGAGTTAATAAGCATTTTGGCGGCATTTGGGGTGATAAATGATTGTATTTAGAATATTTTGTTTAGGTGAAAGTAACATGATTTAATAAGTGACTGGATATGAGAAGTGAGGCACAGGGCAGAATCTAGGACAACCCCAATGCACTGGACCTGGGGAGATGGGGTGATCATGGAATTGTAAACTACAATACATACTTCTGGGATATTACAGGTGTTAGTTGGAGGAAAGAGAAACATTTCCATTTAAGAGAGGTTTAAGGTAGCATTGTGACATTCAAGAAGAAATAGTGGACAGGCAGCAGGAGATCCGATTTAAGAGCTCTGGATTTAGATCAGGAAAGGAGAGATAGATTTGAGTATCATCACCATCAAAGTGGTACTGGAAACCATTCAAGTTTCTCATACCTAAACCCCAGGTAGAAATAACTCAAGTGACAATGCTAATTATAGGTTATGAAAAGCCACGTGCAAACCATACATGCATTGTACAAAAACATACGTATATATTTGTTAAATAAGCCAATTTTATTATTTAAAAAAGATCACACATAAATTATTGTTGCACCAACAAGCTGCTCTTGGATGTTGTGGGGCCATCGTGGTTGCCTCTATGCTATATGGAGGTGATGTGCGTGCTTTAAACAACACTGTTGACTGTATAATTGCAGTATATGTTATGATTATTGCTTTCTTGTACACATCTTATTTATTACACATTTCTCTCACTTGTAGAGCACACACAAGTCACAAATACAAGGTGTGTGAATGAGGGAACGAGTCACAAGCAGAATACCTTCTATTTTGCCTTTATTGTGCCACCACACTCATTCACACACCTTGTATTTGACTATTACACATTTCTGTTGCATAGTTATTTGGTTGGCCACTTCTTAGTGTGCTGGGGTAATGCTGTTGATACTGGTCAGGTAGTGTTTCAGAGCTTTTCATGTCCATTTGTTCCACATCATATTTATACAACAGTGGCGTAACTGGAGTATGCAGTGCAGTTTTGGACTCCAGTCCTTAGGAGGGATGTAAATGAGCTGGAGAGAGTGCAGAGACGTGCAACTAAACTGGTTCGAGGGATGGAAGACTTAAATTATGAGGGGAGACTGTCCAGGTTGGGGTTGTTTTCTCTGGAAAAAAGGCACTTGCGAGGGGACATGATTACACTTTACAAATATATTCGAGGACATTATAGACAAATATCAGGGGACCTTTTTACCCATAAAGAGGATCACCGCACCAGAGGCCACCCCTTCAGACTAGAAGAAAAGGACTTTCATTTGAAGCAGCGTAGGTGGTTCTTCACAGTCAGGAAGGTGAGGTTGTGGAATGCACTGCCGGGTGATGTTGTGATGGCTCATTCTGTTGATGCTTTTAAGAGGGGTGTGGATGATTTTTTGGACAAACATAATATCAAAGGCTATTTTGATACTAAACTCTACAGTTAGTATAGCTATGGGCATATATGGTTTGTGTTTGAAAGAGTGGAGATGTGTGTGTATGTATGCTGGGTTTTTAATTTGGAGGGGTTGAACTTGATGGACTCGGTCTTTTTTCAACCCAATTTAACTATGTAACTATGTAACTACTCGCTGGTGGGCCCTGGTGCAGGATTGACACCCGGGTCCCCCTATCGGACTCTCCCCCTATGAATTGCACATTGGAGTTCTCCTATCCTCTCCAGCGGACCCCTAGAGGGAGTGGGCGCTGGTGCAATTGCACCCCCTGCTCCTCTGGTAGTTACGCCACTGTTATACAATACGCGGTTAGAGCAGTAATGCTGGCCATAGCAACCAATAATATATTTACTTTGTTTTCTAACTTGTTAGTAATTGCTGATTAATTACTATGCCTTGCACTTTTCTAAATTCCTGCTGGTCTTTGCCTGTGTTTGCACATAAATACAGCATTGCCTAAGGGGCAGACTTACAAATGGTCGAATTTTGAAGTTAAAAAACTTCGAATTTCGACCATCAAATTTTTTGTAAAGGCCCTTTTCGATTGAAAATAAACCAAACAGGTCAGTTTTCAAGCGAATTAACATTGTTCGAAATCGTTCAAATGCATTGTTTGTTTCAAAGAATTTTTAAAAAAATCTTTTAAATTCCTAGGACTTAGAAAAAATTCCAGGACAGGCTCTAGGAGGTCCCCCATGGGCTAAAATGGCAATTCGGCAGCTTTAAGGTGGCAAAGTGGCGAATTCGAAGGATTTTAAAGAGATAGTACTTTGAAATTCAAATTTGCTAATTTTTTCAATTAGAATTTAATTTTGGGCTATTCGATAGTCGAAGTAGCCCAAAATTACTTTGAAATTTGAATTTTAAAAATTTTAATTTTATTAGAATATTCACTTCAACCCTTAATAAATGTGCCCCTAAGTGTGTTTGTGGCAATTGTACTTACATCTGGGTCATTTTTCCCTATGTTAGAAAAAAAAGTCAGGATATTTATAAAAACTATTCAAAAAAACACTAACCAAATATTCTTGTCACAAATTTACAAACTTTATGTACAGGCTTTAACCAAAACTCACAAAATTATAAATTGTGATGAATTGATGAAATAAAGCACTAATTTATGAGTAAACCAATTATATTATAAATCAGTAATATAGACTCAATAGACTCAACATCCGATCTAACAATGAAAATCAGGTTAAATGAAAGAAATGGTGCAAACTTTTCAAATGAAAAAAAAATTGTCAGTTTTATAAAAAGTAAAAAGCACAGTATTACAGTTTTATTAATGTATGTCAGTTTTTATAGAAAAATTGAGTGTATCTGTCAATATGTATTATAGTATATTTATTCTTTTCAGTACAGGGAATAGAGTAGGTATCTGAAAGACCTTTACTGCGTCTTTTATCATAGTTATTTATTGTCTGTTATCCTAATAAATGGTATGTAAGTTACCTAACACTATTATAACGTGTATGAGGTACAGATGAAGTGCAAGGTTTTGCTGCTATGTTTTTAATGTATTAGCTCCAATGGAATTTCTATGGAGAAAGTTTATGATGCTAAAATGTCATGTTGGTTGGTTTACATTAAAGCCTGTCGGGTAGGTCATATTTCAAAGCACTGTTCACTGCAGATGTTGTTCCAGTTAAATGTTAAGTATGCCTTGAAGCTCTAACAAAGATTGTACAAAACGATATGCATTGTAGAATTCTACACTTTATAGTAAAATGGGGCTTGTTCAATGTTACTTAATGCACAATGTTAAATAGGATACTGTAAGAAATGATTGTTCATGGAGAAAAGATGATGGAATAATATTTCAAAGCTTTTATTGAAACAATGTTATGGCTTATGGAAGTTCTTTAAGAACAAACTAACAGTATCATACTGTATAAGTATTGTATTCTAGTTTTAGTTAATTTATTATTTTATACTGTAGATATAAGCTGAATATAAAATGGACATAGCAGGGCAGTCTGAACTGTACTGTTAAAGTTGATACAAACCCTAAAAAAGGGTCACATCAGCAATGCATACATTTTCCCACTTTTGTTGACACTACACAGACACCAGGTGGTGCCACCTGTACACAGGAACTATCAATGTATTTGCTTTCCATTGCTCATGGGCTCCTTTCAAACACAAGACAGCATGCTCTCAGTTATAGATGGGTGACTGAACCTAAAAACTGTGTGCTGGAGTTGCTGGGTGTAGAGATAGTAGAATCAATATTACGTATGTGGGGAAAATCTACCCCTGGGTTTGCCTCTACCCCCTAGTCCATGTGTCTGAGGGTGAGGATGTGTAGGGGCAAGAATCTATATAGCTGTAACCAAACCTCTATTTATGGGGTCTGATTGATTTGGGTCTAATCTGTTCACCTCCCATAAGCCAACTGTAAACCCATCTGTTTTGGTAATCAGAATGAACTATCTGTACCATGTTCTTTTTGAATTTATGAAGTTCTGTGGAATAGTCTATGAGTTGATGTTCAAACTTTTCAAGATTCTCAGTCTGATCTTAATGTGGTAAGATTTGCAAATTTATAAGAAGCTATTTCAGTATGGACAGTGGTGAGGGGTTTGGATACTTCTTCAATAACTAGTAGCATTAAATCCAGTGAGCACTTATTTAGAATCTGCCACCATCTCTTGCCAAAGTCGGTGTTGTTATCCCCACTAACCAATGCATTGAAACTATACACAAGTAACTCTCACATAATCCAGTTCCGAGACGCCCAAAGACTGAATTTCTTATTGATTTGCTTGAATTCTGTCTCAGACTCAACTATTTCAAATTTGAACTTTGCTACTACCTACAACTCAGCAGCATCAGCATGGATTCCAACATGGCCCTTGCTTTTACCTATCTGTACATGGCTGAACAACTACACATCATGCCTCAGCATAGACCATTGTTCTACAGAATCTGGCGAAACACTGATGACCTTCTAATACTCTGGACTAGCTTGAAGGAACAACTTCAACCCAATCAACACCTATTATATTCACAGCACTTATTGATGCCACTGAACTTCCATTCTTGGAAAGAAGGGACCAATTTAACTACCACTATCTACTATCTACTGCAAAAAGTCTTACAGAAACACCTTATTACATCACTCTTTCTGTTACCCACCACATCTTCTTAGGAGAATCCCATACTCACAAATAATCTGAGTTGTATGCAGCAACTCCGACCCAGTACGGCTAAATGACCAACTCGAGGAACTCATCGACAAAACTATGTCAAATTCATCCCATATCTGGCCAGTCCTACTCTCAAATTGTATCTGATTCATTAAGAATTCTATTACTTCATTATACACCCCTCCCAACTATGGTCAGGTGATCCCACTAGTGTCAAATAAAAGGGCAACCAAGCTTGGGAATTTTACTTTGAAAGCAGCAAGTAAGTTGCAGGTAAAACTTAGCCCCTTTGTTAAATGTATAATGAAGTTATCGAATGGGCAGATATGGGATGACTTTGACGTAGTTGGCAGGCTTAAATATATTGCGATATATGGACAAACTATCCCTGTTTTGTTTATAGGGTAAGGCCTTTTTTAGTAGCTGTATGCACAAAATGTCTCAATGACTTAAATATATTGATAATGGAAATTTTTAGAAAGAATAATATAGTGTAGTAAGCTTAAGGAATGTGTCGAACACCCCGTGCTTCAAACAATGTGTGTAAACATATGAATTACAGCATATATATAGACATGCACCTATATATGTGCACCTATATATATTATTTTTCCTCTTTCCTTTAGAATATTAAGGAGTATTCCCACTGGTATAACGGTCTGTGGCAGATAGCTTTAGGCAATTTAAATTAAATTCACAGGTTCATTTCCTCCTTCACCAGAGTGTTTAGCTGAAATGCCAAGGACACTCACTTGGACCCACACAAGGACCCAGAGGGGAAATCTGTGAATTTAACAGCAGTATTTAAAGCTACATGCAAGTACCCCATGGGGAAATTGTGAGTGCACCATTTGTTTTTAATGATTTTTTAATTATTAAAACAGTATTATGCTATTTTGTGCTTTTTAACTTTATTTATATATCGGGATTGCGGATATACCTGATCTCCAAGGAGAGGAGTGTCGGGAGGAATTCTTTACATGCGATTGACCACCATGGTAGTTTGTAAGTATATATATCAGTCCATTGGGTATACACACTCCAAGGCCAACTTTTATATATATTACTGGGGTGCACAGTTATAGTTTTATATATCCACGAAGATTCAAAAAATTGGCACACCCATTTAAAATCTTCACTCCTTCTCCTTGAGAAAGGTTCGAATGAGGACTGAAAAGGGTGGGGTTTTTAAAGTGGGTGTAACTTAATTTTTCACCACTGCATGTGACACATAGGGGCAGATTTACATATGGTCGAATTTTGAAGTGAAAAAACTTTGAAATTCAACTATAAATTTTTTTTGGGGGGGTAATTTTCGATGGAATATGGCCATTTTGGATTGAAAACGGCCGTATTTGATTGAAGAAAAATAGCTCGAATCGTTCAATTGCGTCACAAAATCCTTCTAATTCCTAGGACTTCTAAAAATTTTCAGGACAGGTTCTAGGAGGTCCCCCATAGGCTAAAATTGCAATTTGGCAGCTTTACGGTGGTAAATAGTCGAAGCATTTTTAAGGGGCCAGTACTTCAAAGTTTGAATTTTTTTATTTTTTCAATTCAACTCAAATTTTGGCCTATTTGATAGTCGAAGTAGCCCAAAATTACTTCGAAATTCAAATTTTTTAAATTCTAATTTTATTCGAATATTTACTTAGACCCTAAGTAAATGTGCCCCGTATGCACTATTCCTACTCCCTGCCCAAGCAAAAACATATTTTGCTGCCTATGGCACCTGGGTAAATTGTTTTCCTTTAAGCAATTGTTAATCTACCAAAATCAGTCATAGTGATCTTACTAACCATAACAAAGGTACAAATGAAGACTTGAAATTTACAAGTTTCCTTAGTTGTAATTGCATAAATAAAAGGTATTTACTAAGCCATAGGGGTGTTGGACGTTTTCCTATGCTATTAGTTTCTTATGAAACAGAACAAGCATGGTTTTATTTTAACACAATAACACAATGATTTTCTATGTGGTGCATACTGAATCAGTACAAATCACATCAATATTGACATACAAAAAAATGGTAAATAGAACAAAGAGGTTTTGTTTGAGTTGTAAAGGCAGTTATCATTTCTATGAAAAATAATAATGCTGATAATAAAAATAAATAAATATACCTTTTAATATTAATAATCAAAAACAAAATTCACAATAACAATAAAAATAATTTATATTACTATTTAGATGTGTTTCGGTTTAGTGTATCGTTTGGTAACCATGTTTGCAACAGAATATTCCTGAGCAAACATATTTCTTTTCTTAATGAGTTGTTTTCTAAGTATGCACTGTAACTAGAATATAATGATCAAAACATTTCTGGCAAGCAGCAACAGAACATAATTTGCTGGCGTATCTTATCCCAAACAGACACTGCTTAGGCTGATAGGCAACTTCAATTGCAAATTCACTTTATGAGATTCAAGAGGAATCATCTGGGGGAATACTTTCTTTTTGTACAGAGAAGGTAAATTTACCAGTAATGCAAAGAGGATTCTTTGTTTTGTCTCCAATAAGAACATTCTCACAAATGGAAAAGGGAAAGAATTGGCCACCAGCTGCTTTATCCCATCCCAACTGTTTTTCTTAGGAAGAACAGTTTAATTGGTACCTAAATTACCATTTTCGTTGCTTCAAGATGTAGAATTATAGGCTAACAGTAGGATACTTGTCAGACTGTGAAAAGTAAACCTCAATAAACTGCCAGACAAATAAATAAAGTAAGCCATAGTTTATTTTAATGCATTATTAATCTACAGAGCCATTCAGTGTGATTTATTATGCTGAATTAAAATTAAATTAATACATATTTTTCTGTGCATTTTTGAGGGCTAAATTCAAAGAGGATGGAAATCTTGTTAGAGGAAATTATCTAAGAAAACAACAGGGGTCATTTATGAGCAGAAAGGGTATAAAGGGTGTAAAGAGTCATTTATAAATGGAACTTCAGTGTGCAAGGTGCAATTTTGTATACAAATTGGCTTGTTTTTTCCCATAATACAGCATCTTAACCTGTAATTGTGTCAATACTCCATGTTGAGTCCATGGCAATTACACTTGCATTTTAATGCAAATCAAAGTGTGGTGTCTACTGTTTTCAGAACTGGGGTTTTTTCACTTTTGGTGTGTGCAAACTTGAATTTGCATCTGATTTTCTAGGTGGTTGTTCCAGATTTTCCAAGCATCAAAAGGTACAGCATTGTATGAGGACTAAAAATAAGGCAGGTGTACATCTCAAGTTGGACAAGACCATATGAGGAGGAGTAATAAGCACTTGATTTCTATAGGTGTGCTCTCCTTTGTCTTACTGTATATACTCGATTTCAGCACACGTGACAGTTATATGGTAAATTTGACATTGTAAATATATAATAATATTGGCAAACATTTACAAAGCTACTAGAGGCCATGATATCACAAGGTACAATATTAGCAAAAATCATTGAGGCACTGTAGGCCTTAACTGAACAGACTAAAAGTAAATGAGCTGCTCATGGGTAGAACTTTTTTCTTTTATACATTTATTTCCCACAGGGACTAAACTGTTAACATATCATCTAGCCAAGCAGACATATGGTGCATGCATTGAACATAATTCTAATGAACAGTTGAGATGCGGAGAGATTGGATACAAGCCAATTCAAAGAACTCACTCAAAAGGCTTCAGTAATTTCTTCTGGTTGAGTTTTTAAATTTAATATGTGGCCATTTTCTTGAAGTGATTTGTGACTACTTTTATCATCCAGAGGGGTTTATGTGTTGTGGGAGTGTGATGGATCTGTGAGGAACTGTCCTGAAATACAGCTGATTTCTTTATGACCACCTCTTTAAGAGTTAAAGGCCCTGACCACACAGACCTTTGTGAAGCCAATAGGAGTCAGATAAGCAATACCTTACCTCCACAGGCTTCAGCAGGTCTGAGCACACCTACCTGAGAACAATACGTACCTGCTAGGAGGTGGGGCTAGCTGTGGCATGAATAGGGCAACAGATGATGACTCCTGTACTTCGATGGGACATATGGTTTCTTCTGAATGGTATTGGGCTTAGCTAATCGCCGGTGTATTATTGGATATTTGGAATAAATTGTTAAAAATGCCATGTTTTTCTGTGCCCTTTCTTGGCACACATTGGTCAGACTTTAATGGTCACAGGGAGGTTCCTTGGAAAGCTTAAAGATGAAGGAGCCTCTGTTAGGCTTAAAGTAGAAGGAAACCCCCAGGTGCTAAATCAATCGGGGGTGGAGGAGGGAGTGGGGCCTACGGGGGGGGGTTTGAGTTAGCGCCGGGGGGTTTCATTCCCCTTTAACTGTGTCAGTAAAACTGGACCATCTGCTCATAAGAAAAATATAACATCACTTTTTGATCATTAATGATTAAAGCACCATGAATATTTTGGTCCAGTCTGTTGTAACAAGGGTTACCTGTATCTATGTTTTTGCAGAGATGTCATAGTAAATACTGCAAAGATAAGGATCAGTTCTCCATAATGTTTCACCAAATCATGATATCTAGTCTGGCACAAATTGTCTTTCATCTCAAAGAAGTGCTAAGTTTAATCACATCCTATTGTTATTTGTGCTTTAATACATAATAATTAGTTATGGGCGAAACGGGCGAGTTTCGCTTCGCCGAAAAATTTGCGAATTTCCAGAGAAATTCGTGAATTTTTTGACGCGCCGCGTCATTTTCGGCGCGCGTCGCGTCGTTTTCAGCGCGTCGCGTCAAAAATGACGCGCGACTTGTTTTTGGCGCCGAATTTTTTGCCCGTTTCGTGAATTTATTCACCAGCGGCGAATCGCGGGAATTCGCCGCGAATTCGCCCCTGGCGAATAAATTCGCCCATCACTAATAATAATCAATCAAGAGTTAGGGCTGTACTCTGTTCAGGCTTTAAGAATAACATTTGACACAGTTTATGAAGATCTGCATTCTAATATGTGCAAATTCTTATATAATTGTGCTCTAAACTACCCACATTCCTTTAATTAATAGTATATTGCAAGTGGAAAGATAGCATAGACAACTGTCAGTAGAAAACTTCACAGAGAAAACAATGTTGCTGTATCCCTCAGAGGAGAGGGGAAATAACAGAAAGTTTATATAGTGTAGTAATTTCAATATTCAATAATAAAAGCACACCCGCAGTGTCCTCCAGTACTTATTAAAGGACACCTTCACTGTGACACAAATACATACAATTGTGTATTACAATAAATTTGCAATTATTCACCATGTGTGTTCATTTACGACTTTTTAACCATTATTTAGAAACAAGAAACAAGGCATGGGTGGGTGGATCCGTAACTAAGGGGTAGTGATGGTTGGCAACAACTCCGGATTGCTAATCTCTGGTGGTATTATATACTCACAAGAGGTGAGTTTCAATCAATGTGAAACACAAAGAGGATGATCTCTCATCCAGGCTCCTTCTTCCTGATTGTCTTGGTAGGGAGATAAAAGACAGATATCCTGTGCAGAAGCGCTTTTAAAACACTTTCATAAAAAATAGTAAAATTACACTCACAAACACACTCTGGTAAGCGCATTGAAATGTCCTTCTATAGTCCGTCTGGCACTTAAGTTTCCTCGGCATCCCTTAGAACTTTGTGCTTCTTTTAAAAAACACGAGCGACGCTTCCCCAAATGGCGGGCATAAACACGCTCGGCGCTTCTGCAAGTTGAGAGCGTAATCATGCTGATGTGTTTCGCCTATTGGCTTCCTCCTGAGCTCAGGAGTTGCTGGACTTTGGGGGAACCTCAATCCCTGGACTCTGTTTTTTTGCATTTGGACTTATACCTGCCAGTAGAAAACTTTGTTGTGGCATGCAGAATAAATGTTTTATAACATAACAGTGGACTAATTTACATATTACTACAACTGCATGACATTTACAAAAGATACATGCATCACTATCATGATAAATACGGAAGAAACCTTTAGTAAATGAGCCCTGGTATGTTTTCATTCCCTTTCCTTCTGATTGCTATCTGCAAATAAGACTGTAAAACCATATAAAAGTTTATAAATCAGAAGCCAGCTGCACAGCATAAGTAAACCTCTGTGGAGTCTACAAAAGATCTTTTATTTAGCCTCTGTTGAGTTGGCAGGTTTGCAGCTCTCAAATTGATGCATATATAAATATTTGCAGGTAAATAAGTCCGTGTGTGATGAAAAACCTACAAAACAGTGTGTATTAATAGAAACCTGATGTGAAAATAAATTAGTCCCTTCTTCGTTTATTTTCCTTTCAAAGTGCAGCTATTTATTTTTGTATTTGTTAGAGAATAATGTGGAACACTAGAGCTTTCCATGGGTATTTTATTGTGTAGTCAGTTGGCAAATGAATAAATATATCAAAATGAACTTGTTTTGGTTACGCTATAGACCAGGGATCCCCAACCATTTATACCTGTGAACCACATTTAAATGTGAAAAGAATTGGTAAGAAACACAAGCATAAAAAAAGTTCCTGGAGGGTGCAAAAGAAATACTGTGATTGGCCATTTGGTAGCCCCATGTGGGCTGGCAACATATAGGCTCCAGTTGGCAGTACATTTGTTTTTATGCAACCAAAATTTGACTTCAAGCCAGAAATTCAAAAATAAGCTTCAACTTTAAGGCCACTGTAAGCAACATAATGGGTGTTGGAAAACAACATGATGCTGACAAGCCACTGATTGGTGATCAATGCTGTAGAGTAAATGTCGTTAAGTACCAAATATGTTATTGAATTTCACCTTTATACAAGAGTCACAGTTAAGTAGAAAAAACAATTTCAGACCATAGGTTAATGTTTACTCAAAATGATACAAGTCTAAAATTTTGCATTGAGGATGTTTTCTGTCAGTAGAGAGACAGAACCAGGGACCAAAATGTTCTCTATATCACTGTCCTGGTTGCCCTACATTGACCATGTATAAGCAGAAATTGTGAGTTATTATCGTCTGTCATATACATGGAGGAAAAGTTATGATGCCTTTGGGCATACATTATGGAGTTATTTATGAAAGGTCGAATTGTTAAATTTCAAAAAATTTTAGTTTTTTACACTTGAAAACTCAAATTAGTAGAATTTTTTTTTTTCGAGATTTATTATACCCCAATGCTGCAAAAAAGTCTGAATCTGAAAATCTTCAATCTCAGACCTGTTAAAGTTATGTATAAGTAAATATAGAGACACTTATCCAAATTTTAAGTTATAGTGGTTTGTGCTTGGTTTAGCCTGAAAATCCTTTTGAGGTTTTTGGGCAAAAACTAAAAAACTGAGCAATTTGGGAAATTGGGATTAAATTAAGTTTTTTATTAATAAATAAGATAAAATTGGGCATTGGACAAGTTTTTTTATTGATATTAGGAAATAAAGTCACATGACCAGGGGCAGCTGGGAAATTGACAAAATGTCTAGCCCCATGTCAGATTTCAAAATTGAATATAAACAAAATCTGTTTGCTCTTTTGAGAAATGGATTTCAGTGCAGAAGTCTGCTGGAGTAGCACTATTAATTGATGCATTTTGATAAAAACGTTTTCCCATGACAGTATCCCTTTAAATTGACTGTGAAAGTTAACAAAGTTTCGTTGGGAAGAATGTAACTTAATTATGAAATTTCTGTTCTCTGTGATAGGGACCTTAGAATGTAAACTCTATTCAGTCAGGGGCTGAAGTGGATGATGCATAATTTCTGTATATTACCAAGGAATATGTCAGATCTATATAAAGGATAAAATTATAATAATAAGTAGGTTATGAGAGATCTGTATAGTTAACTGTGGTTGTCACTGAGAATATTCCCTTAAAGAAGAACCAAACCCTTAATCATAAAAACCCCATACTCCTCCACCCTACATAGACCACCTTCCCTGCTCCCCCCCCCAGCCAAGGTGTTACTGTCTGTAATTGCCCCTAAGTCTTTACTTACCCATTGTTGCAGGGCTTACAGACTCCTACTTCCTTCAGGTCTTCTTCCTTCGCTTTCTGCAATTTCTGTTACTATCGGTGAATGCTCAAAAAATGTAAGACTGCTCCATCTGTGCCTTCGTCAATATGGCTACCGAAGAAAGAAGCTGGCTGCCATAAAATCCCTCTGCCCAAATCTGCAGGAGGGGTAAGTAAGAAATTTGGGGCATTTGCCCAGGGGGGAGGGTTTTTTCATTACAGGTTGGATTCTCCTTTAAGGGTAAATTCTTGGACATCCCTATAGCACGTGACACTTTCCAAGTGTAAAATTGAAAGCATTCTTATCATACCAGTTTTAGCTGCAAGTATTAACCTTGTTGCTTCCCACATACACTACCTATTTTTTTTTAATAATTCTTTGTAGCCTTTGTTCACAGTTTTTTGGCCATGAATTGTCATTGTTTTGAATTGATTCATTGATTCTAACTGACTTTGGCATGCATCAAAGCAAAGACCATCCTGGCAGAACCAGGTGAACAGCTGTGCAGTCTGGCTCCGAAACTGCTCCGTGACAGGCATCTTTATCTCTAATCAGTTGTGGGCTTCAAAACTGCTTTCAGAAAATTGTACATATTTGTGACACTTGAGTGACCTTAAATACAGCTAAGTAACTTTTGTAGAAAGAAGTCCTGGGAGGAATAAAAATAACCTGGCAGTCATTCAGCTTTGGTATAAATATCCACTATAGTTCTTATGTAGATATTTATGTCATAGCTCAGTGGAGTGTACAAATGCCTAGAACAAGTCTGGTGAAAAAGAATCATTTGATGCATTATGCTGCTTTATAAAAATTCTTAGAAATTCAGGAATTAGTTGAAAGAGGGTTTCACACAAAAGCAGGAAATAAAGAATTATAGGTATCGGATTTATTATCTGAAAACAAAATTATTCAAACATCTCCATATTATGGGAATGCCATTTCCTATACAGCCATATGTAAGCAAATAGTTCTTTTTAATTTTTTTCTTTTTTTTTTAATTGAGGTGCATTTCAAAGAGAAGTCTATCCATTCAAAGGGGTCCATTGATATTTACTTAACAGCAGTTATGGTACACAAATTAACCTTAGCAATATTGTAATAAAATGGAAGTAAGGCCTTTTATTTAGAAAGCACAACAACCGTACTTGTTATCCTGTACCCATAAACCTTCAGGGCCCACTTTCTGGTTACCCTTTAGTGAAAGCAGAGCCAATTATGTTGCTTATATAGATATCTCCAGCACTGGGATTGCATGTTCCCAGCTCTTGTCCTGTTTGTGTATGTAGCATCAGCCACACTGCTTTCTCTATGGGCAGTTACAATTAATAACTAACACCTCCAGCTCAGCACTGAAATACCATGCAGGTGCATTATTCTTTCCTGTATTCTGATGCTTCCTTGCTAAAGTGAACTCCAACTCAACGGTGTCCAGCAGTGAGGATCTTCAAACTGAGCATTCCAAAGATAATTCTCCAAAGAGAATCAATCCCTAAAAGAAATGTTTTTCTTGTCAATTTTCCACTGCGTTCAAACATCTCAAGAATTTTGAAAAATATATATATTATATGATCAAATTATCATAAAATAGAGAACTCACTGTACAGAAAGGAGCCCAAATTGACCCTTATTCATAAACTGTGTCAAGTGCACCAGAGAACAAGTGAAGAGTTTTATTAAATATTTTACTTTAAGAATCTCTATTGTTATTGAGCAACATAGTTACATAATATGTTGGATTCTCACAAGAAGACCTAGTACAGTAATCCTGGGTGTGGCCATTGCTTTGGAAGGGATTTGTTAAGGCCCCTATATACGGGCCAATAAAAGTTGCGAACAGACCAAGTCGGCAGCTTATTGGCATGTGCATGCGCTTTCCAACGGGCTTGCCTGATCAACATCTGGCCGACTTTTGAAAGTCGGACAGATGTTGATCTGGCAGGGTAAAAAATGGAGTCAGATTGTGGCTGCATCTGTTCGTTGATGCGGTTCTGCTATCAGACTGCCCGTGTTACCTCCATTCTGATCTGATTGTTGTGCCCTAGGGCCCCCGATTGGATCAGCTCGATATTGGCCAACTCAATGTGGCTAAATCTGGGAGAGATCCCCTTGTTTGGCGACATTGCCAAATTAGTGGATCTCCCTGTGTATTGCCACCTTTACATTTACCTTTAAGATGACTTGGGGTATTTGCTTTTGTTGAGAAGTGTAATAAAGCACACTGTCTGTACCTTTAAATAAATCCATAATTTTTTACATATTTTAATGTGTGTTCCAATAAAATGGGGTCTATGGATCAATTTCCATATGGAATGTTTTGACTAGAAAGCTATGCCCTAAATCAGGTCATTCCAGGAAACAATTATCCATACTTTAAAAACATTTAATGTGCAGCAGCCCAGCAGGTACTGAGACAGTTGGAGACATTTTTCAGACCCATTATAAGGTGCTAAATAAGCACCAACTATCTTTGGTATTTTGCTATGCTAATAATACTGTGCAAACATTCCCGGCACAGGCATCTATTGAAAGTTTAATTAAAACTCTACTGTGACAGTGCATTTATTTTCTGTAATTTTACTTTTTCCTTTATTCAGACAGATTTTAATACATTGCTCATATAAACTTTATCTATTGTTCGGATTGTATTACCCTTTATCTTTGTGATATTTAATATACAAAATGTCACTATGTTTATAGTGCTTCTGTTACATGAAACTTTAGAACTTTATAAAAGAAATATGGAAAAGGAAAATATAATCATATTTTATCATTTTTATTTGTTAAGGTTAAAGTATTATCTGGCTTACTTTGATATTAACATTTTTTAATGTTGTCTCGAAATATACATTGGAAGGAGAAATTATTTTATAATTAAATGTTAGTATGATGTTGGTGCAATATTCTTCGCAACAGATTTTCTTATCAAAACTCCCCAGGACCTTTTTTTTTTTACCAACTCTCACATATATTAAAAAAAAATAATGTTTAGGTGATCAAAGGTCCAAAGGCCAAGGTCCAAATAATATCACCCACCTCAAGATCTGCTAATCTGGCAACCTTGCTTTTAGAGTAAAATAGATCTAGAGGAAACTGTCTTCAGAAACAACATGCAGTAACTGGGACATTATGTAGAAAAAGTAAAACAGCTAAAGAAAATCTCTTTGAAAAGATGTCAGAAGATTTCACATGGAATTGTTCATAAGCTAAAATAGCTTTTCATTTTAAGAAAGAGTTACTTCAATGAACACCTGTCAAAATATGCATAATTAATGCATCTAAGTATTTATTTAAAAAGAATCTTCACTGGAGATATTTGTTTTTGGCAGTCAACAGTGTTTCAAAGTTGTAATGACTTGATAAAATTGCCATTTGGGAAATATAGGGCTGTCAGTGAAAATGCATATGAGCTCTATTCAATGAGAAATTGAATGAATGCAAACAAATTCAAAAGGCAAGTCAGAGCCCAAAGGACACCTGTTCTGTCTACATTCATACGAGGGAGTGCAATTTGGCAGTAAAATGAACCAAAAATTAATAGAGAAGTCTGAACATGAGTTTGTCTTGCTATGGCAATGCGGCACATTTTTCAGTTCCCATAAAAATATAAAAAACAAACATATCACATAAAAAATACACTAAGGGGGTTATTTACTAAAACTCAAGTTTATCTCACTTTTTAATTAAACAAAGCTCGACCAAACTCCCATCCATGATTTTATCTTCAGCAGCTTCGGGGGTATAACAAAGCTCAATAAGTTAGATTTTTTTTGCCCAAATAAAACTGGAAGATCAAGGTTTAGTAAATAACCCCCATTAGGTAAAGCATACCTTTTACATAAACAAACATGAAAACTTTTTTCTAGTACAGTATTATAGAAAAGTAACTCTTTTACTAACAACAGACACAGCTCTAAGCACAAAAGTCATTCACAAGTTGTAGGACTGTTATAGTATTGCATATATCTAGCAACATGTACAAGATCCTGCAGTTGGAAAATAGCATTATGGGAAGAAAACATGGTGGATGGTAATGATTTTTTGCACTAAGCACTTAATATTAGACACAGAGTATCAGGAAATTAAAATGGTGGTCATTTTGATGGACCACATCTCCTACTATCCCCTTCTCTCCTGCTTCACCATTACAAATTCTTCCATTCTGTTAATTACTAGTTTCCATGTATGCATTCGGTCTAACAATGCATTTAGAAAGAATAATAAAGGAACACTACTGTGATTGACTGCACATTCTTTAAATGGGTTTTATGCCAAAACAA
>CM044431.1:125593315-125609067 GCA_024363595.1 Xenopus borealis
TATTTAAATGCTAATAGAAGGGGGACATCGGTAGGGTCTCATTTAGCCCTTTGGGCATCAGGGTATCCAAAGTAAAAATCCATGAAGATTCTTTTTGTAAAAGTGATAACTCTCTGTTGCCTCCTCTCCTAAAGGTAGGCACATGATCAATAATCATGTGTCGAAATTGTGGAAGTGTGTGTTTGAATTTGAGCCAATGTTTTGGCACAGGTTGATCCGCCTTGCCCGAGGCCAAGGCAGTGCAAATGGCACTGCGATGATTGTTCATCCTCTCTCGGTAAGTAGTCGAGGCTTTACCCACGTAGTATAACCCACACGGGCACCAAGCCATGTATACAACATGGTCAGTCGTACATGTGACACTATGTTTAATGGCAAACTTGGCTCCAGTTCTAGGGTGTGTGAAATGGGTGCCTTGTAGCATCCCCCTGCATGTTTGGCAACTCGTGCATTTGTAACATCCTTTCTTCAATGGGTTGTTGAGCCAAGTGGTATTTTCATTGGGTCCTCTGCTTAGATCTTTCACGACCAAGAGATCACTCAAATTGCGGCCTCTCCTATATGCCACGAGGGGATCTTTCTTGTTCAAGAATGGTAAATTCACATCGGTATTGATAATTTATATATATATATCCTTGATAAAGGTCCTAGTGTTGGACCGAAACGTTGGAACAATAAACCTTTTTTCGTTTTTTGACTAAACTTGTCACTTTTTGTGTAAATCCTGTGAGTGCCATCACCTATACATTTGCATATATATATATATATACAGTATATATATATATATATATATATATATATATATATATCTATCTATATCAGTGCTGTACAACTTCTGTGGTACCAAGGGCCGGAATTTTTCTGGCCTACATTGTGGTGGGCCGATAATGCAAGCCAGTGTTGACCACTCAATGTTTTTAAACCACACTCGCTTTAAATCACACCCATGGTACCACAAGACCATGTCCACATTAATTGTGGTAGCACACCAAAAACCCAAATGGTTGGTGCTCATTGCAGGGATATAATTTATCACTCATATATGAAAAAAAGTTGTCATAATAGCTTCACGTTCCCCTTCCTCCCCTGTGGATAACACAGCAACCCCAGCACATGTTTAAACACCTTAGGGACCCCTAACAATAATTTTCTAATGCTAACAAACCCCCAGAACAAATACCAGGCACACACAGGCAGAGTATGGCACAAATAGGGAGCACAGGGCAAGCAGATTAAGGCACACACAAGAAGATTATGGCACAACCAAGGAGGATAGGGCAGGCAGATTGTGGCACACCTACAGAGAATAAGCACACCAAAGCACCATTGTTCACAATGATGAACACTTTAATTAGATGGGATGCTGTGATGCAATTTTCTGTGTTAAATGAGACAAGTGTGAAGTCTGAGTTTAGTTATTCTGTGTCAAACACACAATCCAAAGTGGCTTTATCTGTAGGGCAGGCAGAATATGGCACACATAAGCAGGGCCGCTCCTGCCATGAGGCAAGGTGAGAACCTTGCCTCAGGCGGCAGCTAGCAGCCAGTTACAAGGGGTGGCAAAAAGCAGCCTCTTGTAACTAAAGAGCTGAATCTCTAGGTTTTAACCTGGAAATTTGGCTCCACAAGTGCAGAGAGCACTGATGCACTCAATGCACTGGTGATGCTGCCCCCCCTTCAACCCACTCCAACGAGTGGGCTACTGCTCCAGAATGGCCACAGCGCCTTTGGAGAATAGAACAGGCATAGTTTGACACACCCAGGGAGCATAGGGCATGCAAATTATGGCACACCCAGGGAACATAGAGCAGGCAAAACAGAGTAGGAGATGGAAACCTATCAGGACCACTCAAAGATATAATAAATACAGTGACACAGTGCTGATGCTCCTTCAGCAGTTTGTATTGTGAATAGGTGAACAATGTGGCAGTTTTAGTCTGGGTCTCAGGTGCGAACAGTACAGGGCTTTAGGGTGTGAACAATAGAGGTGTTACACGTGCGAACAATGCAAGAGGGATTACATGTTTGAACAATGCAGGGGATTACAGTTTGAATTTGAGGTTTAAACAATGCAGGGGCCAGTTACTCTCTGTTGGATTACCTTTTAAAATGTACACATGGTAAACAGAAACAGCAGGCAGAATTTCATGTGGGGGCCACACAGTCTCTGTGGGACTGTCTGAGAATTCAGGTTATATTAATGGTCGCTCCCATGCCAATTAGTTTAGCATGCTTAACACCACACCTTCACTAGAGCTAGTTTGTATAGTAAACAAGGATAACACTTTAAGGGGCAGGTTTATCAAGGGTTGAGGTGAAAAATTAAAATTTCTAATTTTTTTTATTGTTTTTGTGAAATTCGACTTGGGAACAGTTAAAAAGAGTTTTAAAAAAATCAAATTTGATTTATGAAATTTATCATACACTGGTCTTTAAGAACTCGATTTTGACTGTTCACCACCTTAAACCTGCCAAATTGCTGTGCAGGGGACGTCCTGTGATCAAGTTGTTTGCTGCCTTCCCGAACTTCGAAAAAAATCAAACCAAATACGATTATAGTTTGATTTACAATTGCGGGTCGATTCCATTCACCCGAGTTTTAAAAATTACAATATTTTTTAATATATTGCAGTTTTTCAAATTCGAGTTCATGGGAACTTGACCCTTGACAAATCTGCCCCTAAAAGTAATTTAGTTGCATTCAAACTGTCTGCATTGATATAAATGCAAATGGTCTATCAAAAATTTGTGTTGGCCCACAATGACTGAATATACTTTATGTCAAAAGTCCATTATAATTACACTAGTTCCAGCACCTAAACATATTTATAATCAACTGATAACATTTCAGGTTTTGGTAGAACCATACCATTCATTCAATGGCATAATGTACATAAACTGCACAAAAATAACAGAATGTAGTATTACATTTTTATATGGTATTAATGTCTTGTGAAAACAGACACGAAAGAGCATTATTATGGTTAATATTATTATGGTTAACAAAGATTTTTATGCAGTTAAAATATACACAGCTAATTGCAAGTAGACCATTGCGCAAGGTGCAATTTCAATCACAAATTACCTTGTTTTTTGCCCACAATGCAGCTCACAATTTTATTATCATTGGGACTTGCAAGGTTTGCAATTGCAGCTCAGGAACCTCCTCTTGTGCACAATTCACAAGAGGGGTGGGACAGACAGAGCATAACTATGCAGCAGTGCAAGGAACAGCTTTAGACTCAAGTTGGATTATGAAAGGTCACCATTTGGTCAATGACTATGCATAAAGTTGCACTACTGCAACTACAATTTGCTGAATTCAACAGTTAAAGGACATGTTCACTTCACTCTCCATCCATGTCCATTGAGTCTATCCATGATTGCAGTTGCAGCTCCAATTGCACCTTGATAAACCTGCTCAGAGAGGTTGTTCTCATTACTGCTCTTAAAGGGGTTATTCACCTTTGAGATAGCTTTTTGTATGATGTAGAGAGTTATATTCTGACACAATTTGCAATTGGTTTTCATTTTTTATTATTTATGGTTTTTGAGTTATTTAGTTTTTTATTCAGCATCTCTTCAATTTTCATTTTAAGCAATCTGGTAACTAGGGCCAAAATTACCACAGCAACCATGCAGTGATTTGAATAAGAGACTAGACTATGAATAGGAGAGAGTCTGAATAGAATTATCAGCAATTAAAAGTAGCAATAACAATACAGTTATTTTTAAAACAATTGCTATTGTCTCAAAAGTCCTAGTTCCCCAGCAAATACAGGTCTGTTAATCAGTTGGCTTGTCTTATATTGTATCAACAGTCAACAGGTTTGCAAAAGCTGTATTAAATTTGCATAAAGGAATTTTTGTTCATGCAAAGGTTCGCCAATTTCTTTATCCTAGAAGTGCTTTGGGATCCTTTACTTCCTGTTTTCAAGGGATCCCCGAAGAGTTCACACCACCCAGGAAATAGTAGCAGCAACATCAATAAGATAATTTGTTTAAAGCAAATAAATGCTACCTGCCGATTGGTTGCTCTATAAACCTGTAGCAAACTATGGGGTAGATTCATCAAAGAGTGAAGTGAAGAGTGAAGTTCCGCCACTAGAGGGAAATTCCACAGCTCTCCATTCATTTCTATGGGATTTTGAAAGGCGTATTTAACAAAGGGTGAAATTTCACTTCACCAATTGATAAATAGGGCTTTCAAAATCCCATAGAAATGAACTGAGAGCTGTGGAATTTCCCTCTAGTGGCGGAACTTCACTCTTTGATGAATCTCCCCCTATGTACCTTGGAGTATTTGACAGTTTTGTGTAATTCGAGCGATTTGAGTTTTTCCCATGGAAAACTCTATTAATTTGAGTTTTTGCGTTTCACAAATAGAACTCACAGAATCTTGTTTTTTTTCCATTTGAGTTTTTTATTTAATAGATACCATACCACAAAAAGATACATATTTGTAACTTTACCATCATCAACTGGCAAATGGGGATGGGCTAATCTACCCCGTTTCGCTTCGCCAAAAAATTCATGAATTTCCAGTGAAATTCTCGAATTGGTGAAAAAATTAGCGAAACGAGTCGCCGCACGTTTTTGACGCGCGACGCGTCAACTTCGACACGTGTCGCGTCGTTTTCAATGCGCATCACGTCGTTTTCAACACCAGAATTTTCGCTGGCCTTCCGGAATCGCAGAATTTGCCGTTAATTCGCCCCTGGCGAATAAATTCGCCCATCACTACTGGCAAACAATGACAATTTATATTGTGGCATTAACTTTCCTTTACCCGATGAACAGAATTTTAACAGAGTTTAACAGTTTTTGTGTTAAACGCAGAACAATTACAAATTGTAAAAAATAGAGAAATTTTGAATTTGAAGTATGTGCGCTTTTTATAGAGTCCATTATAGTGAAAGGGTATCCCCTTTTTCTTTTTTTAAATATATTGTTTATTGATTATATTTTTCTATCTAGCCAAACACTAGTGTCAACTCTATTGTATTTTGACAGCCTTTTTAAGCCCTGGCCAAATGTCAAGCATGCAGCATATCTTATAAACAGCAAATTCCTCTTTTGCATTCATAAGTCCAAATCCACTACTGTGCTGACCATCCTAAATGCCAAATCTTTGGAAGCTGCCAGTGTAAAATGGCTTATGAAATGTGAACATAATATTTAAAAAAAATATGGAAATGCAACAATTGCATTGTACTGTGTTTTAGTTATTTTCAAGACAGAGAACTTTGCCGTTTAAAATGCATTATATATACAAATAGCCTAATCTAAACAAAATTATTTTATATATAGTACAGCTCTCCTTTTACAGCAAATTTAAGATTGTAAAGACTGCCTAACATAGAGTTTGTTTGTTGTATTTTCAGATAATAAACTATTGAATAAATACAAATACATACATAATTTATAATTAAAGGAATTGTTCAGTATAAAAGTAAAAACTGGGTAAATAGATAGGCTGTGCAAAATAAAACATGTTTTCAATATAGTTAGTCAGGCAAAAATGTAATGTAATGTATAAAGGCTGGTGTAACTGTAAGTCTAACCTAAAAGAACAGGACACTACTTCTTGCTTTTCAGCTCTCTTGTTTACCACTGACTGGTTACCCTGGTTACCAGGCAGTAACCAATCAGTGACTTGAGGGAGGGCCACATGGGTCATAACTGTTGCTTTTGAATCTGAGCTGAATGCTGAGGATCAATTACAAACTCACTGAACAGTTATGTCCCATGTGCCCCCCCTTCAACTGACTAACTCAGATTTAGGGAGCTGAAAAGCAGGAAGTTGGATTCTGGCTATTATTTTGGAAATCCAGTCACTCCAACTTTTATAGTTTGCATTTATCCTTGACTAACTATATTAGAAACATTTTTTATTTTGCACAGCCTATCTATTTTTTAATTTTTTTTTTATTCTTTAAAGGAAACATACTGAACAGGTAGTGCTGGTATGAAATTCACCCCACACACAAACCCACAATGTGGGCTATTCTACATGGCCATATTTCAGTGAACTCCTCCAAAACTATATACTACTCAAGTGGTCCCACAAAGGGACTACTTAACTTCCCAGTGTAGCAAAAACTTTCAATGTGGTCTTTTTAAAGAGACAGATTTGTAGGTAAGAAGTGTTACAGGTAAGGCTCAGTCAATGTCACACCAAAAACTCTTTGTAGTTATTTAGGCAGTGCTACCTTTGTAGTCATGCCTTTTCCTTTAAGAATGGCAGCTGACCCCCCATAGCAAAAAGCAGAATAAGATATTTTTAAATAAATATTTGAATGATAAGCATATACTTCTTTCAGTGACCTCCCAATGGTTCCTTAATGGTCACAATGGAATGACCCTTTAGTCCTCACATCTTAAGAGGGATGGTACCTATCCTTCCAGTCTGTTTTTGAGCACAAGATTTTTTTTCCTATAATTTAGTGCAGACTGAGCTCTGAAGGGTAGTGATGAGCAAATCTGCTATGCTTCGCCAAAAAAATTTGCAAGAGTGCTGAAAAATTTGAGAAACACATTAAAGTCTATGGGCAACTTGTTGTTGCTGCAACTTTTTTGTTGCAAAATATATTAGTCTATGGGCAACTGTTTTTGTTACAGCAACTTTTTTGTAGCAAAATATATTAGAGTCACACTCCAATTGCATTAAAGTTAGTGGGTGCTATTTTCAAAAGTTCTTTCTTACTCCAAATGCATTTTTAATGGGGGTTTTTCTCACTCCAGCTGCAGAAAAGTGAATTGGCATTCATTCTCAAGTTTCTTCTCACTCCAAAAGCATTCAAGTGAAAGAATGTTTTTATGGCATTTTTCTCAGCAAATTTTTGTTGCATGACAAAAATAGGCAATGGCAAGGCAGAATTTGATTGGCAAATAAAACATTTTTGGTGCTGTGGCACTAACCTCGATTTTATATGCAAATGAAAGATTCCTCTGTGTTACTACTTTCTTCACAACAGTGCTTTAAAGCTTATTTTACAAAGGAAAATCGTTCGATCGTTCTAGGATTTTAGCGATCGAACGAACGAACGAACGAACGATTTTTCTTTGATATGAAAACACTTTGAAAAATTTTCTGGAAGGTACCCATAGGCTAACATTGAAATTCGGCAGGTTTAATTTGGCTAAGTAAAAGAGACAGTACTTCGAATTTCGAAACAAAGGATTTTACTATTTAACCATTCGAATTGAATGGTTGAATGGTTGAAGCATCCAAATCGATAATTGAAATATCAAAAAAATGACTTCGAAATTCTAAGTTTTTTAAGTTCGAAAATTCACTTGGACCTTAGTAAATCTGCCCATTACTGTCTGCTCTTTGTCCTAGAATGGTTGCAGCCCTTCGACACATTTTTTATAAGTGAAAATGATACATCGGTGTATGAATTGTGTACTGTCATTCTATTCCTGGGTTTAGAACTTTAAATTAAATACTGTATGTATAAGATGCTTAGAACACATCTTGGATTTATTGATGTTTATTGCTTATGTAACATACACAGTAAAGCATAAAATTCAAAATATCGGTTTAAATGTAACTGCCCAAGAAAACCTCTTTGTACTTTTCCACCATTCTTTGGACAATTTAAACCAATGCAGGCTTGCAAACGATGTGCTGAATGCTAATTCCTATTTAATGGCACTACTTCCAAAGACAGAGCAATTTTCCCAAATTGCACTTTATATATCCTGTCTCACTGTGCAGATCTGCAGGCACTGACATTTTAGTGCATATGGCAATATCATGGATAAACAGCAACAATCTGTCCTTTATTACTGGCTGTATTCTGTTAATCTCAAAAATAGGCTCTGAACAGATACTACATTATATTAAATGTGCATCCAGTGCTGATATTGCAATCAATTAAATTGATTTAATGACCTTATCCATCTCAATTATGGTTGAAACACATTTGAGAAATGAGTTGATCATTAACACCTGCAGGCATACGGCAGGTACCTATTATGCACCTGCTTTAGCCTATAATGTATCCATTTTGGTGCAGTTTTAACTCTTTCAACATTAGAGTTATAAAAATAAATTTTTCCATAGCATTTAACCTTGACTGCTAATGAATGATCATTGTCAAGTCTAAATTGCAGTGAGTGTGAACTGCATCTTTTCTTAGTCCATGTCATGGAGCTATCGTTCTTTCAGTAGCTGCCCATGTAGAATTATATGTTATCTAGAAATGTGTTTTAACTCAATTGTTCACTGTCTAAAACAAAATAATAATATGTATTGGAAAACAAAAAATAGGGCCAAAACATAATATTGGTACAGGTATGGGACCTGTTATCCAGAATGCTCGGGACCAGGGGTTTTCCGGATAATGGATCTTTCCGTGATTTGGATCTTCATACCTTACGGCTACTAGAAAATCATGTAAACATTAAATAAACTCAAAAGGCGGATTTTGCCTCCAATTAGGATTACTTATATCTTAGTTGGGATCAAGTACAAGGTTCTGTTTTATTATGAGAAAAAAAAATCATTTTTAAAAATGTGGATTTTTCCATTATAATGGAGTCTATGGGAGACGGCTATTCCATAATTCAGAGCTTTCTGGATAATGGGTTTCCGGATAACGAATCCTGTACCGGTATAATAAATATATAAAGAATTGAGTAAGCATTAGGACAGCAAAAAAGTATCTTAAAGAAAAATTTACAGCAAACGGGTACAAAATAAAGGCATTTTCTTTCCAAACAACAAAAATAGCATTCAGCAGCAGTTTAAGGTCAATAAAAACAAAAAGGCAGTACAATTACAGATCATCCACGTGGGTGACTGAGTGTGCACAGGCTCATAGTATTCTTTGTGTCAACATCCCAGACACTCTCTGTGAGTCTCCCCCAGTCAGAGATCTCTAAAGACTGACAAGCCTGGGTTTTATGGGCTCCTGATTAGTCACCCAAGGCTAATCAGACCCAGCGGGTCAGTCAGTAGCACCTTACATAGCTACATACTTCCCCTTTTTGCGGGAATTCTTGACTTCTGCGGCTGAAGCCCGACTCTCCAACCGTTGTCTGGGAATACAATTGACCCTAAAGAACAAAGGGTTGGCAGGCTTATAAATTTCCCCCTAAGTTTGGACCTCTGACCCCCACGTACCTGGGGACTTCTTTGCACCTTTACCAGTGGGAAAACATGAGCACGATCTATTGTCAGTGGGGACATTTAATAAAGAAGGAGGTTTTGGTTCTCCTCGGCTGCATGGCTGGCAATCTGGGCATACTGTACAAAAAATATTTACATATATGTAAATCCCTGGCTAGAAAAACCTTGCAAGGATGCACTCTGGTTCCATCTTTACCAAAATGCCCACCCCAGGAAACTGTATGAGCCAGGTAACTCCCTGGGAACCTGCCCTATATAACAAACCTTTATGCAATTCAAAATGAGGAAAAAGATTAACATTTATAGGCAGTAATATAACTAAAGGAGGGGGCGGGCCCTGGTGAGAGATGTGCAGCTGGGCACCCCCATCCCCCTCTGTATGCATTTTTAAGATCGGAATCAGTGGCACATGAGCTGCCAGGGGTCCCTGAGCCCAATCGCACCCCCTGCTCCCCCGGTAGTTCTGCCGCTGTTTATAGGTACAACTACTGTATCCCCATTTTTTACAACTTTGTCATACAGTTTAGCCAACACAGTGTCCTCTCTCTGTTTCTTTCTAACGTCATAAAGAGAAGATTAAATTAAACAGACAATATCAAAACCCTAAACAGACAATATCAAAACCCTTCTGTCTTTTCTGTAAAGATTTGGGACTCCAGACAGGAACCCCAAAGTAGTTTTAACTTTAGAAACATTATAATCACAGTCTTGTTTTTCCATTTGTCTCTGTTCCCGGGATTTTCTCCAGCGATATGTCTGCGTAAAAATGTTTGGTGAGAAAGGTAACCGTTTATCAGGTGCACCTAAAAACACATGCTTGACAGGAGAAGGTGTTAGCATTAAAGAAAAATAGAAAGGCAAGTTCCTTCCTACCAGCACAGGAGTTCACAGCCAGGGTGCAACTGACACACAAAGGAAAACTTGATGGTCATTAAGCCTTAAGGTTACCTGGGCTGTGAGATACTTTTTACCTCCCCATGGATACACTCAGTACTATAAAAAGCAGAGTAGTTAATGAGCTCTCGGGAAATTCAGAATGAGAGTGGTTCCGGAACTTGAATCAAACATCCCGGTAACCTGTTTCCCATAGACCTCCACCCTTACTGCAGGGACTCGCTGAACTTTCTTGAAGGCTGATATGGCTATAGTTTTGGCAAACGTACAGTCCATATCGGAACTGTCACATGGAAAGGGAAACAATAGCAGAGTCAAATGGAGGAACAGTAAACTCCTCTGGCATTGCTGTACCTTGCAATGGTCGAAGGGGTTCTACAGGCAATTCCTTCCTGATAGGAATCCAATTGCTCTTAGGTTTACCTGGATGTGTTGACTCCTGTTTCTTTAACATGAGTGAATCCCTTTGCTGTCTGGGAGACTGTGCAGCACCTTGCAGGGGCAGCTGTTGCTGGAGGGTGTTCTCTGGCTCTGTGGATACCTTTTCCCAGACCATGTTTCTCTTCTGCTAGTAAGGTACAACTAGTTGTACAGCTAGTAGGAGGGTAATAGCTTGGTGTCTTTGGACCCACCAGCATGCCTCAACAGGCAGAATTGCTCCAGTCTCTATTACCTGACCTGCAGTCTTTCCCGCAGGATGGATCCACCTGGTACAAAAGTTCATAAGCCGCTGGACTAAAACTCTGGGCTGGACCTGTGTAGAATATGGCTCAGACTGGAATCCTGGGCGTATACCTCTGGTATAAGGCTCAGTTTGTCCATAATGGCAGACTTTACTTCTTGGTAGACATTATTACATTATTACATTATTACAGGATTATTGTGCTTAACCAGTCAGCAGTGGAGCTAGTATAATTGCCCACTGGTCCTCAAGCCATTTTTGGGCACTGACTACCCTTTCAAAAGTCATGAGAAATGTTTCTGGATCATCATACTGTCTCATTTTTAACAGTACAGGGCTAGGCATCTAGGGTGCTCTCCTGGGCTGTAGGGCCTTGAGTTGCAGCTATTGCTCCTGCTGTTTTGAGAGCTGATCCTGTAACTGCCTGATTAGTAGAATCTGCTGATTCTGTTGTTGGATCTGCTGATCCTGTTGCTGCACCAAATTTTGCAAAAAAAACCCCTCCAGTTTTGCTCTCAAGCTCCTCTAACAACCAAGGGCACTCTGTAGATTAATATCCCACTTTTGACACTATATATGACAGGTTCCCACAGAGTAAGAGTCAGGACAGCAAAAAGTCTCTTAAAGAAAAATTGGCTTTTATTTCAGCTGGCAGCAAACAGGTACAAAATAAAGGCAGTTTTTATTTCCAAACAACAAAAAAAGCTTTCAGCAGCAGTATAAGGTCAATAACAACAAAAAGGCAGTACAGGATCTGATAGGATCAGGTTCTCTGGTCTTTTTTATGTGGTATAACTAGGTAAAATTGATGTTGTAGATTCTTTCTGAAGTGCTATATTTATCCAGTGGTTGAACTCAAACATTTTCATTATTCTGAAGAGCTGGTAGATCTCTAGGAAATTTGTTGTATTCGTTTTTCCTGGAAATTTAGATTCCATATCAGTTTAATTTCAATATTATCAGCTATGTTTTGCGTTCAAGGCTTGTCTATTTATTGGTAGGAGAGTTTTTTGCAAATCACTGACCAATCCTTCTTAAATCCACTTGAGCTTTTTTGGTCACTTTCACAACAGACTCAGCTTTGCATTGCTTTGAGGGAGAAGAAGGAATTGTGCACAAATTCCCACTTCTTATTCATTTGAAGTTAAGTGAGCTACATCGTCAGTAAACAGTACATCTCGCATGCCATGTCTTGCAATTTTCTTAGCAAATTTTTGACCCAGTTTCATGGAAACCACCCTTTGGAAATGAGGAATTACACTGTGGGTCCATACATAGTAAAAATTTGCCATAGTAACCAACCAGTGATTGGCTTTTTCAGGTGTAAATGACCCACTGTGTTTCCATCTCTGTCCAGTGACTTGATTGATTTGATTATTTCTTTTGCCACAGCCACTGAATGTCTGACTATAAATTGGATATTTCTTCTTTTTGTTTTGGAGTAATTGTGTTCCAGATGTGTTCCCATTCCCCGGGGTCTAACTCCCTATCGAAGTCCCCGTGCCATGCTTGCATACATGGTAACACCTGGGGGGAAGGGGATTAAAACATTTTTACTGTAGAGATAAGATACTGATTTCTGTAGATATAGGGAGTGGAGGCACCATTTTTCAAAAAATGTTTCTTGTTTATCTGGGCTATCTACAAGGTACCATTTAGCCTGCACAAAGTGGAATATTTGCTGTAAGGGAAATTTTTCGCATTGTGGGATAGAATACTTGTCTATGAGCCGTTGCATGGAGAGTGGTCCTTCAGCTGAGCATAGCTTACTTATTGTCCTAATATTATGATCTGACCACCATTTAAATTGTAGGGTTTGAAGACCTGAAGTAAACTGTGGGTTTCATAGTAAGGGTGTTACTGGAGTATGTGGGGGACTCAGGTTTAATTTATTGTTTAGTGGATCCCAAATTTTTAAGGTAAATTGAAGGCACTTAAGCTGGCCATAGATGCAAAGATCCTATCTTACAAATCATCGTATGATCAGAAATCCCCATCTCCCGACCTGCAACTAACCTTCAGATTAAATAGAGTAGTAAAAGTACAGATCAGCCGATGTTCTGCCCCTGACAGGGATCGTACAAAAGTTGTGTCCAACAAAACCTAGTGACAGTGTCACTAAGTGTAACTAACTTAGAGGTATACTCATCCAAATAGGCTCCCAAAGGAAAAAAATAAGGAAAAAAGCTATGTATATCATAGTCCAGGAACTGGGAAGATTATCAGAATTATACATAAAATCCCCAACAGAAACCCATCTGGCCCAGATTCATCAAGCCCAGAGAGATCTAGACTTACTTATGACAACAAATGCTGAAAAAACTCTGCGCTGGGCCAAACAAAAAATTATATAGCTACAAGCCAGGTAGAATGTTAGCCCATAAACTAAATGAGAGAGACAAGCCCATCTCTATACATATGTCTCTGTCTCTGACAGTAAATCCACAAAAGATTACTGAGATCTTCACTGTCTTTTATGAAAAGCTATTTGCTAAGCTTCCTTTGGTAAAGGGAAAAAACTTTGAGAAAATTTTCCCTGATTCCAAAGAAGTGGTGATTCGGATCCTGTACATGTTCATTGCTTGGCTTCCCTTTATAACTCAGTTTTCAATGTAGTTTCAGTGCAAGGAAATAAAAATCTAAAATGTCTATGCACAGCACAGAAAAAATTATAAATAAAAGATTTTAAAATAATAAATATATGTCTACAGTAGCTTTACATTTTAAATAGAAAAGTAGAGGAAGAAGCATGGAAGGTACAAACAGTTAAAAGTTGCTGTTTTTCCTTTTTCTTCAGGAACCATATGTCTTCTGCAATATATATCAATACATAAACCAGTGTATCGGTCTATTCCCTTCTGATTGCACTTGAAAATTTCATGGAATATTAACCTCATGAAAGATTACGTGATGCTGAATTCTTTTTGGCACTGAGCAGAGAATCATTTTCAGCCCTACATATCATGCAGTCATTAGCTTTTATCAATTGTATTTTCTTGTGGGAGACATTAGGGTCATATTTCTGAAATGAGAGACATCTGTGCCCTTGTCATACTTATGTATAGCAGATAAACAATTTTTAAATAGCCCTTGCATTGCTATCTTGGCCATATTTCTGCCATATGGATCCAAAGCTGAGAAGTGATAGCATATCTTTACACAGAGATATTTGGAAGTAATGACAGTACAATGCAATGTGTTAGCACTTACAATATGTTCTTTTTTTTCCCTGTGTATCTTAATTTACTGAGATACAGATTGTTAGATCAGTGCAATAAACAGCTGTAAACAAATACTGTTTCATAAAGATGAAAATTTATTAAAGAACCGGTACCACTATTTTCCTGTAGAATTGGGAAATTCCTGTAATACATGGAATACGTGAATTACAGTACTTACCTTTTGCTAAATTCTGGGCAGTGTCATTCTGTAGCTACTAAAGCAAATAAAGTTCTATCTTGCATAAAAAAATGCATTATCTCAAGGGATGAAACATAATTATGCATCTTTATAGATCCCTAGTAAGACCTCATCTGAAGTGTGCAGTGCAGTTTTGGACTCCAGTCCTTAAGAGGGATATGGATGAGCTGGAGAGAGTGCAGAGACGTGCAACTAAACTGGTTAGAGGGATGGAAGACTTAAATTATAGACTGTCCAGGTTGGGGTTGTTTTCTCTGGAAAATAGGCGCTTGCGATCACACTTAACAAATACATTAGAGGACATTATAGACAAATATCAGGGGACCTTTTTACCCATAAAGAGGATCACCGCACCAGAGGCCACCCCTTCAGACTAGAAGAAAATAACTTTAATTTGAAGCAGCGTATGTGGTTCTTCACAGTGAGCAGGGACAGTCGTACAAAGTGTGGGGCCCAATTGGAACCATTTTGGCGGGGCCCCCAAGAAGGAACTTTGCTGTCTGTCACAGGGTCCCCTCTGTCCAAGTGATGGCTGCCAGGTGGGGATGGGGGGCAGGCTGGGCAACTGGGAGAAAATGTTCTCTCACTTTGTTTAATCTAAATGCGCAAAAAAAAAAAAAAGTTCAAATTTTGGTTACCTCTGTAAACTGTGTGTGTGCAGCACCATGGATTATATATACAACATTAATATATTTCCCTTGTTATTAGGGCCAATTAGGTTTGGGGTGGGCTGGGCCAATCAGGTTCAGCTGTGGCCTGGGCCAATCGGGTTTGGGCGGGCTGGGCCAATCTGGATTAGGGGCAGGCTGGGCTACTGGAGAATTAAGGGAATATGAATCAGAGCTCACACTGGAGCGGGGCCCCCATAAGTGTGGGGCCCAATTGGGCCAAATTGGTCCAATGTGCTTAAGACCGGCACTGACAGTCAGGACAGTGAGGTTGTGGAATGCTCTGCCTGGTGATGTTATGATGGCTGATTCTGTTGATGCTTTTAAGAGGGGCTTAGATGATTTTTTGGACAGACATAATATCAAAGGCTATTTCGATACTAAACTCTACAGTTAGGGGTAAATTTACAAAATTTGTGTGAAGAGATTGAAGTTCGATCGAATTAGATCGAATACCGATCATGCGATTTTTTTCTGATCTTCGAATATGCAAATTTGGCCACTTCGATCATCGAATACCGAATATTCGAATTATCGAATAGATTGAATGACTCAATATTCGATCATTGAACCTACCGAATACCAATAGAAGCCTATGGGAACCCTCCTATAGGCTTCTTTTGCAAAGACCTGCTTGAATATCATTCGTACGATCAAACAACTCGATCGTTCGAATTGTACAATTTTTTCGGAGGCTCTAAGGCAAAAGTATCGGTGCATGTGCAGTTCTAGCAATATTTCAGTCCCGAACAACTGTGCGCATGTTCCGAAAGCCATGGAAATTGCCGAAGGGACCTGAAAGACTCCCGGAGCTGTGAGGATGGCGTCATGACCTCTACTGCTCTGACTCTGCACCGAGGGGTAATTAAAGGGGTATTTACAGGTATTAACACCTGTGTGTGTGGAGGGGACAGGAGGACAGGGCCGCCATTAGAAATGGAGGACAGGG
>CM044431.1:125621631-125644181 GCA_024363595.1 Xenopus borealis
CTGTACTGGTTCATTATCAGAAACATAGCATTCTATAACATCTTCCCAGTTTTTGGTTATGGAAGGTGTGTCCCCTGTGTATACAAATTCAATATGGGTGTTTTGTCTCCAATATGTATGAATCATGGGATCAAGTACAAGGTACAGTTTTATTTTTACAGAAAAAAATATCTGAATGATTAAAAAGGGGTCTGAAGGAGATGGCCTTTCTGGATTTTTAGATACCTGTAACTGGTTTCCAGATAATGGATAACGATTAACGATAACAATTATATATTGAAATAACTTTCTCTTTTTACTTTGTGCTGGTGGAGATCTGTAAAATAAAATTTCTGTGCTATATGAAATGTTTGGCTTAGACTTCATGCCATAGTGAAATAAAAGGGGTAACATGGGATAGAAAAAATTTCATATAAGATTTTAATTTTCAAATGCTGACTCAAGGATAAATGGTGCATACCATAAGGACATTTATAACAACACTGAAACTTTCAATTTTATTTTGCTTTCAGCATTTGTTATAATACATTTTCTAGTACACCTTGCAATTTATTTATCTCTTAAAAATATAACTATTTTGCCATCATGTTTATGTTTTAAAGTTATCAAATATCACTGCCATTGACAATGAGTTGTATTAATGCACAGAGATGATTAATGAAACAACCTAGCTTGAAAAATAAATCTAGAAAGATGACCCAGTTTTACAAAATAAAATAAATCAGATGAAATGGTAATGCTAGTTTGAAAAGAATCTACATTCATGGAAAATATAAGTATTAAAAGATTACAAATCATTTGACTCATAGATGGATTTTTGCTTAAGGTCATAAATGCATTAATCAGGCTCACATTTTGTTTTTCTAGAATCGACAAATACATTGCATGGATGTTGCTGTTAATGGAATTTTAAAATCTCCTTCTCTATCTATCCCTATTTTGTAATTGATTCTCAAAGTCATTTGGCCAACAACTGGGCTGCAGATAAATCCATTTTAAGCAAACTGGACAAAAATATAACTTTACAAATTAAATTATATTTACATGAAATAAAATTGAGGGATAGACACAATGAAATCCACAGTTATTTGTCATGTACTGTATGACATACAGTTACACAAACAATACATGTAAGTGCTCAAAGATTATGCCATTTATGTTTATCTCATATACAGAAATGGGATCCGTTATCCAGAAACCCATTTTCCAGAAAGTTCTGAATTACAGGAAGAACATCTCCCACAGGCTTCATTTTAGTCAAATAATTTATAATTCCCCTTTTCTCTGTAATAATAAAGCATCAATTTTACTTGATCCCAACTGAGATATAATTAATCCTTATTTCAGTAAAAACAATCCTATTAGATTTATTTCATGTTTAAATTATTTTTAGTAGCTGTAAAGTATGGTGACCTAAGTTATGGAAAGACCCCTCATCCAGACAACCTCAGGTTCCAAATTTATTCGATAACAGGTCCCATACCTGTACTGTATTTTTATTTGTTGATTAAATATACGTATGCACCATTTCTTGTGTAGCAATATTTTTTTTAATGTTAAATAATGCTATATCTTAGGCTGATGTGTTAAGGTATGTCTCACTATGCAAACCATCAATTTCCAATTCCTGTGACTGACATACTGTGAATACAGCAAAGGTAATCTGTCTTCACAAAGTAGTTTAGCTGCAAGAAAACATTTGCATAAAACAATAATTACATTTTTGGAAATCACGTGTTGCAAGAAGATAACAATTCCTAGATCCAGTCAGATTCTGATAATATAAAAAAGCAAATATCAGATAAGGATAAAATTAGAAAAGTGGCCAATGATAACTTTATCTTGAAAAGATACAATACTGCCTGTTGCTGATATCATGAAAATGCTTATATTGTACTTTGTTATTTGTCTTTGCTGAGATTTTACTCAGAGATACTGAAGAAGTTTTGTTCAACATGACATTCATTTGGTCAAAAAAATGGTAGGTAATCCAAGCAAGTCATTTTAAAGGGCAATGACTCTTATACTGCCAAATTGTTAGGCGTTCCCCCAGTGAAAATTTACCTATTTGCCACAGTGTTTGAAAAGGGCAGTATGGAGCTTTTCTTTAATCTGTGTACTATGGTACTATGTATGCCAATTGTTTAAATGAACATTGCAGTAAAAAAGAGGTGCAACGTTTTGTTGCAAGCTTGATAAAGGGTCAAGTGAGACCCGAAACGTTGCTGTAATGCCCTAAAAAGGCTCCAATAAAGGCATTTTAATTCACAAAAGAAGTGGTGCTGTTTCATCTTGCAAGCTGCAATGGTTTGTTAAACATAGAATTTGCCCCCTTAAATAATGCATATGCAATGTGAAGAGCACAATTTGTTATTTTCTACAAATCAAAGCCTATGACAAATTTAATATGCTCTTTATCAATTAAATACCTTTTGAGCGTCTTTCTTATTTGAGTTTGTGTCATATAAATAACTATGTATCTAATGGGCATTTTGCAGCATCTTTTTCTGTGATGAATACATTGGGGTTACCAATATTTTGTCACTACATTTTTTGCAGTGAAATTTAGAGGTGGTTTAACTAAAGTATTTGCCAATGACAAAATGTGGATTTTCACTCCAGATCCATACCTGGTGAAACATTTCACTCATCACAAGTCATACAGTAGGTGCACCGCGTGAATTCCAAAATCAAAAGAACACCAAGAAAATAGTACCTGCTGGGCCATCATTTCTATTCAATAGTACTTTCACTTCATGACTATAATCTGTTCCAATGTTTCATTGATCAGTTGTATAAAGTAAAATTTTCAGGAAACAATGAAATTATGCCTGCTGTAAAAGTGTAATTTGATTAAACGTGATCAAAATGTTGCAGCATTGTTTGAGCGCTTGCATTAATTGATTCTAATGTTGTTTTATAAAAAAAAAAAAGATTAAATGAAAAGAAAAATACAACCCAGATAAAAAAAAGATTATTGGCAACTCCTGGCACACTGTTAGTACCACTACTCCTTTTCGGAGTTTGTTGTCCACCCTTCTGGCATTAGGGGAGAGCAGTCTGATGCTCAGTTTTACTTAGCGTTCCAGGAACCATTGCATTAAGGAATCTTCGGCTCTGATCTCATTTTTTGTATTGTGAGTTCTTTGTTTTGATTGATTTGTGCTGCTGCCTAGTTTAATATTAAGCACTGGTATTACTCCTGCTAAAAGACCTGCTGTATCTCACAACACTCCTCCTGCTAACAGTTTGTGCTATTAACCCTTTCCGGACTGTATGTCATGCTGCATTACTCTCGCTACCGAGTCATCGAGTCTAACCTGAAATGAATGAGCCTCGCTGAATTGGGCTCTAACCCCCGCCGACCCCTGCCGACCCCATCCTGACCCCCTTCAATCCCCTGGTCCTTGAAAAAATGTTTGCCTCAACACCGATCGAAGGTTAGGGACCCTGTGCTAAAAGACTGTGCTATAATCAGGTCGGATTTATGGAAGGGCCACAAAGGCCTGGGATTAATGTGGAAGAATTTTAGGCAGAATTAAAAAAAAAAGAAAAATAGTTTCTGTGCACCAATCCCCAGTACTCTGGGCTCAATGCTGAAAATTTGAGCATGTGCAAGGAAGAGGAGGGGCTGGGCAATGAACATCAGGTGGCCTAGGGGTGCCTGCTATATAAATCTGGCACCGGCTATAATCCTTGCTGAACTGTGTATTCAGCAACATTCCTTCTGCTAACAGTTTGTGCAATTAATCCTTGCGGGACTGTGTGCCATGCAGCATTACTCCTGCTAAAAGACTATGCTATACTCCTTGCTGAATGTATTCCTGCAACACTATTCCTGCTTAAAGACTTTGCTAATACCCTTTACTGGCCTATGTTACCCGACTGAGTTGTTCCTGGGTTGGTCATGCTTGAATTCTTGGCAAGAGACAGAGCTGTTATTCCAGTGGACTTATCAACACTTGGTCTGCACTGTATACCCCCCTAGAGGCGACTGCTTACTTGCCTTGGTCTGGTCAGCCTTCCCGACTTGGTCTCCCTCTCATCCACATTCTATTCATACCTACCACCAAAAAGGACCTCTGCATTAATTACCTGAGGTTTAAGGTTATCATGAAGATAACACTTTTCCTTCAGAGAATGTTGCCCATCTACAAGGGGTTCTTTCCTGGGTGTGTCTGCTGTACTCTTCAAGATCCCTAAGAATTCTTCTCTCATCATGTGAACACCTAGAATCAAATACGTTACTTATAGTTGTCAAGGGATTCATAATAACCAAACATTAAAGATTTAACACACTAGTACAACCATCATGACCTTATCAGTTTTTAGATTGTGTGACTTAATATTGCAAGAAAGTAGGCAGTAGTAGTGTAGTGTAGGTCTTATTGCCTCACTATACATCTATACAGTTATGCTTTTGCTCTTCATAATGCTAGAAGTTGTAGTTCATCCTTGTTCAGTATATGACAGTATATAACTGAGTTCCATTCTTTACATTTACTTTAAAGCTTTCAGATGAGTAAAATGTTAGGAATTTGTAAAATAAGCAGGTAGGAGTTCCCACAATGAATCCCTACTGTCAGAATCAGTTTGCCTATAAACCTATAGTCGAGTCAATTTCTATTGTCAAGAAACAGATATGTATTAACTGAATACTACACATATATATATATATATGTGTGTGTGTGTGTGTATATGTGTATACTGTATAATGCCATCCGTCACTAAAAATGTACACAATATATTTAAGTACATTAACCAATAAAGAGATCTCTACTTGAGCATTTGTATTTATTTCTGCACATTCTAATGTTTTGTGGCTTAATTAAAACACAATTCTCATTTTTGCCATCAAGAGTACACTGTCTATGCAATATAATACATCTTAATACTGTAGAGGACCAGAGAAATGCTTCCTCTGTTTTTCTGTCTGTGACATCATCCAGCCCAGATACAGACTGTTGAGCCATCCGATTGGATGTGCACCCCAGTGCATTCTTTGGAGAGAGGGTTACCTGACTTTGGAGCCAAATGGACAGGGTATCCAAAAGAGCTTAACAGGGTCTGAGACTGTCCAGTGTAGAGAAGCTGCTGCATCTCTAGAAGTACAGAGAGAGCCCATCTTGTTCCCTGTCAAGCTGCTCAGACTCAGGAGGTGAAAGGTGCCACTGTTAAGATTGATCGTGCTGCAGAGCTGCCTGTAATCTCCAGTGTGCCTTCCTCTGAGAGCACCCAGGTGAGTGAGCCACCCAAGGGAGGATACTGGCAAGGGTACAAGTGTGGGCCCCCAATTTGAGGACAGGTCTTCTGCATTTAACTGCTAGTTCGGAGCAGCTGCCAAGTTCCAAAAGGAGAGGTACTTTTGGGAAAGGTAGTACTACCTGGGATATAAGAGGGATACCCTGTCCATTTAAAGGGATATTCCATTTGACTGTGTGGTTATTAACCCCTTCCAGAGGATTGGGACTTTGATAATAAAAAGGACTGTGTTGGAGAAACAGTCAGGTACCTAATAGTGAGTTGGGTAGGTCCCACGTCTCCACAGTGCAGAAGTGCATTGTGCCCAAGTTCTTTTGCTACTGTTTTATATAAAGTGTATATTTGTTTCATTTGTATACTGTGTGTGTGTTTTATTTTTCCTAGTGGAACCCCCCTGAGGTGTGCTCCTCAGTGTTTTCTTAGGTGGAGGCATTGCACTGTAAATCCCAGTTCCCAGTACTTTTCATACACAAAAGGGACTCAGGGCCCTGGATTGCCAAGGGTTAATTGCTATTTAAAGAGATAGTAACCAAATTAGGGTTATAATATGTTTTACCAAAATCATTGTCTGAATATTATTTATAGTGTTGTAGAAAAGAAAAATGACATCCATTCAGAAGCCTGTGTTTCTCTCACAATTTCTAACATCCAGCAGTCATTTCATTTGAGATTTAACATCATTAAATATGAAATGTGCGTCTCTGCTTTTAGTATAATTATAGTCCTTTAGCAAAAGTTGTAGAATACATTATTACCCAACTGAATTGTAAATGGTTACAATATTAAGCCAGCTAAAGAGAACAAGTCTGATTTTAAATTATTTTATTTTAGCAACATGGTACCAATATTGGTTTTTATTTTAATTTGTATTCATTAATAATAGTGTAATTACTTAATTTAAGCTCTGCACACTAAATTTCCATAGTAAAAAAGTTTAGCAAGTATAGCCAGAAAGCAATAAAACTCCACTTTACTATTTCCTCTTTGTACAATGCAGGAAAAGGAGGTTTAAGGAGAACTAAAGCTTAACTTAAGAAGTAAGCTAAGAAGTTGTACATTATATTTTGGGCTTCTTACTAGCCCAATGCAACTACAGACCTTGAGCAGGGAAGATCTGTGCCTCCAAAGATGCCCCCAGCAACTCAGCATATTCTTTTTTGCTGATTCCCTGCACATGCTCTATGCTGCTGTCAATTCTGAGCTTAGGGGCCACATCAAAATATACAGCAAGAATACAAATGTCACTGTATAAGGCTGATTAGTTATTAATGCACTAACTACTACATGGCAGCACAGAAACCAGTGCAACTAGCAAAAGAATGAGCCTTGTAGCATCAGTTTATATTGCAAGCAAGCCTCATTTTCGGCTTGTAAATTTGCGACAACCCCTAAGCCTAGCTTCTCAACAGCACAGCTGCTCAGAGCCCACTGAGCATGTAAGTATCGAAGATGGTGACCCCCTGTGACAAGTTTGAAGTCCTGGATCATTGCTGCTATTGAGAAGCTGAAACTTTAGGCTGGTTCAATAAGTTCAGTATATAAAATATGGCATTTCTAACCATATTCATGTTTAGAGGACAATTTCATTAAACTTTAATCTGCTAAATTTAAACAATCTTGATGTATAGAGTAATTCAAACCTTGCAAAATGATTGTTTCGTAAGGCAAGTAAAATACCAGCTGTGTTTTCAGTCCGATAAGGAAAGAAAATAGTTCCCCAAATGTTAACAACTTCACCCCAAAATCATAACTTATTGGATGATTACTGCTAAAAGACAATAATAAATTTCAAATTAGCTATATTTATGTCTATGTAAATACACTTAGGGGCAGATTTACTAAGGGTCGAAATTCGAATGGCAAAAATTTTTTAAATTCGACCAGGGAATAGTGGGGTAATAGTGGGGAATTAAAAAAATCCGAATTCGATTTTTTTTTAGCGCAATTCGATTGATCGAATGATCAAATCGAATTTTCGAACGATTTTTAAACGATCGATCAAATTTTTCCTATTCGATCTGAGGGAATGATCCCCATTTTGGTAGGTTTAATCTGGCGAACTAGGGGGTCGAATGGGGAAGGTATTCGACCATCGAATAATCGAATTTTCGAATAGAAGTTAATTTGAATATTCGAATAATTCGAATTCGATAATTTGAATTTGAAAATTTGAATTTGACTATTCTTTGGTCGAATTTGCCTAATTTGCATATTCGAAATTCGAATTAGAATCTTTTTGAAAATTCGATTGAATATTCGAATCCTTCATGTGAATACATGTGAATTTAGTAAATCTGCCCCTTAGTTGTAATTGATACACCTACATTTCTTTTCATGACAATTTCCATAACTAATAATGTTGATGATTAAGTTGATTTTTATGGCAAATAAATCCGGTGTTTTTTTATTTTACATTATTCACACTGATTGTTCAGAGTAGCTAAGGGGGTTATTTATTAAAGGTCAAGTTGTCTTTTTCCTGAAATTTTTTTTGTTTTTCAAGGGTAGTTTCACTAAAAACTCAAAATGTTCAGTATTAGAAAAGAAACTAAAAGCTGATAAAAACCCAAATCTGAAAATACTCTAGCTAAAACCAGTTTTTTGCCTTCACACATTTTTCTTACGGTGGTTTGAGCTCAAAGGCTTGATCAAATTGAGGTATTCAATAATAAATATGCAAATATTTGAGTTGTGAGTTCATTCAAGGTAAAAAAAAAACCTACAAAATCTTGCAAACTCAACCTTTGATAAAAACCCCCTAAGTGTCAAAGTTAGCTCCACTTAGGGAAGTGCCAGAAAACTAGGAGGACTCCTGTGTGTGCTGCATATTCTCCCTCTTACCCTGCAGGAAATTATATTGACCATTGGTGCTTTTCCACTGCTGTTCTAGGTTCCTGTTAATGTTCCTGGCACCCATTATTTTATAATGCAACTGATTAATGTGTATTACACTCTGTCTCCACAACATTGCAAGGGCTCATCCACTGAGAAGAAGAGGTCTCATCCAGTGCAAATATTGGGGTAAAGCTACAAGTAACAGTACTGCTCATTTTTCTATAGTCTTACATATGAAACAATATAATAATATAATAATGCCTTGATGTAGTTTCCTTCTGTCTCCTTGTAGCTAAAAATGTAATTTGGCACAAGCTATTGAAATTATGAAACAATTTGACTCCCCCAGCATGCTTTAATCACTATTACCCTCATGTCTAAGGTGGCCTTCCTGGGGCCAATAAACGATCGGGCAGGGTTAAAAATCCCTTCAGATCGCAGACTGCATCTGTTCGTTGATGTGGTCCCGTGATACAAACGCCCCTATTCTTTCCATTATGATCCGATCGTTGGGCCCTAGGGCCCACGATCATGTCAGCCTGATATCGCCCACCGCAAGGTGGGCTTATCAGGGAAGATCCACTTGTTGGCGACATCACCAAACAAGCAGATTTCTCTATATATGGCCACCTTAAAAATGACTTGTAAGAAACGTATGCTTTTTTCAGTGAACTTCCTTAGTACCAAACAACCAAAATTCACACAATATTGACACTTGCTTAAATGCCACATAGAAAAAAATTCACCCCTCTTCCCCTTCCCCCTAAATGCACTATTTATGGTGCTGAGAGTTACTAAACTTTACATTTTGAAAAGCGGTGCCGGTATGAAAAGCCGGTATCTGTAATAAACAGATTTAACTGATTTCTAACTCACAGCAAAAAGAAAACTGCTGTGAATTAGAACACTATGATTTGTTGAATTATTCTCTAAGTTACATAAGTGTTCCATTAGTCTGACCTTGGGTGATCATCTTATACTTTATATAAATCAAGTTCCTCATGGAAATAATAGCGTGTGCACTGTGATTGTATACTAGAAATTCATAGCCTGCTAGTTCAGAAACTATGAAAGTGTATCTGAAAAGTATAAAAGAGTATTCTAAAATAACACCAGCTGTGCATTTATAGCATTCACAGATTTTCTTTATTCTTTTTAACTCTGTGACATAGAAATAATCATATTGTACAGTTGAACAGTTGAAACTTGCAATATTTTGATCAATAAACTAAACTATATTCCTGAAGTTTTATATGCTCCAAACAAACCAATGTGTGTGTGCATATGTGTATTTTTTTATACAGTATAAGTTTATGATGTTTTATTTCATTGCATAAAAGAAGAGAAAAAAACAGGTGTAGGACTTGCATGTGTTGGATATCAATTAATAGTGAGCCCCTACAGGCGAGTCCCTAGAGTGTGTTAAAGGGAAATAGTAAAGTTGAAATAAATATGTTAAAAGCTAAAACTCCCTTTTGTATTTTGGTTGTGTGTTGTATGCCAGGTAACTTCTAAGCAATGATGGTTCCATCTCATATCTGTTCATTGAAATCTTGAAATCATGTATAAAAAAACTTAATATGAGAAATGAATAATATTGTGGGCCCAGGGACTTGCTGTTATACGCAGCAGTTTAGTTTTGCTTTAGACATAGCCTGTATCGACAATTCCATATAGTGCCAATATAAGGATACGACAGCTAACATTCTTGCCAGTAATATGGTTTTTTTTCTCTCCTGCTCAAATTTCTAATTAAAAAAAAAAATAAAGCATTTGTACACAGTGGTGATTTAGAATCACCTTATCAATTCCTTATGAAATTGACTATACAAACTGTTGTTATAAAAAGGAGCAATAATGTTGAGTCTACAGTAATAATAAAAGAGATAATGCTAAACAAAATATCTGAAAATATAAATAGTAGAAATATTTATGAAAGATAGCACAGAATAGCATGAAGTTAAAGGGATTCTGTCATGATTTTTATGGTGTAGTTTTTATTTATAATTGGACCCATGGACCCATGCGGACCCATAGCACATGCTATGTAATAATACACTTTCTTTTTGATAGAGCGAGACCCTTGGTGCTGGTTTTAGTCTAATAAAAATGCATCCTCCAGAAAAGCAAACAATTTTCAGTGAAGTACAGTTTCTAATTTTAAAGTGTTATTTGTCAAAATAAAAGGCTGGATTTTTGGATTCAGCAAGATATTTGGCAATCCAGTGAAACATCTGCCACTGATGCTATCATCCCTCCTAACCACTTAAGACAAATCATACATGACCAGAGCCCTGAAGTGAAGGATTTGCTATGTAGACAGGATATAGATGTTTTCTGAATTTTCAAGTACCATTGAGAATTTTATCAGCCATTGCAATAACTTTAATAACCAGATGGCAAAGCTTTTCGACCTTCAGGTCTTTTTTAGGTGGCCGAGTCATTAATCTGCATGATACAGATTTAAGTTGCATTTTGTCTGAATGAGAAACAAATGTAGAAGATTGTGCACCTTTCTGTTTACAATTAAAAATAATATAAAAACAAAATATTTTACAGTATCAATATGTAACTTGTTTTTATAACCTGAAACACGTGAAAATTAAATGCAGTAACATTCATGTACATGCACTTGCGTTCATTGTGCTATAAGGATTATTTCACTTTTTAAGTAAAGACAGGAAACACAATTGTGCTACTTCCTCCTGCTTTTTAGCACCCTGCTGTCACCCCATACCAGTTTGGAGACACAGAGGTTTCCAGAACAGTTATATTGTTTCCCATATAGTAAGCCACTGGTCCAATAAAATCAGGGCTGAGGGGCACATGATTAAGGAGGCATGGGAGTGAGCAGAGGTGACCAATAGGAAACTTTTGTGGTAACTTAAGCTAGAGTCGGTGAGTCATGTACAGGAGTGGGCATTTTGAATGCAAACAGATATGAAGGAGGAAAATCAAAGTATTTTGGAGTTAGTTGTTTGGCTTTGCTTTAACTTAAACTGAAGGTTTCTAAAGTACATAAACTGTAGTTTAGAATTAGTTTGTTTTCCTTTTCTGCATGTCAGCTGACCTGGATTTCAATATGTCAAGTGTGCAAGAGCTGCTTTAAGCTATTCAGGCAGCAGGGGACCAACACGGCATACAGTGGCAGAAGAAGAGTTTCAGAGACCTACAAGAACAGCCTTCCAGCACAGAAGACAGGAATCCAAGAGAACAATGCTAAGCAAATATAGATTGATACACCAAAGATTTATGCAAAGTATCATATTCATCAGTTGACAAGGCAATTCAGAGAGAAGCAGGTAATGAAGCCTTCACGGGGAAAACAGATATTAAGGCCGCATTTAGGTTATTACTAATGCACCCATATAGCATGCCGGTATTAGGTTATCAGTTTAAAGGAAAATATTAAGGGGCAGATTTACTAAGGGTCGAATTGTCGAGGGCTTTTAGCCCTCAAATTCAACAGGCGAATATTTGGCAAATAAATATTCGCCAAAATCGAATGGAATATTCGCCAGTTTTGAGAGCATATTCGACTATTCTGCAGAATCGTTCGATCGAACAATTCTGTGAATAGTCACAGAAAAAACGCTTGAATATTCGCCAAAATCGTATGAATCGAACATTCAAAGCCTTCAATCGTATGATTGAAATTCGGCAAAAGACAGAAAAAAAAGCCTATGGGGGCTTCCCATAGGCTTCTATTGCAATTCGGTAGGTTCAATATGGCGAAGTAGGCAGTCGAATAAAAATTTAAAGGGCAAGTTCTTCGACTGGCGAATAGTCGAGCAGTCGAATATATATTTATAGATCTATTTGATGCACCTGAATATTCTATATTCGATGGTCGGAAATACTTAATTTGCATATGCAAATAGTTGCACGATCGAATTGAGACTATTCGCCACTATTCGCACGAATATTCGAATCCTTCACATGAATTTAGTAAATCTGCCCCTAAGTGTAAATATACCTCCCCATGTGCTTGTTTTTAATGGTTCATCTCATTCTTAGAATGGGTTATTAATCAGGAGACTGGGATTCAATCTTTAATCCATTAGTTAGATTAATTTTTGTTTATTGGGCTATGTAACTCAACCACTTGATACTAAAAGTGGAAGAAATGGCTGGCAAATTCAGGATAGATACAGTTAAGAAAAAAGGGCCTCCAACTTGTTTATATTTTTTTGAAATAGAGAATCTGTGAAAATGCAATGCATATGCGCCAAAAAGTTCTGTTAATTTCCGAAAGGAAGGAAGGAAGGAAATCCAAAGAAGACCAACGATCTGGAAGATGCCATCTATGAAATCAGCTGCACTACTCTCCATAAATAAGTGATCATACAAAATCTCTAAAGACCACACTATGGGAGCATATGCGTGCCATTGCAGCCTTCCAAGCTAAAACAGATGATTTGGAAAATTGCCTAAGACTAACAATATCAGAGTTTTGGGCATTCCCAAATGGGCAGAAGGGAGACAAGTGGAACTATTCCTGGAAAACTGGCTGATGCAAACATTTGGGAAAGACACATTCTCTCAAAGCTTTATAATTGATTGTGCACACAGTATCCCAAGTAGGGTTCCACCACTGGGCTTACCGCCACTCCCAATAATACTACTTAAAGGGATACTGTCATGGGAAAAAAAGTTTTTATCAAAATGATCAGTTAATAGTGCTGCTCCAGCAGCATTCTGCACTAAAAAACTATTCTAAAAAGAGCAAACAGATTTTTTTCTATTCCTTTTTGAAACCTGACATGAGACTAGACATATTGTCAATTTCCCAGCTGCCCCAAGTCATGTGCTCTAATAAATTAAGTCACTCTTTACTGCTGTACTGCAAGTTGGAGTGATATCAACCCCCCCACAGCAGCCTAACAACAGAACAATGGGAAGGCAACCAGATAACAGCTTCCCAATACAAGATAACAGCTCCCTAACACAAGATAACAGCTGCCTGGTAGATCTAAGAGCAGCACTCAATATTAAAAACCCACATCCCACTATGACTCCTTCAGTTACATTGAGAAGGAAAAACAACAGTCTGCCAGAAAGCAGTTCCCCCTAAAGTGCTGGCACAAGTCACATGACCAGGGGTAGCTGGGAAATTGACAAAATGTCTAGCACCCATGTTAGATTTCAAAATTGAATATAAAAACATCTGTTTGCTCTTTTGATAAATGGTTTTCAGTGCAGAAATCTGCTGGATTATTATCTGATGCACATGTTTTCCCATGACAGTATCCCTTTAATTACAGAGACCAGGAAAAGATTATGCAGGAGTGTCAATTTCCCTGGATTTTTCTGTGGAAGTTTGCAACCAAAGTTTATGGCAATAAAGGAACTCTGAAAACTACCATTTTCCATGTCCTTTCCAGCATGTCTGCAAATAGTAAAGGATGGAAGTGCCCATTTTTTCACCTTACCTGAAGAGACACAGAAATGGTTGGAGACAACGGATCTACCTCCGTGCCCACCAAGAGTATCCAGGTCCCCAACCAGGCAATCCAGGAAACGTAAAAGGTCAAGAATCAGATCTATCTGTCCAAAAGAATCTTCCCTGGATGACAGCTACCTTAGTGCACATAAGACAAGTCTCGAAGCAGTAGCCTTCGAGTCACATAACTGAGACCATGGCTCTTTCCCCCCCCCCAGTTTTAAACATGTTTGGTTGTTATGGGAAAAACCTGCCTAAGTTGGGGACAAGCAGCTGTTTTCCTTTCCTTAACATGTTTTATTTACTGAGTATGCCAGACCATAAGTTCTGAATGACAGGAACACTCTACAGACTCAATCAATACCATGGCATCCTTTAAACCCATCATCTTAACAGAGGATCATGGCTAAGGTAAAATTATTATCTTGGAATGTACAAGGTTTGGGTCTGATTCTACTCCAAGAAACACACATACGTAGAGCAAACTATGTGCATTACAGAAACCATGGCTGGGAGCATACTTTCATTCTATAGTACATACTCCACTTACGCCAGGGGTGTGTCTATCCCAGTTTAAAAACTATGTGTGTTAACCCTTATTAAGGTCATCCTGGGCCCTGATGGCAGATTTGTGATACTGTTATCTTCTCTGCATAGTAAAAATTATATCATAGTAAAGCTCCTACTACACCCCCCCCTCATTATATAAGGGGCCTGCTGTCACAGGTATGGACAATATTTTAACCCTACCTCTTACCCAAATTATATTTATGGGAAACTTTAACACTGTAATGTCAGAGCATAATGACAGGTTATATCCTAAAGTTAAACTCCGGTTTAAAACATCACAAATCTTTATTTATCCATAATTTAAAAAGAAGGCATGTTATACACACTGCTTGATGCGTTTCAGGCGGAAACACCCTTAATCATAAGCATGTGCCTGAAACGTGTCAAGCAGCATGTATAACATGCCTTCTTTTTAAATTATGTATGAATAAAGATGTGATATTTTAAATGGGAGTGCAGAACCGATTCTTCTTCTACCTTCTGTATACGGCACAGGACGCCAAAGGTTTCCAGCACCCACCAAGTTACACAGGAGCTGTCAGTGTTCACTACACATGCAGTGAGTCGGAGCAGTAACGCTTCTGCTTTTATCTACAAACCCAACTACCCCCTGGAGATGTAGGAGTTGATATTTGAACCTAGACTATTAAAACCAAAACCCAATTCTACTCTCTCTTGAAAACCCTGTGGAGCCTACTTTAGATAAAAAGTCTTTATCAGAAGACTTTTCACTAACATGACAATAACACATGATAATTCTGGACAATGGTCATAGCAGCCCTTGTCAATGAAAAGGCCACTCCGTGGAGAATATGGGAATAAAGAAAAATATTCTAAAATGGACAACCATGTTATATAAAAATCCATTGGCATGAATTAAAACAAACCAAAATGTCTCCTCCAATTCTTACTCTTTAGGGGTACAAGGAATGGATGCCCCCTTTCACTCTTATTGTTTGCAATTGCAATGGAACCCCTTGTCTCCCTACATAAAAACACAATAGAGGTAAAAGGCCTGAGATTAGGACCCATTATGGAAAAGGTGACCATGTACACTATACTTTTAGGAAAAAACCTATGATGCCATAGACTCGGCACTAAATGTAATAAATCAACACACAGGATACTCTGACTTAACAATAATTTGGGGGTAAATCCTTAATTTTCCCCATTAACACATTCCAATTTGAAGGACAAAAGTACAAAGCTACCCTCCAATGGGCTTCCACTTTTAAATATCTTGGGGTACACATTCACAGAGACCTAAACCATTTTGTTGAATTTAACCTTAATCCCCTACTTACCCTAATGGAGAAGAAAAATAAGAACTGGAGTAACCTCCCCCTAACACTCTTTAAAATTTTCCTTTTACCTAAATGTACATATTTTTTCTTCCAGGCACCTATTCTAATTCCTAAACAAGTCTTTTATAGACTTAAATCCCTATTACACAGACAGGGGAGGCCTAGCAGTACCAAACATGTTCCTCTATTATTTAGCTATAAAATTGGTTACTGTCTGGAGATTGGCAGCCTTACTCGACAGTGCTGTTACAACATTGGAAGCACAACTCGCTAACTCTTACAAAGCTCTTAAAAACCTTTTATACTGAGGGATAAAAAACAGGACATGGTATCTCTCCCAACTGTAAAGAGTTGGAAGGTGGCTTTGTTCCGCTTCCCCAAGGGGAAAATTATTACTCTGGCTGTACCCCTCTCTGACACAACCCAAACCTCCCTCACATCCTAACGGTACCAGACCCCAAAGTCTGGGCTGACTATGGTATAAAGTATATAGGTCAAGTCATTGAACAAGGCAAAATATCTACTATTAACGCTCTTAAAGAAAAATGTAATTTACCAAACAAAATGTTCATCAGGTTCCTCCAGTTACAACATACACTACAAACCCAACTACCCCCTGGAGATGTAGGAAAAACCCTGTGGAGCCTACTTTAGATAAACCATATGGGAAATGGAAAAAATATATTCCCCAAACTAACTCTGATGACTCAGCATCAATTAACTCAAAGGACAAAATGATCCAGTTGAGATACCTCCACAGAACTTATTTAACTCCCCATTGATTACACTTAAATTAATGCCTCTATACCAGACACTTGTTCTAAATGTCAACACTCACCGGCTGACTTTATACACATCCTGTGGCAATGAACACCAATACAAAATTTCTGAGGTAAAATCACACAGAAATTTTGTTCCTAGCGCTCATTATTCCTGTGGATGAAACCCTTCTTATCCTGAATCAAACTGAAGACACAGCTCCAACTACTGCAGAAAGGATACTAATACATTCCTTCTTATCCAAGCAAAAAGAATGATATCACTTAAATGTAAATCCGAACAACCTCCTAAAAAGAGACAGTGGATAGAATTAGTTAACAACTCAGTCCCTCTATACCAGCTAACTTACATCAGTAGAGGGTGCCTAAAAAATTTGGTAAGATGGACTCCATGGTTATTTGAGCATCCCTTCTCTATTGATTCAGAACGAACAAAAACAAAGAGTAACTCTCCTGTTTTTTATTTATGCCCGGCCCTCTCCCCAACCCCCCCCCTCATCAAGAAACAACAGTATGTATGATTTATTGGGAAAACAGTTCAAAAGTTTATTGTATTTTTCAGATGACACAAATATAAACAGCACCTATGACAATGAAGAAAATAAAAATCATCTTAACTTAACACAATCCAAAGTGGCTTCATCTGTATAAACAGGCACACTTGTAGTCATACAAAACATTTTTAAATTATATTGCCTGGTACAAAAATAATCTTCTCCTTTATACTTGTCACCAGAAAATGTCAACTGATTCAACTGTTCAATGTATAATTTCTTTTTGGTTATTGTTTTGTAATAACAAAGAAAACAATGAAAATTAAATGTGAAAAAACAAAAAATAAGTGAGCATGATGTTCAGGGACACTTTCTGGAACTATGCTGGGAGGGGGACTATGTAGTGTAATAGATTTTCTTAGTGGGAGGGTTTAGTTACATAATTACAGTAAATTGGGTTGAAAAAAGACAAAGTCCATGAAGTTCAACGCCTCCAAATGAAAACCCAGCATCCACACACAAACCCCTCCATACTTTCCCATGAATTATATGTGCCCATATCTATACTGTAGAGTTTAGTATCACAATAATCTTTGATATTATGTCTGTCCAAGAAATCATCCAATGCCCATTTTTAATACAAGACAGAGTGACTACAGAATGACAATGCCCATAATTAGACAACTTGTTATCTATAAAAACCCCAAGATCCTTCTAATTTAAGGAAACTCCCAACACATTGCCATTTAGTGTATAACTTGCATTTATATTATTTTTTGCCAAAGTGCATAACCTTGCATTTATCAACATTGAACCTTGTTTTCCAGTTTGCTGCCCAGTTACCCAACTTAGTCAAATCACTCTGCAGAGTGGCAGCATCCTGTATGGAACCTATAGTTCTGCATTCCAGGTCATTAGTAAACAAGTTGAAAAGCAAAGGACCCAGTACAGAGCCCTGCCCATTTACCACCACTGTTTGTAGTCTATCTTTTAGCCAGTTCTCTATCAAGGTACAAATACTATGTTCCAGGCCAACATTCCTTAATCTAACCAATAACCTTCTGTGTGTCACTGTACCAAACAATGCGATATAACAATTCGAAATCGATCGAAAACTATCCGTTTTCGTTAGAAATGCACCAAAAGAATAGTAACCAATAGTAAATCTGTTCCTAAATAGTAATATTTGAATGAATGGAACATCAAATTTGTTAAGCGATTGGGTTGCTTTCTGTGAATTTTTGCAATGAAATTTTGCAGATTCAAGTTTTTTCTTAAATATTCTAAAGAAAATTTTAAATTAGAAAATCTGCCCCTCTGCTAAGCATGAGTCCTATTATCCAGGATGCTCAGGATTTTCTGGATAGGGGATCTTTCCATATTTTGGCTCAACACACGTCTACTAAAAAATTAATTTAAACGTTAAATTATACCAATAGGATTGTTATGTTTCCCTTCTATATGATTGACTATATTAGTTGTAATCCCTTACAATCTACAGTTTTATTACAGAGAAAAAAGAAATCAGTGTCTGCTTTCTGGATAATGGGTTTTGCTAGCGTTGCCTTCACTAAGGTTCGCCGCAATTCGCCAGGCGAATTTTCGCCAGCGCTATGCAAATTCACTAAAGTGCGAAGTTATGCTAAGGTCGGCGAACGGTAGCATAGTTGCACTAGTGTTACTTCGCCAGGCAAAGCACATTTACGCTAGCGATGCCTAATTTGCATATGTCCCGAATTTCAAAGTATAATAGAAGTATATGTTACAGCCACTACATTGCACTACACAAGCCCAGGAAACCTTTAATAAAAAAAATTAAGTTGTCCTATTGCCCTACATGTGCCCCCTATATAGTTGTGTTGCCATATGTTAGGAAATGTGGGGGGAAGGAGGATAACCCCCCAAAAAAAGTCCCCAGAGTCGGCATTAGTAAATTTGGGAAGTTACAAATTGACGTAACACTGGCGAATTAGTGCTAGCGTTAGACACTTCGCGCTTTAGTTTCTGCACTCCTCCTGATAGAAGGCATTTATATTCGTTTGGCGAGATCTATTAAGCATAAAACCATGTGTATGACCATGTGTATAACATATCATTTAAATACCTATTCAATATTTTAGTATCATGCAAGCAAATAATTATGACAGGTAGGTAATCCTTGATTTTCTGGAGAAAAATGAGGTGCCTATGACACATTTGTTCATATAGATTGATCTTGCCCTTTTGACCAGATCAGCATTCAAACCACTACCTAGTCCCCTTTGGTAGTATCTGCATGATACTATCTAACCCAAAATGGTTCTTTACTATCTCCAAATAATTTATGGCAATAGCATCAAGGCAGAATGGACAGTTGAAATTACTTGTATATATAGAAGTAATTACACTTCTAGGCTCCAAAATAAAATTCATAAAAAAAACAAAATACAGTGATTTGAACTTAGCTTCTAATCACACAATTATAGAAAGAGTAATTAATTTTTTATTGGTCTTTTCTCCTTCACAGAATGGTAACAATTGCAAACAATCACAGGATCACATGGACTTTACAGCATTCTATGCATTTGAATCTGAATTTGCATTGTTATCCCCTTGGTGATAACAATTATGCTGGAATTCTGTGGAAAACATTGCATTGTGGGGAAATAGTGATTGCACTCACTGCAAATCAGTTGGACTTTGCTCACTGCACTCAAGGTCTTAAATAATTTTAACGCTGGGAAAAACGAAAAAGCAAACCATTTTAATGATACATTTTAAAAAAGAAAGAATCAACATTATCCCTGAAATATAATTATGTTTTATCGCAAAAACTTCAACATGATTTTCTCATTAGCAAGGAAAAATATCATAAGGGAAAGATTGTAGTAGAAGTACCAGATGGAAAATGTATTTTAGAAATCCACTGAGGACTGTTGTAGAGCAGAAAAAAGATATACATCTCTACAGGAGTTCTTCAATGGCCATTGTAAGGCCCATTTATTTTTGTGCATTAAATTTCATCTGTATGCTGATAATGAGCTGGCATTCAGCTGGGTATCTCTAAGGTAATGCTACTACTGTCTTTTAAATATTATAACTAGATCATGACTAATAATTTGTGATGCAGCAAAGTTAGGGCACTTGATAATTTTTAGCATTCCTTGAGACAAGGTTAAAACAATTCTGATATAAAAAAAATCAGGAAAAATGTCTTTATTACTCTTATAACTTTTTAATACAGCACATTTGCCTGGGTTTTTATAAAAGTGTCCTTTACATTTTCAAATTCTTACTTAACAGGACATTCTATCAGTCGTGTGAGCAATCTTCTAAATGTTTTCAATTACAAAGCAACTCTATTGGGACGTGGTCTAAAAAAACAATTTTGCAACTAGTGGACATATCTATACAATACATCTTTTTGCTGAGAAGGGAAGGGTACATGGGCCCTTATTCTATTCTATAACAATAAGCAGGGCAATCCCTTGAATACCTAGACAATTGAAACAATTGTTTTAGTGCAAAAGAAAAGGTGACTTTTTTTTTTACTTATGTTCAAGTTCAATCTATGTAAATACAGTATATTGTTAGAAGAAACTTGAAAGGCAATAAAGAAATGATACATCTCTCCCAGAATCCTCCATGAGAGTAAATAGGTATAATAACAGGGACAATGTTCAGTGAGGCCACTCCAGGTGTCATATAGTCAATCAACATCAAATAACCTCCAGGCAGCTCTACATTCCAGGCAGATATAAACCAGTCGCACTCTCCTCCTAGGCTAGCCACTGCTCAACCAACTTATTAGTCAGTACACTGTAACAGTTTAGTTCAATAAAGCTCCCAGATATGGAGAGTTCTGACAGAGAGCTCTGATGAAGAGCTGGATTCTGTAACCAGCTCATCCTTTTTTATGGCAATTGAAATCTAGGGAAAGTAAAAAAAGAAAAAATTTCCTGCAAAGAAGCAGAATATCAGTGACTCACACAGCAGACTGCACAGTACCTCATGGCTATAATTTTCCTGATTATGATCCCAAGAGCATTGCAATGTGTTGATGTTTGTAGTTCAATTAAGTAGTATAATGTAGTTAATTTTGACCTAGATAGATATCATTTTCTAGTACTGTACTTCTAGCTATGTCCAGTATGAGATCCTAAGCTTTTTATTGTTTTTCATTTGGGGGCAAATTTACGAATGGTCGGATTTCGAAGTGAAAAAGCTTCGAAATTCGACCATTGCATTTTTTTTACAACTGTATTCGAACAAAAATTGATCTACTTCAATTGAATAGGTCCATTTTCGATCTAATAAAAATCCTTCAAATCGTTCGAATGCATTGTTCACTTCCAACGAATGATTCAAAGATTTTTTTAAAAAAAGCTTAGATTTTCCAGGACTAAAGCTTCCAGGAGGTCCCCCATAGGTTACAATGGCAAGTCGGCAGCTTTAAGTGGTGAATAATCGAATTGGAAGGACAGTGTGAATGGTGTGAATGGTGTATTAGTTTGCCCAAGTTTTACTACAGTTTATATAAAGTTTATATTTGTTTCATTTGCAAACTGTGTTTGTTTTGTTATTGTGTATTGTGTTGTTATTGTAAAGCGGAATCCCCCTGAGGTGTGTTCCTCAGTGTTCCCTAGGTGGAGGCACTGTGCTGTAATTCCCAGTTCCCGGTACTTTTCATACGCAAGAGGGACTCGGGGGGGCCCCTGGATTGCCAAGGGTAAGTTGCTTTTTAAAGAGACAGTAACCAAATTAGGTTTATATATATATATATAAATATTTATTTATTTATATATTTATTTATTGTGATGTATATATGTATTTATTTATTTATTATTTCATATTAATGCAAAAAAAAAAAAGAGAAAGTTTATTCAACAATTCAGCCCCTGAATGCGGACATTCTTCATGAATCTAAAATATTTACTATCCTGGAAGAAGACCTGCATTCAGGGGCTGAAATGTTGAATGAACTTTTCCTCTTTTTGCATTAATACAGTGGTGTCCAAACTTTTTGCAACGAGGGCCAGATTTGGTGAGTTGAAAATGTGTGGAGGCCGACCAGTCAGCCTGACATTCTTTGAACCATTATTTAACATATTTAGAATAGTTAGAACGCCAAAGAAGTTTGAGGACTTAACCTCAAACTCATTACGCTTATCTCTACCCTTATTTGTAGGTTTTATATTTAGAATAGTATATCTTTAGTCCACAGGCCAGATACAGTATTTAATATTAATTTACCTTATTAACCATTTAACCTGCCAACTGTAAGATTTCCTGAAATATAGTACTGTAGCTGTGTCCCCGCTTTCTGTGGCTGTGTAGCCTGCGCTTTTAAATTGCAGGTGATTGCAGCCAGGCTGAGACAGCTAGCCAAATTTATGCATAAAATAAGCCCATGTTGCTCTGTGGCAGCCTCTGGCAAAACTAGCACCTATTCTAGTGACTGTTCGCAGCTGCCACAAGAAGATAGAATGTACTGCTCAGCGAAAAAAGTACCGGATCCTGAGTTTGGTTTCTAGTTGGGTGCCAATGTTTATGAAAATAAATGCCACAGTTTTTAAACTGAGCATGTGGTATGTTTTGGCTTATACTATAAGGCTGCCCTAGGCCCTGGCCTTGGCGGCCTCTCCCCAAATCTGGGCCTGCCCATGAATGGGGGATTCCTTGTTCAAGGCTGGGGGCCAGTGTAAATTTGAAAATGGACCACACCAGGCCTGACTTTGGACATGCCTGCATTAATATGAAAGACCTGTGAGTGCGGTTATTGGCTCATTCTACATATTTGATTTAAACCAGGTGCATCTGTTGGAGGATCATTGTGCACCAGCTTCACTTCAGCAATAAATAAGTCCCAAAATAAGAATAGCTT
>CM044431.1:125653762-125687079 GCA_024363595.1 Xenopus borealis
AATCTGCACTGGGTTTAGCCTGAAAAACTTTTTCCAGCCATTTGGAAAAAAGCCTGAAAAATTTGAGCGATTGGGGTTTTGCTCAATGAAATCAAGTTTTTCTTTTTTAATTAAAAAGCTAAAATCTAGCATGGGAGTTTGGTTGTGTTTTTTTTTAAATAAAATAAGATATACTTGGATTTTTAGTGAATAATCCCTTTAGGGGCAGATTTATCAAGTGAATATTTGAAATTTGAGCTATTTTTGTGTACTTCAACTAGGGAATAGTCCAAATTCGATTCAAATTTGCAAAAATTCAAATTACATTATGTACTGTCTCTTTTTGACTTCAACCATTCACCATCTAAAAACCTGCCAAATTGTTGTTTTAGCCTTTGTGGGACATCCTAGAATATATTTGGAGTCAATTGGTGGACTTTGAATCGAATACGGATCTATTCAATTGAACTAGACCGTTTGTCTATTTGAATTAAAGTTTTTGAAATTCGAACTTCGACCCTTGCTAAATCTGTCCCTTAGTGTATAGAAATTGTACAACAACTGTGTTTACTTATACAGGTATCCTTTTATTATCATTACTATGTAGTTACTTCATATGTTTTATTTGATGCTGTTTTATTACTGTATATTTCTCTTTATATTTCTAGCATATCTAATTTCACCGTGACACTTATTGCACAAATTGAGCAGATACATTCCAAAACATCCTTTTATTTGCTTATCCTAAAAGAATATTTATCACATTTTCAAGTTTAACTAGAATTCTAAATGTTTTTATTTTTCATTTGCTCAATATATATTTGTAAAGATTGTATTCAAGTATTTTCTTAAATTAGAATCCAGTAGAGTTCATTCAAGTTCATTCAAGGTATAAAAAACTCTAAACTTCAACCTTTGATAAATAACTTCCTTGTAGAGAGGGATATTCTGAGACTATTTGCAATTGGTTTTCATTTTTTATTATTTGTGGCATTTGCGTTTTTTAGCTTTTTATTCAGAGCTTGGCAGTTTGCAATTTAAGCAATTTAATCTGGCTGCTAAAGTCCAAATTATCTTTGCAACCTTGCATTCATTTGAATAATAGCAAAGGCCAGAATAGAAAGAGGAGTAAAAAAAGGTAGCAATAAAAATACATTTGTATCCTTACAGAGTTTTTGTTTTTAGATCGGGTCAGTAACCCTTTTGAAAGCTGAAAAGGGTCAGAAGAAAAATGCAAATATTTCAAAAACTATAAAAAAATAAATAATGAATAGTGATGGGCGAATCTCCCGAAATCTGCCGAAAAATTAGCAAATTTCCAGAGAAATTTGCGAATCGGCGAAAAATTGGAGTCGCGGGACGCTTTTGACGCGCGTCGCATCGCGTCATTTCTGACGCGTGTCGCGTCATTTCTGGTTCTCAGAAATGAAAAGGGAACATGGCTGAAACAGGAATTGTTTTACTCATGGATGCTAATAAAAACAAAACTTAAACAGTTCAAAGACAAAAATAACAAAGACAAAAAGATGACAGGTTGTATGATCTTTAAGCATGAACATATAAATTATTAAGTGGCCTGACCAATGTCCTTGTACATGAATAAATTACTGACCTTGATACAAATAGACTGCCATATTCTAATATATGATTTATGCTGTGAACAAGTAATGCCCATATTAGAATAATGAAGACAATTCTAGTTCTAGAATTACATTAAACAAATTACAAATTGCAATACTTGTTGAGTAATAGATAATATAATGGCCTAGCTGCAATTTAAAATACACATGTTTCTTTTTTTTTTGTAAATTTCATTGTACTGATTGAGTTTAAATATTTTACTATGTCAATATCTACATAAAGGTCAATTTTCGAAGTTAAAAAACTTAAAAATTCAACCATCAAATTTTTTAAGTGTTTTTTTATCAAAATGGATCATTCAAATAGGTCCGTTTTTGATTGAATAATAATGATTTGCGTCTTTTGATTCAAACTATTTGAATTGTTTTCACAAAATAAATTAGATTTTTTTAAATTTTCAAAAACACTCCTTAAAGGTCCTAGGAGGTCCACCATAGGCTAAAACAGCAATCCAGCAGGTTTAAGGTGGCGAAGGGTAGAATTTGAATATTTTAAAGAGACAGTACTTCAATTTTTGAATAGTCAAATTTTTTTATTTCAATTACATTTTTTCAATTCAAATCAAATTTTGACCTATTCAATAGTCGAAGTACCCAAAAATTACTTTGAAATTCTAATTTTTTTAAATTCAAATTTTCACTTTGACCCTTGATAAATCCGCCCCATAATCAAATGTATAAACATAAAAATAAGTTCTTGGTGTAGCATCTGATTGTATTTATGACACCTGGAAGTACTTGAGGTGTTCTAAAGCCAGCCTGATTGTATGAGTTATCTCTTGCAGTTACAACCTTCCCTCATGAGAACAACTGGTTTAAACCAGTATAAAGGCATTTAAACTCTGAGGGACAGCTATCCCCTTATCTGCTCTTCAGCCTCAGCAGGCTTTATAGCACTTAAAGAGTGCAAGCTGCCATGAGTCTTAAATGTTTCACACAGCTGTTAAATTGTTCAGGTGCCTTTGAGTACCTTCTGTAAATCTAAAACAAAACCTGATAGCAGTGACACCTATTTGTAGTAAGCATGCATGAAATAAATATATACAGATTCCAATGAATTGATTTTTTTTTTTATTAATGGCAGTTTTATAAAAGTTTGATGACAGCCCTTTGTGGAGGCAAGCAACAAAAATAATGGAGGGTGGACAAGGCATTGGAATGCATTGGCATCTACTTCTTATCCTTCTTCGACCAATATTATTTATAGTTGTAACAGAAATTCAGCTGAAGTGCCAACTGATGAACTTGTGAGAGGTGGCTTGCTAATCACAACTGAGACAGTCCATAGAAAGTTGAGTGATGTGTTTAAGTAATAGTCTTGCTAAGCCAAGAGATCAGAGCAAGTCCAAAAAACAGACCAAGGTCAATATGGCAGGCTTGTCCTCTGTAGTGTGCTTGAGCAGGGACATTTGTGGTTGCTGTCTACTCTGATTAATAGGTATTTGATTGTCCCTGTAATATACTTTCCATTGTTTCTAATGTTGCCCATCTGTTGCCTATTTTACAAATGTTTTGTTTTACATGTATTGTACCAGGCACCTTTATGGGCTTTTTAATGGTGGAGGCTATGATTAGTAAGTATTTCTTATAGGAAGGGAGGTGAGCATGCTCATCATTATATCATTGGAAAAGCTAGATACATTATGCATAGAAGTTAAAAATCTAGTTTAAACATATTTGAATATGACACTTCAACTTATTTGAGATAATTTATAAACACTGTGAGGATTTGTATCTGGACAGTTTTCCATGGCAACTAATCAAATGTTGCTTCCATTGTTCAACCTGTAGCTGGCTGAAAAAATGCAGGTAAGAATTGGTTGCTATGGGTTTCTACCCATGTGTAAGTGGTTATTTATCAAAGATCAAGTTTTAGAGGTTTGTGAGTTTTTTTTTATAGCTTGAATAAACTCACAAATCAAATATTTTGTGATTTATAAAAAAAACTTGCATGGGGAAAATATCTAATCAATGAATTCAGGGTGAAAAATATGAATACTCGACTTGATTGAGTTTTTGATGAAAAAAACCCTGAATCGCTTGAATTGAGTTTTAAGTGAAACTCACTCAAAAAAACCTGAACATCGTGAAGGTTACAAACATCTTCAAAAGGTTCAATGAACCTCTGCCATCAGTTTCTACATGATAGGTTTTAACTGGAGCAATTTTGTATTCAAGTTATTTCCATCTTTGTGGTATAATAAATCTAGAAAAATTTGAGTTTTTAACCAAAAATTTGAGTTTTGTCAGAAAAATTAGCTTGAAACCCCTTTTGTTTGGCGAAAAAAAAATGACTCAGCCTTTAATAAATAACCCCCTATATGTGTTCAATATTTATAATCACTGTCTACAGATGATACATACTGTAATATATATTGAAGCTAATGGAATGGATTGTGGCTTATTTTTAGTTAGCTTTATGTGCGAAGAAGGATTTGTTTTTAAGTAGTTTGCTCATTTCCTGTATTGATGTGGGCTGAATAATGGTGCCTTTAGCCAGGTTGAAAGCTTTTATGCTGCAAATCTGTTCAGTTACCCATCATGCCAAACCGAATTCCCAAAATCTGAAAAAAATAGGCCTTTTTAAAATCATGAATTTTTAGTTATTTATTAAACCCCGAGGATGAAAAACTCTGAATATTAAAATCTGGCATCTCAAACCTGCCGAGGTTGCAAATAGACAATGGGAGAAGATTTTTTTTATGTGCTATGGGTTTCGTGCAATTCCAGAATATTATCAGAACTTTTGGGGAAGAAGATCAGAAATATTTGTGGTTTTCGGAAGAGAAATCTGAAAAATAATGGAAATCTGAGTTTTTTTTGGGAAAATATTACAATATGTTTCCTGAAACAAAATACTGAGATAAATTTGGCACTTGATAAATAACCCCCTTAATGTAATAATACACCTTTTATAGACTTTGATAGATTACCTTTACACTTATTTTCTGTAAGGGAGGAAGCAATAAAAATTGTTCTGACAGTAAGAAAAAAGCCATTGCAATTCAAACTGGGTCAACATTGAACTACACATTTAAGTCAATACAACTGGCTAAAATAAATCTGATCTTACTTTCCATCTATATTAATGTTCTAATTCGATTAAAATTCAAATTTCAAAAATTCTAATTTCAAAGTCATTTTGGGCTACTTCGACTATAGAATAACCCAAAATTCAATTTGAATTGTTAAAATTTGTACTGGCCCTTTAAAAATCCTTCGAATTCCACTATTCCTAAGCTTAAAGCTGCTGAATTGCCATTTTAGCCTATGGGGAACCTCCCAGAACTTGGGCAGAAATTTTTTCCAGGTTCTGAGAATTCGAAGGATTTTGGTGAAAATTGTTCGAATCGTTCAATCGAATCGAATGATTTGAACGATTTTCATTCGATCGAATGCAGCCATTTTTCAATCAAAAATGACTCCCCAAAAAGATTGTCAACTTCGAAATTTGACGCTTGGAAAATCAGCCCCCTAATTTTTATCGAATTTAAGCCTCTCGAAATTTGAATTCAAAGGGTTTTAAAGCACTTCAAATTATCGAATATAAAAAATTTATCGATCGACACCGGAACTGTGTCTCTATTCCAAACACACAGGAGAGACTTGTCTCCTCCAAACATCCAAGTAAGAGCCCATAAGTGTGGGCGCACACCCCTGTTACCTACAGTAGCAGCTCTGCTCTACATTTATGTACATTTTGATGCCAGACAGATGTGTTTAAATACACTGTCACTATGCATGTGGATGCAATAAGTGCATTTCTCCTAGGATTTTTTTTTTTGAAAACTTGTTTTACATTTTTAATGATTATAATAATTTATTGCAATACAAAAATGTGTTTATAATATGTGTCAATATGACAGATACAATGTGGCTGGGATGGAAGTAAATGAAATGTAATTTGTGTAAAGCACTGCAGAAAGTATTGGTTCAACATGAAAAAGGGATTACATTTTTTTTTTGTTTTGCTCTTTAAAAAAAACTTTTACTCTTAACTGATTTAAGTGTAGGGGTACCAAAGCTACTGTATATTACTATAATACTGTTGCAAAGACATTGTTCATTTACAAATAACTCCCTAAGTTGAAAGAGGCTTCTTGTAAAGTTAGCTGCAGCTGCAGTGGAAGCCAGCAAACCTGATTTATTGATTTGTATTTCCCAACAAAGGAAAAGCTTTTCATCTTTCACAAAAGAGCAATCTAAATTATAGTGATCTCTAGTTTTAGTAAAGTGTGGGCAGAACATTCAGCCATATTAAAATAATATATAGATGATTAGGCAACCATTTCTTGCAGTGAGGCTTTTTATATACATTGTATGCCTTATCAAACGGTTCATTCATTAATTTTAGGCACTTGTTTTATAAAGAAATGGTTGTTATCATGACATGTAACCAATGAACATTGCAATAGTATGTTATTACCCAAACACAATGACAGTAGGTACACGAAATGTCTTTTGCAGGTGAATTTAAGTTATTTGTACTTAATGATAATGTGGGTTATTGTTATCTGTTGGTGGGCACTGGGCAATTGTCCCAATGTGCTTATATGTAGTGATGGGCAAATCTATCCTGTTTTTCTTCGCCGAAAATTTACGAATTTCCAGCGAACTTTGTGAATTGGTGAAAAATTTGTGAAACGGGTCGCTTCACGTTTTTGACGCATAACGCATCATGTCATTTTCAGCGCACAACACGGTTTTTTTGATGCATGTTTTTTTTTTAGGCCAGCGAATTTTCAGCAGGCGAATTTTCGCTGCCGTCTCGCGAATTTATTCGCTGACGGCGAATAGCTGGAATTCACCGTGAATTTGCGCCTGCCGAATAAATTCGCCCATTGCTACTGATAGGGCCATAAAACACCTATAGGAGTGCTGAACATTGTAACCTATAAATATATATATATAGAGAGAGAGAAGCTGCAGCAACATGCACACCGGTTCTAAACTTTACAAAAATGTATTTAGTATGGATAAAACATGATAAAATCACCAACGTTTCGTTCCAAGGTCTTGGACCTTTGTCTAGATGCAATAACTCATATCTAAAATCAATAAAGTTGCACAATATATAGAATAAAATCACGCCCAATTAGTGACATCACATTCACTTAGCTGATGTTGTATCCCATAAAACACAATTAAGGAATACATAAAATATCACGTAGAAAGTATAAAGCATTCACAAAACAAGCTAAATCATCTTACAGTGAGAAAACATCCAAATAAACAATACTCATTGAGACCCTTTGGTGAAACAGTATCAAGAGTCCTAATCCAAAATGTTTCATGTTGTAGCAGGAGTCAGGATCTGTCCCCGCCCCTTCTAGGCATAGGTACATGGTCTATCGCTATAAATTTGAAAGATGGTAAACAATGTCCAACCTCCAAAAAATGTTTGGCCACAGGTTTGGTTGTTTTTTGATCATGAAAAGCAGTGTTAATAACTGACCTGTGGGCATCAATACGGAGTCGCAACATTAAGTCCGTTTTTCCCACATAAGAGAGCCCCACAAGGGCAGGTAATTAAATAAATAATGTGAGTAGTGGTACATGTAATGTGGTGGTGAATTTTCTAATGGTGTGTGAGTGTACAAAACTCATACCAGGTGTCATAGATCTACAAGATAAATAAGATGGGCATCGAAAACACCCTGGTTTGTTGGACGGTAACCAAGTAGTGGTTTTCTGATTTGCCCTGTGACAAAAATTACTTATAAACTGAAGGCTAGCTTTACAGCACACTTTACTGTTTCTAGTAAGGAAAAGGATTGAATTAAATAACATACTATATATACTAACTATACAAATGCAGGACTAATAAAAATAAAGGAGCCCATGAGATTTCCAATATTTTTTTTATAATGATATAAACTGATACTACAGTAATAGATATATAAAAGACATATGATAAAATAACATCCTTCTATTTTGCTTTCTTTTTACAATCGAGCTTCTGAATTCGGTATCCTATTTATAAAACCTATATCAAATAGAAATTTGCCACAGAGCAACAATGACTGATTGAGTATCATTACTGAAAACGTAATCAGATTGTAGGTTTTAAAGGAAAGCCACAAAAATAATAATCAGAATAAATATAAACAAATATATTAAAGAGTATAAGTCTGGGAAACATGGGTCTTTCATGTATAAAGCATATGTTGATTACAGGCATTATGCAAAACACATGGATTAGAAAATGGTTACAAATGTTTTTGGTTTCTAGGGTCTTAAAAATGTAAAAGCTATAACCAGAAGCCTTGCTAGACTTACCTTCAGTGAAATAAGTCTCCAGCCTATCCACTTAGAATACTTTCTCTTTTCATTATGAAATTATGATTAACTTATATTAAACTTATTCATTAGTATAATGACATGCCCTTGTAAAACAAAGAGCCAACTTACAGTAGGTTACAGTGAACCTAGTTTTTGTTTTATGCTTTAACGAATATGAAAGTAAAAGCATCTTCATCTGAGCATCTCTTTGTCTTATGGGAATGATGTGTTAGTTGATTCGATGCATCAAAATTCTAACATCTGGTATTCAGCATTGTACAGATTTATAACCATGAATTTTACATGAGTTTGTGTTTAGTTCATTTTCATGTTTTATTATCTCTGCATGATTATCAATAAACAAAGACCATAGCATCAATTCATGCATGAATTTACATGTACAAAGAGAAAGATGCATTCTCATGGGAAAAGGACAAAAATTCATACTTTTTAAACGAAAACTTTACATTGGCATCATTGTCTGTTTTTTAAAACCAACTTTTAGTCACTAAGTCACTCAGCTTTGCCATATTTCAGTATAACTATACTTACTGGATCAGTTGAACGTCAGTTCTAGTTGTTTGTATAGAAAGCATCTGAACAGTATTTTTCTGACTAATAGAAACAGACCACTGACCTTTTGGAAGGATGATCCAATAGTTCAGTGATATATAAAGTGTAAAAACAACCACTATTTGTGAGTTTAGTATGTTACACTATTCACAATCTGTATATAGATGACAGATGGTGCAGACTTTAGGTAACTTATTTAATGTTTTTATTGTCAATGGTAAATGTATATCTATGGCATTTATTGTCATGTGATTTCATGATTAAATATATTTAGCTTTTTTGTTAAATAGCATAAGGAATATTACTTGTAATCTATTAAGTTTGATTGTGTTAGAGTTAAAAACTTGCAAGATAATACAGATCTCCACAGCACCCAGAAGTTTTCCTTTTTTTTCTGTCTCTGGAGACCGATGGCACACACCACTGTCAAGATAAAGCCCCTTCAAGGGCCATGCCTCAAACTGCTCATGATATATTCATATCTAAAGATGTACCGATCACAGTGCTCTATGTTTATATCTGCTCTTTCCCAATACACAGCGAATAGAGCATACAGTGGTGTGAAAAACTATTTGCCCCCTTCCTGATTTCTTATTCTTTTGCATGTTTGTCACACTTAAATGTTTCTGCTCATCAAAAACCGTTAACTATTAGTCAAAGATAACATAATTGAACACAAAATGCAGTTTTTAAATGAAGGTTTACGTTATTAAGGGAGAAAAAAAACTCCAAATCTACATGGGCCTGTGTGAAAAAGTGATTGCCCCCCTGGTTAAAAAATAGCAGAACAAAAGTAATTGAGATCTATCAGTCTGGTAAAGGTTATAAAGCCATTTCTAAAGCTTTGGGACTACAGCGAACCACAGTGAGAGCCATTATTCACAAATGGCAAAAACATGGAACAGTGGTGAACCTTCGCAGGAGTGGCCGGCCGACCAAAATTACCCCAAGAGCGCAGAGACAACTCATCTGAGAGGCCACAAAAGACCCCAGGACAACATCTAAAGAACTGCAGGCCTCACTTGCCTCAATTAAGGTCAGTGTTCACGACTCCATCATAAGAAAGAGACTGGGCAAAAACGGCCTGCATGGCAGATTTCCAAGGCGCAAACCACTTTTAAGCAAAAAGAACATTAAGGATCATCTCAATTATGCTAAAAAACATCTCAATGATTGCCAAGACTTTTGGGAAAATACCTTGTGGACCGACGAAACAAAAGTTTAACTTTTTGGAAGGTGCGCGTTACGCCGTTACATCTGGCGTAAAAGTAACACAGCATTTCAGAAAAAGAACATCATACCAACAGTAAAATATGGTGCTGGTAGTGTGATGGTCTGGGGTTGTTTTGCTTCTTCAGGACCTGGAAGGCTTGCTGTGATAGATGGAACCATGATTTCTACTGTCTACCAAAAAATCCTGAAGGAGAATGTCCGGCCATCTGTTTGTCAACTCAAGCTGAAGCGATCTTGGGTGCTGCAGCAGGACAATGACCCAAAACACACCAGCAAATCCACCTCTGAATGGCTGAAGAAAAACAAAATGGAGACTTTGAAGTGGCCTAGTCAAAGTCCTGACCTGAATCCTATTGAGATGTTGTGGCATGACCTTAAAAAGGCGGTTCATGCTAGAAAACCCTCAAATAAAGCTGAATTACAACAATTCTGCAAAGATGAGTGGGCCAAAATTCCTCCAGAGTGCTGTAAAAGACTCGTTGCAAGTTATCGCAAACGCTTGATTGCAGTTATTGCAAGGTGGCCCAACCAGTTATTAGGTTCAGGGGGCAATTACTTTTTCACACAGGTTTGGATTTTTTTTCTCCCTAAATAATAAAAACCCTCATTTAAAAACTGCATTTTGTGTTTACTTGTGTTTACTTGTGTTATCTTTGACTAATAGTTAAATGTGATCAGAAACATTTTGTGTGACAAACATGCAAAAGAATAAGAAATCAGGAAAGGGCAAATAGTTTTTCACACCACTGTATTTGAGAGATCACATGCTACCAGAGAGAGCTTTCTATGTCAAGAATGTATAAACCTACCCATGTTCTGGCTGCCGGTAACTATATATCTGTGTCTGTATACTAAAATAGCATTGTGTACATGTTCCTATGTATAATAAGCACTGTGTCAGGCAAAGTTCTCTATGTTACCCTCCTTCCGCCCCCCCCCATATCCAAGGATGTGCTGATCACAGTGCTTTATGTTGATATCTGCTCTTTTCCACTGCACAGGATATAGAGCATATTTGAGAGATCACGTACTACCGGAGAGAGCTTTCCATGTCAAGAATGTATAAACCTACTCGGATCATGGCTATCGGAATTTATATATTTGTGTTTGTATATTGAATTAGCACTGTGTATAGGTTTTTTAGTGAACCTAAGGCTCACACCATCTCTCATACATGCCAAATTTATTCCTAAAACCCATGGCATGTACCATTATCAATACAAACACCCTCCAAAATGGAGGGCAGGGCCTCAAACTGCTCAAGAGATATTCCTGTCCAAAGAGGTGCCGATCACAGTACTCTATGTTTATATCTGCTCCTTTTCATTACCCTGCAAACAGAGCTAATTTGAGAGATCGCCTATTACCATAGAGAGCTTTATAGGTTAAGAATGTATAAATTTAAACAGGTTCTGGTGACTTGTATTTATATATAAGTGTTTATATAGCATTGTATACATAATCTGATTTACAAATAGGCACCACCAGGCAAAATTCTGTGTTCTCCCCCTCCCCCCATTTTTTTTTCTGACTAACTAAACTGCTTAAGATATATTCATGTCCAAAGAGGGGCGGAACACAGGGCTCCATGTGTATACCTGCTCTTTTCCATTACACAACAAATATAGCATACCTGAGAGGTCGCCTACTGCCAAAGAGAGCTTCTTATATCAAAATGTAGAACTTCAGTTATATTTTCGGTAATTGTATTTATACTGCTTATACACTTAAATAGCACAGCTCACAGTATATACAAATGGGCACCACTAGGCAAAACTATCTGCTGTCCCCCCACCCCCCACCCCCCCTTTTTTTTTCCTCTCTCTTCTCTTGCCATCTAGCTTGGTGAATTAAACCCGAAGAGGGAAAGGTTGTAACACACCGACCTTTCCACATATAACATAACATAGATAAAAGGGTATAACGTGTAGATGGGATTCCAACTCACTATAGGCCAAACGTTTATTGTTCAAACTAAAATTCAGGTCGAGGACTGCACCAACCGGATCTCACTTCGCCACACTCATGTCCCCCCCAGGAACACCCAAAGGGATAATCACACGCATACCAATAGGTTATGTGATGCCTGTTCAGTTAAAATTTGTTTTTTTACCTGTTGTTAAAAAATGTTCAATCTTCTCTTTTCATATCTTCAATGTCCAGGACACCTCAATCAGAATACTGTTTGGAAACCTTACTTTCCAACGGAACACATGGCGGTCGGTGTCTGGTAGACATAAATGCAATGAGGGGTGAAATTCGGATTGGATCCATTAACGCCAGAGGACTAAATTCACCACTCAAGCGTCAGAACTTGCTGAGGGAAATGCAACGGCTGCAGGTACAGATTATGCTAGTACAAGAAACATACTTAAAAAAAAAACAAGGTACCATCTCTTTGGTTCAAGGTCCTCTACACAATCCACACCAGCACACCATACATTTCTAAATCGAGGGGCACAATGATTCTAGTAGCAGACTCACTAGGATTTGCACCAATAGAGACAAAATCAGATTCAAAAGGAAGATATAACTTGCTAAAAGGGGAGATTAATAGAACAATTTACACAATCGCCTCAGTCTACCTACCACCCACAGAACAACATAGCGATTTAACAGACATCTTACAGGCACTTACAGAATTTGAACAAGGCATACTAATAATGGGAGGAGATCTAAACATCACACTAGAACCACTAATAGACACATCTACAGGATACTCCAGCATGCCTTATAAAAAACTTGAGATCCTCAAGAAACAACTCAGAGAACACACTCTAATAGATACCTGGTGCCTTATTAACCCCACAGCAAGGGACTACACCTACTATTCCCAGGTACCTAGTGTATATTCCAGACTAGACTATATATTTGTTCAACTTAAAGAGACCAACATTGATGTAATCTCATGGTCAGACCATGCCCCAACAACCAGCACATTATCCTCTACACAGAACACACACAGACCCCCCCCCCATTGGAGACTAAATGACTCACTAATACGAGACCAACAGATAAAAGAGGAAATCAATAAAGCTATATTTTTACCAAGAATAACACAGAAGGGATAGACCCTTGGACACTTTGGCTGGCAAATAAATGTGTAATACGGGGAGAATCAAGTAGAATAGGAGCCAAGAAAAAAGCAGAACAACTACGCAATCACATAACACAAATAAAAACTCCACAAGGTCAAGTTGAAACTAACACAAAAGAAATACCAGAAGTTTTCAGACAATTCTACATAAAACTCTACCAGTTACCTTCAACCCAATCTCAAGACCTTACGCCTGAGGAAAAAATAGAGACATGCAGACAATATATACATAGCTCCAAAATATATAGGATCTCCCCGGAAGCACAAACAACATTAGACTCCCCAATCACTAAGGAAGAAATAGAACCAGCACTTAAAACTACGAAATCAGGGAAGGCCCCCGGCCCTGATGGTTTCACCATTTCATATTATAAAGAAATGGAAGATCATCTCAACCCCCATCTACTCATAGCATTTAACTCAATATCTACAAATGACACCATACCAAAAGAAGCATTAGAGGCACACATCACATTAATACACAAAAAAGACCCTCTAGACCCTGGGAACTACAGGCCCATATCACTACTTAATACGGACACAAAACTATATTTGAAAGTGCTAGCCATGAGATTGAATCAAATACTAACACAGCTAATCTTCCCTGAACAGGTTGGTTTTGTCCCTGGACGTGAAGCCAGAGACAACACCAACAGATTATTTAGTATAATCCAATATGCTAAGAAGATGGACATACCACTCACAGTACTGTCCACAGACACGGAGAAAGTGTTTGACAGAGTACATTGGAGCTTTCTCAAAGCTACCCTACATGAAATTAACCTGGGTCCAAACATGATAAACTGGATATTTACCCTTTACAAAACTCCATCAGCCAAACTGAGGATCAATGGAGACCTCTCAGAGTCCTTTAATATACAGAATGGCACCAGACAGGGATGCCCCCTCTCCCCTCTACTTTTCATACTTACTTTAGAAAGCTTCCTAAATAAATTCAGGGCAAATCCCGATATTAAGGGCTTCAAAATAGGAACCAAGGAACACAAAACAGCTGCATACGCAGACGACCTACTATTTTTTGTGAGAAACCCCAGAATCTCCCTCCCAAACCTACTAGCAGAACTAAAAAATTTTAATAGGCACAGTAATTTTAAGGTGAACCTAACAAAATCAGTGGCCTTCAACATATCTCATCCCAATAGGGAATTCGTGGATATTCTCCAAAATTTTCCTATTAAACCCGCGCACAGGCATTTCACATACTTAGGAATTAAGATCCTCCCTAACCCTAAGCAAACAGCCAAAGAAAACTATAAAGACCTAATACAAGCTATTAGTCGCGACCTACAAAGTTGGACTAAACCAATCATATCCTGGGTAGGTAGAATTAATGTAATCAAAATGAACATACTGCCACGTTTTCTATACTAGTCCCAAACAATCCCATATCCCCCACCCAAAATGCTGTTCAAATCGTTAAACTCAATGAGCAGTAAATTTATTTGGTTAAATAAAAACCCAAGAATTGCATGCAAAAAACTCACAGCTCAGAAACTAAAGGGGGGGCCTAGGCCTTACAAATTGGGAAAACTACCATAAAGCTACCCTCTCAATGAGATGCCTAGACTGGTCTTTCCACAGACAGTCCAAATTATGGACTAGAATAGAACAAGAATAATTAGTAAAACCACTATGGGCTAGCCTATGGTTACCACATAAGAGTAAAGTATACAGGGACAAAACAGACAGCAAGCTTCATTATACTCTAGATATATGGGATATGCTAGTCAACACAGGGAAATGGACAAATGCCCCCACATTGCACACTCCTATATTTGGCAACCCCGATTTCACCCCAGGATTAGATTTAGATTACTACAAAGGCTGGCAAAAACACTTACACATAGGAGCAAGCTCTTTCTACTCTGGCAATCAACTGAAGCCAATTGAAGATATAATTACCAACCAAACCATATCAGATCTAGATAGATTTAAATACAGACAAATCAGACACTTTATCTTCTCAATATTCCCTCCACATACACAGAGACCAGACCCTACAGATATAGAAACCCTTTGCGCCTGTAAAAGCAATATCTCGCCTATACAAATATATCTCAGAACTCACACCAGACCCATCCCATAACTTTAAAAGACAATGGGAAACAGACCTGGACATCACCATAAACCAGGATCAATGGGACAAGATTACCCGTTTAATGCATACCTCCTCGCCATGCACAAAAATACAGGAGCTAAACTACAAAATATATACAAAATGTTACAGATACCCTACCAAACTAGCCAAAATATTCAGGACAGTCTCACCTTTATGTTGGAGATGCAAAACAAATCCAGGGACTATGATACACATTTTCTGGAGCTGCCCCAATATTAAGTCATACTGGGACACGATACGCAAAATCATTAAACAAATAACGGGGATAGAGATACAGGACAGTCCACTGGCAGCCTTATTCCACGACACACAAATACCATACTCTACATACAAAAACACGTTGATACCGGTCATGTTAGATACAGCTAAAGCTCTGATCCCCCTTAAATGGAAACAAACAGGCACACCTTTAATAAAAGAATGGCTAAGCAAAGTGTCAGAGGTCCACAGATTCAAAGACATGAGACCAACGAATGAGAAAGAAACAGGGAAGTTTGTTAAAAAGTGGTTCTATTGGACCCAATTTATTGACACAGATCAGTATCTGCAGCTCAGCCATACCCAAAAGCAAGCCTCTCCCGACTCCGGCGGCCACAGCTTTGAAACCAGACACCCATGATGATGGATAATTAATCGCACCTCCTGATAAGGTCTCCTGGACAGACAGTACTCAGTACTTATTCTGATCCCCCCCTCCCTATCCCTTTAATTACTCTCTTCTCCCCCTTTCCATTTCTACATTTTCAATTTTAGTAGACCTTCAACTGTTATGGATCAAAAAGCACGTTTTTTATAATGATTAAGCAGCAAAGATTATATGTCAGCACAATCTTGCATTAGCATATACATTAAACAAGCAGAAAAAAGAGAAAAAAGCAGAGGAAGAAGGAATATCAGGGATATACACTAACACAAGGCGACAAGGTCATGGGGAGGTAAACATACCTTACAAGATGGACGGTATACAGATTTATTTATATGCCTATGGAAACATAGTTGTAAGTGCTGTCAGATTGAGCTGAATGTTATTGAATGTATCAAATCAATAAAAATTTTGAATTAAAAAAAAAAAAGTGATCACTAAAATACAGTGAAGTTCACAATTGCAGTATTGCATAATATTTCAATGTACTTTAAAGGAACAGTTCAGGGTAAGAATAAAAACTGGGTAAATAAATAGGCTGTGCAAAATAAAAAATGTTTGTAATATAGTTAGTTAGCCAAAAATGTAATCTATAAAAGCTGGAGTGACTGGATGTTTAACATAACAGAACACAGCACAACTTCCTGCTTTTCAGTTCTCCGAGTTCCACATGGTACATAACTGTGAGTGAGTTTGCTATTGATCAGCTCGGATTCAAAAGCAACAGTTATGACCAATGTGGCCCTCCCTCAAGTCACTGATTGGTTACTGCCTGGTAAACCAAGAGAGCTGAAAAGGAGGAAGTAGTGTTCTGTTCTGCTAGGTTAGACTTACAGTCACTCCAGCCTTTATACATCACATTTTTGCCTAACTAACTATATTGAAAACATTTGCACAGCCTATCTATTTACCCAGTTTTTACTTTTATACCGAACAATTCCTTTAAGGGGCTACCTTTATATTACATAAAACAGAATGTAGTGATCAGTGTTGGTACACAAACATGCTGTTTTATTCTGGTGCATATCAAAGTACTATAAAAAATTTATATTATCAAAAAGTTGCACTAAAACATCTTGCTTAAAACAATGAAGTTTTAAGAAATTTGTAATATTTCTTACAGTGAACAAAGCCACTCAGCAAATACTTTGCCTCATTGATCAAGACAGTTTCTTTTAATAGCATGTAATGAGGATTAATTGCTGCACTGTGGTAGACTGAATGGTATACAGTAGTATGCCAGAGCTGACTGTTTTTGGAATTAAATGTTTTAAACGCTTAGTAATTTGTATTCATGAATGAAGAATGATTGTGTATTTTATTATACTGTATGCCTTTGAAAAATTTACCAGCTGTGCAAGTTAAGTTTTCCTCACATTATGCATGTGTCATACTTTGATTCTTTGTGAGGATTTTAGAAAACATTTATGATCTCTTTTGTTTGTAAGGTACCTGTCTGGCCAGTTTAAGTACGATATGTGATGGATGCTAATTTACTTTCTATATACTCTCACTCTTTCAGAACTAAAATAGTTGTTATGTTCAGGTTCTTATGAGTTAGGATGATACTATTTGTATTCCATAACTTGCACATCTGAATGATGTCCCCATTGTGTCCTCCAGTCCACCCTCTCATTAAAAAAGCACTTCTGAATGCAGTCAGTAATAGTGTATATTCAAAGGGTAAGTGCAGGTTTTGTGCTCCATTCTGGTGTTGTAATGCCTATTTTTATGGTGCAAACACGGTCCAACGTTAAAAAAATATCAGGCTGTGGCAGTCTTTTGCACTTGCATGTAAAGCAGGTCTGTGTCTGTGTTTTATTCAAATCCTGTGCCTGTGTTTGAATTCAAATAATACAACAAAGCAGCAATTCCAATTGCACTCACAGATATAGCACTTGAACACCTCCAGGTCTAGGAAAGTGAGAGACCACTCAGACAACCCCTTCAAGACAATGGCACAGGATACTTTTCTCTCATGCTTGTGGCATACAGCAAAGTGCCTTGAAATAACATTTTCATTTAGCATTTTCAAATGATAACTTAAGAGTACTGGTAGGTCTTCCATCTCCAAGCATGAAAAAATAGCTGCTGGTAAGCACTACAAGAAGGAGAAAAATGGACTGTGCACAGTTTGCCTTTAAAAATAATTATTACAAAAAAATAGGTGTTGGATTAAAGGGATACTGTCACAGGAAATTTTTTTTTTCTTTAACTCATCAGTTAATAGGGCTGCACCAGCAGAATTCTGCACTGAAATCCATTTCTCAAAAGAGCCAACAGATTTTTTATATTTAATTTTAAAATTTGACATGGGGGCTAGACATATTTCCCAGCTGCCCCCCCAGTCATGTGACATGTGCGCTAATAAACTACAGTCATGGTTTACTGCTGTACTGCAAGTTGGAGTGATATAACCCTCTACATCCGCCCCCCTCAGCCTAACAACAGAATGATGGAAAGGTAACCAGATAGCGCCATAACACAAGCTAACAGCTACCTGGTAGATCTAAGAAAAACACTTAATTCTGAAAGTATATGACTAGGCAAAATGACCTGAGATGGCTGCCTACAAACTAATATTATAAATTAAAAATATACACTTGCTGGTTCAGGAATTACATTTTACATGGTAGAGTGAATTATTTGAAGTGTAAACAATGTAATTTAGAAACAAAAACTACACCATAAAAATCGTGACAGAATCCCTTTAAAATATGGAAGCTCAAGTGCTTACAATATCTATTTGCCTTCTAAGTCTGTAGTGCAATTAAAATAAAGTCTGCAACATGGATCAGACTGAGCACTATCTTTTTTCTTTTTATGCTGAGAAGCAATGTCTGGCCCAAGAAAATAGGAATCCACCCCACCTTGGATTTACAATGTCATGTTTACTTTAACAAAACAGATAAAGAACTAGTTTTCTTCACCAAAGCCCAATTTACTGGTTTTACCATATCACATGTATGTGAGAAATACAATGGTCAAATGTTATTCATGGTTCTCTACAGGGATATGGATTCAAACCTTTGAAACATAGAATTTGTTGCCAATAAATAATTTTCTAGGTCCTGGATTAACATACACTAACTTTTAATGCAGGAAAAAAAATGCAGTGTTCAAGGTAATTTTTTTACATTCATCTATGCAAAGAGCTTGTGGAGGTGTATAAACTGCAGAATGCATTTTCTGTGCTCTACAATCAATACTCCATTATAAGTGGAGTGTCTGTACCTTACATACCACAAGCACTAACTTCCATGTATAATGTGGTTATAATGAAAAAGAATGGAATTAAAGATAACTTCCCATTTTAAGCACTTGCCTAAGGAGATTGGAGTACTTTGATGATTTAAACATGAAGTGCAATGAATTCTAAAGCAGTTTGTTAAGTCAGTTGAATAAAAAAAATCCCCCTACCCACACCATTCTGAATAATATAAATGAAAAATGAAATGAAATAAAATGGTATGCATATGCACCTAGCATTGACTTTGTCTGTAAGCTTTTTTATAAGAATTATTATTCACTTATTAACAAAAACTCATAATTGTTTGTCGGTTTATTTGGAAAGCTTTCCCACATGAGTGGAGCTGTAACGAACTGTAATTTGATATTCCAAAGCATACATTAGTGATCATTGTGTTCTAAAATAACTAATCTGCTGCTGAGAAATTATTTTTGATTATGTGCTGTATAAGCTTTAGACATGATTAGGAGACTGCAGTACTCCCTTTATGAGTAGATTTTTTATCTTCTCATTTAACTTGCAAAGAATAATTCAAGAGTTGATTTGGGGAAATAGAGAGTTCTGTATGCCCTCTTAAAAATATTTAAATGTGACTGTTGAGCAAACAGATTTTATTTATATGTTTGATAAAATAATAAGGAAATTGGGTTGTTTTAAGGTGTTGGCTGAATTATCACAATGTAACTAAAGGCAAAACATTGCCTGCAGACACACACACACATTTTTATTCAAATTGATCTACTTTAATTATTTTCATTTTTATGATAGAATATTAAACAATATTTTGCTTCAAATGTTAAATAGTGTATAGTTTGGATAGCAAGTATATGAAAAGATAAAATTACACAGTTCGGCTATAAATAGAATATAAATTACTTTAATATACAGTATATGACAACTCATTGAGGGGCCGATTTACTATATTTACGTGAAGGATTCGAAGTTCAATCGAATTTCGAACGTAGGATTTATTCGTTTGCTCGAATGTGTGAATTTTGGCATATTCGATCATCGAATAGGGAATGGTCGAATGATCGAATACATTAGAATAGAGTTGAATGGATGAATATTCGATCATTCGATCAGTGAAGGATTTTAATTTTAAAGTTTATCTGATTGCCTACTCCGGCAGATTGGACCTACCGAATTGCAATAGAAGCCTATGGGAGTGCTCCCATAGGCTTCTGAGGCTATGTGCTGATCGAATAGGATTCGTACGATCGAAGTGTTCGAATAATTTATTCAACTGATCTAATAGATTTGCATTCGATCGTCGAATGATCGAATATCGAATAAAAGGTAGCCTAGAACTATTTGATTAACATTCGAAAATCGAATGCTAATCGAATAGAAATAAAAAATATTTTGGGGAATAATAGTAAATTTGCCCCAGAATGTACAATGAGAATTTAAGGGAAATAGTCTAAATCTTAAATTTGATGAGCTGTATTATTTACTAAATTGCTGGTTCACTTACCTGAAATTTAGATCAGCCTTTTATCATGTCTAGTACTTGAAGGTGTTATGTAATAAACAAGTAAATTGAATAAGCTCAATTTTTTTGGTTACTGGTGAGTTGCAAGGTGGTTGCAAAGTAAATAAATACAGGAAAAATTGTTTGCATTGTACACATTTTTTTTCCACAAACGACATCTACTGCACAGGAGGTACAGTAAATGTAAGTACAGAATGGTGACCTAAATCAAGTCAGGCCCTACTCATCTCTACATTTGCTCTATGATTCTCTTTCTGGATTCTCTTTCTGGAAATATAGAGAATAATGCACATAAGCAAACTACAAGTTCTGTTGAGTCCTAATTTTAATGCCACAAATTAAATGCCACAGTTAAAAGGTTGAACGCATCTGATAAATGATTTGATAAATCACAAATCCTCGTTATAAACTACAAATACTAAGAGGCTGATTTATCAAGGGTCGAATTGAAAAAATTTAAATTTCAAGCTATTTTTGTGTACTTCGACTAAGGAATAGTGCAAATTTGATTAGAATTTGCAAAAAATTTGAAAATCAAAATATATAATTTATAGCAATGGGCGAATTTATTCGCCTGCAGCGAATACCTGGCAAATTCCTGTGATTCAAATAAATTTGTGAAACAAGATGTGGTGGCGTTTTGCAATTTTTTTGCCGTTTCGTGAATTTCACTAGAAATTTGCAAAAAGATCAGTGAAGCGAAACACCGCCAATTCGCCCATCACTAATTATTTACTGTCAATTTAAAAATTCAACGTCGACCAAATCGCTATCTAAAACCTGCCAAATTGCTGTTTTAGGGTAGGGACAGACAGGGAGATTCGGGGAGGTTTTGTCGCCTGGCGTTTTTAGCAAAGCGCCAGCGCCTGTGCAGCGGTGATTTCCGGAATCGCCCGAAGGTACCTCTTGAGGAAACTTCGGGCGATTCCGGAAATCACCGCTCCGCGTCTGCACAGGCGCTGGCGCTTTGTCCCAGGAACGATCAGCAGACAGGGAGAAGGAAATTCGGGGAGATTGTCGCCGGCTAAAAACGCCAGGCGACAAAATCTCCCCGAATCTCCCTGTCTGTCCCTACCCTTAGCCTATGGGACCTCCTAGAGACATTGGAGTAATTTGGTAGAAATTAAAAAATCTAATTTTTTGTGGCAAATAATTTGATTCGAATTTGATCGAATGTGCTAACATTTTTAATTGATTCAAATAGGTATATTCACCCTCAATTCTAAAATTTGATTTTTATAATACGTTTAGATTGGTCATTTTTTGTTCACATTTTGAGTTGATACTAAATACGAATTGAAGTAACATCGTATTTGATTGAATTGGATTCAATCAAATATGTAGCAAATTGTAACAGTTCAGACTGTGCCTGAATTACTGAGCTACCCTAGGAGACCAAAGGAACATTAACTTTTTTTGGAAAAAAAAGTAAGGAATATAACATGGAAAGCAACTTAAAAAAAGTCTGTATTTCTGGTGAACAATCTGAAAACAACTGAATTGAAAAAGTGTTTGGAAGGCGAACAACCCCTTTAATGTGCACTAAAATCATTCACATGCACTTATGTGGATGACAAATGGGTCTGTGCAGTTTGTATCCCATTGATTATTTTTAGTTGCACTGATCAATAAAATATACTATTTCTGGATCTCCATCCTATTAACACAACACACATTTTGCTGGCTGTTGGAATTATTATGTACTCTACAAGCCTAATATTTATTAGCCTTTACAAAAATCATTCTCAGTTTGTAGCACCATGTTTTTCTAAATCTGACTATTAAAGTTTAAGGGACAGTTTTATAAAGGTTCAAGTGGTAAATTCGAATTTTCAATTTTTTTGGGTCAAAACTCACAGATTCACATTTTAAATCACCACTTCGAATTTGAATTTGAATGTGAGATTTATCATACCTTGAGCCTGAATACAGTTCTAATTTAGCTATTCACAACCAAAAACCCACCATGTACAAGTCAATGGAATAGATCCCTTGAACCATTTGAATATGTTAATTGCCTTCCTGAACTTTGATTTTTTTTTTTTTTGGGAGGAAATTCACATAACATTGAAATTGGACCTTTGATAAATCTGCCCCTAAATGTTTATTGTTCAGATGGTCTTTGAATACATTTTAAACAGCAAATTACACTTATTTTGTAGTGTTAACTAAAGACTTTATCTGTGGTTTAAATCAATGCTGTCAGGTAGCATAAAAGCATTTGATTGTAAGTTCAAAGGTGTCACAGAAGATGTCAACTTCCACAGATTCTTTTCCTTTTTCTTTTTCTAAAACTGATAGGCCATTTTAGAGTTCAGCAGACAAACAAAGAATAGCTAAACCATAAGCAGTAATGCATTACAATGAATCATGGACTAGAAAACACATCTTTGTTTAGTCTTTGGCTTGGTAAATTGAAAACTATTGTTATTGTTTTTGGTACAGTGTCTATAGCTTTAAGAGGCTTGTCCACATCTTAAATGCTTTTTCTTTCTCACATAGTCACTTTATTAGCTTCTGTTTTTGTTCTACTTGCGCTTGCACAGCAGAATAAAAAGCCAAACGTTTCACCTTTACTGACAATAACAAACAAACTGCAGGTAAAATGCATTTATATAGTTATATTATTTATATATCACTGATATACAAAAGTAAAACATCTAAAGAAGACAAAGGTTATTTGCAGCTTGCTTAGATTATGTTAATGGAATGCTAAAATTAAATCTATAGCTTAACTTCTTCTTTAACATGCTGTAATTTGCCAAAAGTGCTTCTTTGGCAAAAAAAAGTCACCTGCAATGGGTACCAAGGGAGGAACTGGAGAACAGTGCCCTATCTGTACAGCATTTGTGTTTGCAAGCATGAACAAGGTAAAACATTGCAGGCTTTTAGTATACTGAGATTCCTTTTTTGTGTTCACTTCAGCTTCTGTAATATGCTGTTAAACTGCCAAGATACAAATTGTGATCATTTATGTATTTTTTTGTACCTCTCCAAAAAACAATGTGACTTCTCATTCTCATTCCCTTTCAGATTTTTGTTTTACAAAATATACAGCAAATAATGTTTATGTAAATGTATATAATTTCCAGATGTTTTAATGACTCTGATTTCTTGAATTCTGTGCATTTTTGTAAAAAGAGTTTACAATATCTTTTAATGGAAATTGCCTCAACAAGCAATGGACTTTGGAAATAACATTTTATTTTACTATTATGCATCTTGGATAATGGAGCAGTTCATTAGATGCCATTTATACAACTGAAAGAAATTAGGTGTTGATTATGCTAATGTATAAAAGGATAAATGTTGGTTAATGATGAACATGAGCATTATAGTACATTCATATAGTACACATTTAATAAGAGTGCTATTGACATTTCTAAAGAATGCTTTAAAAATGTTACTGAACACTTACCAGGAACCTATAAAAATACAAAATTCCATTTTTATACAGAATGTTGAATTAATGCCTTTTTAATGCAAGACAGTGCTTTATTTATTTTAGTGGCCACAGAATGACACAGCCTAGAATTAGACAACTTGTTATCCACAAAAATCCCCAGATCCTTCTCAATTCAGGAAATCCCCAACACTCTGTCATGCAGGAGCACATTTACTAAGGGTCAAAGTGAAAATTCTAATTAAATTTGAATTAAAAAATTTGAATTTTTAAGATTTTTTACTTTGACTATTGAATAGGCCAAAATTGTATTCAAATTGAAAAAAATTGAAAATGTGAATTTCTTTAAAAAAAATTCTAATTTGACCATTCGCCACCTTAAACCTGCAGAATTGTGTTTTTAGCCTATGGGGGACCTTACATAGCCTTTACAGATTTTTTTGCAAAATGTTGGAAAAGTGCATAACCTTACATTTACACTGAACCTCATTTTCCAGCTTGTAGCCCACTTTTCCAATTTAGTCAAATCACTCAGCATCCTGCATGGAAGCTCTGCACAATTCAGTATCATCAGTAACAAAATAGTACTTTTACTGCCCCAGGTCATAAATAACCAAGTTAAAATGTAACAGACCAAGTAAAGAGAGTTGGAGTTTTTTCTTGTGGCAACTTTTTTTTTTTTCCAAATGCATTAAAGTCAATGGGGTTTTTTGTCCACTTGCATTAAATTATTAGGAAAGAGACCCAAAAGAAATCCCTTAACGATTGATTTAAAGGTTCTATATAAATTGATTAAATCTTCAATAATACACAACGTTGAATAAATAACACTCTAGATTTTAGCATAGGTTAAGTCTCCAATAATAGGGCTTTGTTGGTAAATTGCAAACGCTGTGAATTCACTAAGAAATAGTATAAATATAAAGTGCTGGTGCGTAAGTGAAAATAGATAGAATAGAAAAAGGGGGGGGGGGGGGTACTCAGTACCTAACAATAAATTAGCAAAAATTTTGCAAAAGATAGCTAAACCAACAAGATAGTTCATGAGACTTCTCCACCCTCTATGATTTCCATTTTCCTACTTTTATTAGGCATTGGATCTTTTCAGATTAATTAGAATATATTTACCTCTTTGAATGAATTTAAAACAAACCAATTAATCAATTCACACTAATGAATTATGAAAACTTTTGAGATCTTTTTATGAACTGAGTATTTGAAAATCAGCACTATTCTCTTTATTCTTTTTCCTTAATTTCTTTATATTAATTCTCTAGAAATCACCCACTTTTTTTATTCTATCTATTTTCACTTACGCACCAGCACTTAAAATTTATACTGTTTCTTAGTGAATTCACAGCGTTTGGAATTTACCAACAAAGCCCTATTATTGGAGACTTAACCTATGCTAAAATCTAGAGTGTTATTTATTCAACTTTGTGTATTATTGAAGATTTAATCAATTTATATAGAACCTTTAAATCAATCGTTAAGGGATTTCTTTTGGGTCTCTTTCCTAATAATCTCACGTAATCGACTGACAGAAGTCAGATTCTCTTTCAATTGATACACCATCTGATAGGCCTTTTCACTTTTTTATTAACACTAATCCATTTGCATTAAAGTCAGTGGGTGTTTTTTCTTGTAGCGACTTTTTTATCTCACCAACTTTTTTGCAGCCAATTTTTGCCACAGTTCCGCAAAAAAAATTTGCAGTTTGTGAAATGCAGAATTTCACTGCGAATCCATGGCTGGCAAAAAAAATTCACTCATCACTACTTATTGTATTATGATTTGCAATGAAGTCAAATACTGTATGTTATCCCTGAATAATACCCCTTCAAAAATTTTTCCTACCACTTTCAGATTAACCTATAGTTTTGAGGCTGAGAACTGGATTCCTTTTTGTATTACGGCACCACCAGTCTATCTGCATTTCGCTTCATTTTCGGCGCATGTCTCATTTTTTTCCCCTACACCAGCGAATTTTCACCAGGCGAATTTTCGCTGGTGTTTCGCGAATTTATTTGCCAGTGGCGAATCGTGGGAATTCGCTGTGAATTTGCGCCTGGCGAATAAATTCGCCCATCACTATTTAGGATTCCTCCCCTCCTACTTAATGTTTTTATATATAAAGATGAAGCCACTATGGTTTGTGTGTATCCCATTTATCCCATTTCACTCAGATAATTGTGTCTCAGCATCTAATTAAAGTGTTCACCATTGTGAACAATGGTGCTTTGGTATGCTAATGAAAAGGTTAAATGCATTAAATGAGTTAAAGGAACAGTAACACCAAAAAATTTAAGTGTTTTAAAGTAAAGAAAATATCACGTAGTGTTGCCCTGCGCTGTTAAAACTGATCTGTTTGCTTCAGAAAAACTACTATAGTTCATATAAACAAGCTGCTAAGTAGCAATGGTGGAAATTGAAAGATGGATATATGGCACAGCATAACTAACAGATAACAGATAATATTATGTTCTACAGAGCTTATCTGCTATCTGCTGTGTAACTTGAGCCTTTTCTCCTTTGAATGGCTGTCCCCATTGCTACACAGCAGCTAATTTATATAAACAATAGTAGTGCTTCTGAAGCAAACATAGCAGTTTTACCAGTGCAGGGCAACACTGCATTATATTTTAATTACTTTAAAACAATTAAATTTTTTATGTCACTGGTCCTTTAAGATGACTGTTTCTTAAGTATTTAATTTGCATGGGTATAGTAGTTTTCCCATTTTGTGGATATTCAACGGGTCTAAACGAGTCAGAGTTACCTGTCATTGATTCCAGCTGTCACAGCTACAGTAAGTTGAATGCCTTAAAAGCACACCCCATCTTAACCCAATACCAACACTTCTATCAAACCACAATATAGACATGTATAAATATTAAGCAACATTTAAAAGACATCCCATTGTTCTTTTTGTTTATCCCTCTGAAAAGCCTTTCCCAGTTAATATTTTGCAGAGATGCCCTTATATTGGCAAAGTTTGCAAATCTAAAAGGTAGTGTTTTAGTTACTCCCTTATAGAGTTGTCGCTACATAATATCTAAGGAGAACATGCTATGATCACTAATCCCTAAATGCTCACCCATGTTCAGCGGTTGGTTGTCAATGAAACATTCTGTAATAGGAGAAGGCTTCTACAATGATACCACTTTTTGTTATTCATTATAAACTAATGGTGATTTGGATCACCATTATTTATCAGTGTTTCTGTCCCATTTCATTTTGCCAAAAATTCACGAAACACAAACAATGTCAATGTATATTTTTTCATGGTCACTGCCCAACTTTTTCAGTGCACAATACACTGGAGTCTATGGGCATTTGTTTGAGACAATACCTGGCAAAATAATTTCACTCATCACTGATCACCATACTTAAATTCTGGTAAAAAAGAAAAAGGAAATCATTAAAAAAATTTAATTATTACCTTTAAATAGACTCTGTGGGAATAGGCTTTCCTATAATTAGAAGATTTCTGGAAAATGTGTTTCCAGATAAGGGATACATTACCTGTATTAGAATTAAAACAGTTCTACATTCTCCCGGTCTTTTTTCCAGTATTTTCTAACCAGGGTAACCATGCATATCTGTTTGAATTACAAGAGGAGCATGTAAAACACATCAGAATATCCCAAAGGGTTAGGTTAGATGTTTTGTTCAGGAAGCACAATAAAAATGTTTCCTATCTGGAAAAGCAAATGAATAATAAAACCTATTTGTAAAAAATGGCAATCAAGTGCTCACTGCAGCCAGTGTCGGACTGGGACACCAGGGGCCCACCCAAAAACCTTAGACCAGGGGCCCACTCTCAGTACTAATATTCTTCATCTCCTCAATCAACCTCTGTTCTCCTAGTTTGTTTTCTTTACATACTATAATCAATTATTCCATCTATTTAGCCTCTTTGATCTCATAGAAATAGGGAATGACCATGAAATAGGCCAAAAGTTTAGCAGCATGAGGGCCCACTGACATCTTGGCCCACCGGGAGTTTTCCTGGTATTCTGGTGGGCCAGTCCGACACTGACTGCAGCTTAGGTTCATATTTTATCCCTGACAGTTCCCTTTTAATATTAAAATGTAGTCTATCTCCCATGAGTAATTCCTTTTTTTTCCTTTTTCTTTTTTAACCCAGCTAGTTTATTCACCATGGGAACACTGCAGCATTAGATTAGTACCATTTAAATAAATAATTGTCTGACAGTGTAGCTTGTGTTTGGTGGAATGGGAATCAGTAATTTAGCGTTAACTGGCCTCATTAAAGCAATCATTAATCTTCTTCCTATACCCATCCCTATTACATGCAAAATTTCACTGAGATAATATCAGTATGATAATTAGTCATCCTGTATGTATTGAAATAATTTTGTTTATGTCTAATTTGGAGCCTGGGGGCAACAGTACTGCACAAGCAATATCAGTGTAATTGATTTGTCTAATTTCAGAAGGGAGCCATATGAAAGCTAAATTGATGCTACTCTAGTTGTGCACAAGGCACAGCCATTATTCTATTTTTATTTTGACTGTGCTGATACCTCCAACACTCTGAACTATAACCCTCCTGTGTTTCTAGTTTGTAGGTATCTATCTGTTCATTCATTATCTGCTGTCATATGGGCTACATTTAGTATAGGATAGGTATATTTACTTGGTAACACTAAAAATTAATATACACATATATGTATATATATATATATATATATATATATATATATATATATATATATAGTTTTCCCTAATTGTTCAACATGAGATAATAATAAAGTAATCAAGACAAAGGAAAGTATTTATGCAATCTGTGTTCACCCAAACTCATTTATTACATAATGAAAAATAATGCATTAATAATTAATTCATACTTAATGAAAATTAACAATTGATTTTTAATAATTACATTTTCAATAAATATGCATTAAACATTTCCAGTGTTTTAAAGTTTTAAAGTTGTTTGTAAATGTGATTGCACTTAAAGGAACAGTTCAGTGTAAAAATACACAACAACTGGACCCTCAGTTCAAAAACTCCAAAAAAACAAAAATAAATTGCAATGGGTCTCATTATCCTACACCATATTAAAATGTTCTGTCTATTAGAACAATAACAACCATTTTGTTGAGATTTCTTTCTCAGTGTCCAAGTCTTTCTGTCAAATTTGATACAGTCCCACTGTAGTATTACCAAGTCACTTTTATTACCAAGTCATTCAACTACAGCCACCATATAATATCATTCCACCTCATTAATAAATCAATTATATATAATGACTAGTATGCTGGCAGTTTTAAAAATACAATAAATATTGTCATCCTTTCCCACTTTTTGGGAAGGAGGTGTGACTGCTGGGTTTGGTCCTTAACATGTGAATGTCCTTAATGTCCAGCCAGAAGCATCTCTGACATCAATTTGGTAACATAAGTGTTAAATTACACTGGTGTAATTAACACCTAATCAGATACTTGCATTCATTCTTGAAATAGTAGATTAATTGCTAATGTGTTTATTTGAGTAACTGCATTCATGCAATTTAGCACTATTATGACATGACAGTACTGACAGTAATCAATTATTACTTTGAGTAATAAATTATTTTGATTAGTTATCAGTTACAGCATTTATCTAATAGTTAATGTTTCTCACTTTCATACCAAAGAACAACAATTGTATATTATATGAAACACCAGTCTTATATATTAGTGCCTTACTTAAGTGGTACTATAAAGGACATGCATATTGCTTTGCCTAATGACTTTCAACAGCTTCCCTGATCAAATAATTTCAATGTTTCTAAAGTGATATGCTGATGACCAATTCCATTTCAGTAAAAGCTTTTGGAAAGCAAATTTGTTTTCTGTAGTCTTTACAGATAATGGGATGGATGTCTGTCAGTTTTAGTGTTTGCAGAAGCATTGGTTGTTATTTTGCATTCAAATTGGCCATTATAGTTTAGATGCATCAGAGGTTATATTCATGACTCCTTTATACTCTGAGGTTCAATATTGCTTTTAATGGAATGTGATCCACACTATTCAGTGTGGGTCACATGGATGGACCTATTGAACAGCAAATCACAAAAGTGAGTGAAGTGTATCACAACTTAAAGTAGAAGCAATAATGAGTGTTCTACAACATTATATTAGCCAATGCACCTCTCAAACATGCTAACTGGTTTTGGCCTTCTTCCGTCTCAATCCTGTTCTTGAACGTTTTTTTTACTGCTATCTTACTTATGCCTGTTTTGTTCTGTACGTTCTGTCTTTCTCTGAACTCTGGCCTCTTCTAGCCATATACGTACATCCAGCATCCATGCTTGCTCATTCTGGGAACATAGTGCCGTGAATCTTAATGGCAGGTAAGTAACAAAAGATCAGACCAAACAAGAAAGGGCTGTACAGGATGAAAAGTGCACAGAGCTGAAAAACTGCTAACTGAAACTTTAGTTTTCCCTGCATCTGTGCCATGCTGCATCGACTAAAAAAGTGTTTTTCCTGCCTACTCAGAGACTTTTTAAACAGCCAACCAAGCAAATTCCCAATAAGCCTGGTTGAAATATAACCTCTGCCAAGTGCCTCAATAATATTCTTCCATCTGGATGATGCATCTCATTCCTGGATTGATGGTCCATTGTACTACATAAGTCACCAGACTCTTCTTGCTGGTTCCTAATCTTTTGTTGTGGTTTTTATGTTAAAGCATGTAAACTGTGTTTGGTCCTTTGTCTGGCCATCTGTTTTGTTCTTCAGTCATATTTAGTTACACGTTAAGTTGTTCAATATTTTAAGCAGAACAAAATAAGTTATAAATAAATAGTGCATGACACAAATTGCCTAACTGCAATTTCTACATTTTTGTCAAGTCAACATAGGCAAAACACTATCAGTTTGGAAATCAACCAGTTCTTGAGGTTTGCTGCTTAAGAGTCACCTTTGATTCTGCCCTCTCATTCATTTCTGACAATCAAATTCTTCCTTCACAAGGGAAATTTTTGCATTCCATCTTTCCACACCATATTTTTTATTGCATTTAACCTTGCTCAGGGATGTGAGTGGTGAAGTCCTCCTCTTCCATCAGGAGTTTTGTTAAAGAACTAACCTGCACAAGAGTGCAGAAAGGTAATATATGCATTGCACACTGCTACACACAGCTCTTTTGGTAAATGAGCACAAGAATTAGTAATTTTATTTCAGGAATGCAGCCTTTTAAAGGAATTGAACAAATTAAAAATAAAAACTAGGTAAACAGATATAGAGTGCAAATTAAAAAATGTGTCTAATATACAGTTGTTAGTTAGCCAAAAATGTAATGTATAAAGGCTGGAGTGACTGGATGTCTAACATAATAGCCAGAACTACTTCCTGCTTTGCAGCTCTCTTGGTTTCCATTAATTGGTTACCAGTCAGTTACCAATCAGAGACTAGGGAGGGGGGCTCATGGGTCATAACTGTTTGCTTTTGAATCTGGCCTGCATGCTAAGTATCAATTGCAAACTCACTGAACAGTTATGTCCCATGAGGCCCCCCTTCAAGTCGCTGACTAATGCAGAGTTAGAAAGATAAAAAGCAGGAAGTAGTGTTCTGTTCTGTTATACATCCATTCACTCCAGTTTTTATAGATTATATTTTTGGCTAACTATGTTAGAAACATTTTTTAATTTGTACAGCCTATCTATTCACTAAGTTTTTATTTTTATGCTAAAATGTTCCTTTAAAGTAATAAATCTGTAGGCAAACTTTCACAGCAATATGATGTTGAAGGTTGAATTAATTTTGCTGAGAGAAAGTGGAAACTAATATGGGAATTTATAGAGCTAAAAGAAAGAATGGACGAGAGAGAGAGGGGGGAAACTATGGAGGCATTTCATATGGTTAAGAGGGTCCATTGGAGGTGTTAATTAACAGAATGACAGCTACAGAGGGAAATTATGGAACATATACAGGTTATTGAATTGGGAGAGAGAGAAGAAAGACTTTAGAGTGTTTCATTGAAGATGAGAGATACATGCTGCTATGAGAATACTGTACATTTTGGGCCAGTATGAAGGGCTTGTTTGGGATTTAATCCATTCAATGGGTAAAATTTGTGAAAATGATGTAGGGAAACAAGTGCAGAGATTCCTAATTTTAAATTACAATTTATTTAGTCATTTATTTGTGGGGCTAATACAGAGGGAGAACAAGTACAATGTTGTTGTACATTCGCTGACAGAAGGAGGGTGATATATGATATATTTCAGGCTGCTGTGGGGTTAATTAGTTGGCAGAAAAATGGGTTGCTTTGTAAGGTAATCCAGTGGCTGAGTTATAGCATATTGTGGACATTAATTCATCAGGAGAGGGAGAAAATGCTGTGAGAGTTAATTGACAACAGTCAAAGTGAGTTTATACAACTTCTACTTGGTAAATGCAGCTGGAGATACATGGGTATAGCTTCCCAGGGGCCCTCCAGAATACAATGTGTGAATCAAGCCTGCCTCTGGTGGGGCAATCCAAATCATGGGCCCCAAGTCAACTTCTTCAGTTGCCTTGTCTTTGGTAAGGCCCAATAAAACATTACATACTGATGGAGTTCAACAACGAAGTTTGTCAGGTAAATGGGAGACCTAGAATTAATTGCATGCTCTAAAACTATGATATAATTGGTATCACTGAGACCTGGTGGGATGAAACATGTGACCAGACTTTGAATTTAAATGGTTACACCCTTTTTAGGAGGGATAGAGGGATTAAAAAAGGGGGGAGGAGTGTGTTTGTATGCAAATCCTGAATGGTTCACACATGATGAAATTCAAAAGAGACTAGAACATGTTAAGATAAACAAAGGTCCAGGGCCAGATGGTATTCATCCCAGGGAACTTAGCGAGCTTAGCTCTGTGATTGCCAAACCTCTCTACTGGCAAATTGCTAATGTGGTGCCGCTATTCAAAAATGGATACTGTTCTCAGCCTCAAAACTATAGGCCAGTTAGTCTGATGTCAGTGGTAGGAAAGCTTTTCGAATGATTAATAAAAGATCGGATACTGGACTTCATAGCAAATAACAATACTGTGAGTTTGTGCCAGCATGGTTTTATGCATGGATGTGATTTACTTAGACTTTGCTAAAGCATTCGATACAGTGCCACACAAAAGGTTACTGGTTAAAGTGATACTGACACTAAAAATTTATTTTAACGTATGAATGTACATATAGGGACAGATTTACTAAATTCAGATGAAGGATTCGAAGTTCGATCAAATTTTCAAAAACATTCAAATTCTCAAATGTTTTTTAAGACCACTTTGACCAGTGATTTTTGTAAATTCAATCGAATGATTCAAACAATTCGAATAAAATTTAATTCAAATATTTGACCATTCGACTGTCAAAGTACTTCCCCTTTAATTTGTATTCGACCACCTAGTTCCAGATCAAAGCTATCGAACTGGGTTTCCTTAATTTTGATCGAATAATTGCGGTAATTTTGATCTAATTGCGGTAAAATCCTTCAAATTCGATATTCGAATACGAAGGATTTTACTTCCCTACCTATTCACATGAATTGAAAGAAATTCAAAATTCGACCAATAGTAAA
>CM044431.1:125697763-125734501 GCA_024363595.1 Xenopus borealis
ATTGTTCCTTAAACTGTTATTGCATTGCGAATTTTAATTGCGCATTGTGAATTTTAATTGCACACTGTTAAGAAGTGTTGAAGGTGCCGTAATCTTTTGGAGCAAACATAACGACTTTTTCAGTAAGAAGTTTTATTACATTGACTGCGCATTGTCGCAAGCTGTAAAATTCGCAAACTCTCTTCCACTGTCGGAAGTGGTCGGTAAACAGTTTCCGGGTTCGCAAAAGCTTTATTAAATTTGCCCAAAGCAAAAATTGTTCACACAGAGGCATAACTTTTCGCATTGTGAATAGTTTTTGCCTTACTGACTTATATTACATTCTCCTATATGTGATTGAAATGTTGGAATTTCTTTTGTTTTTGTGTTAAATTCAGTTACTCTAACTGACCCTGACATTTTACCTGTACCCAGGCAAGCAGTGTTTTTTGTCTGGTGAGTGCGCCTCTATCTTTCATATGCTCTAGACCAGAGCCGAAACATTAATTCTGATATGGAGTTCTGATATGGAATAAATTTGACATTTTATAATAAATCCCAGGAGTGCGCTTTTTGATACAATAGTGCCTTAGTCCTTCTTAACTCTACCAAATAAAATTATATATCTTCCTTTTTCTAGGTTGTGTTCTTTCTACTTGCTGTAAGGTGAAGGACCAGATATACTGTAGGGCTGATACACACAATGTATATATAGCCACACGCTCATAAAGATTATTTAAATTAAAACAGACCATCTTTATCTAGTGAGATTCTGGTTAAACTTAACAATCTAGTGGTTAACACTGAACAATCTATTGGTTGCCCTATAATTTTAAATGTCACTGTATACTCAGCATTTCTCATGCTGAGTGAAATTAAACCAAAGGTCAGACTGCATGAAACCTTCAGAGCAGTAACTTCAGAGCTATCACTATTTAGCCAGGAGTCCCAGAGGATCTCACATAGTTGCTTAACCGTAAATAAAATCCATTGTACAAAAACGTGAGAAAGGTTTTGAGGCATGAATTCAGCATTTCACCAGAAATCAAAGCTATCATCTTGTCTCTATAAGACCAAATATAGATTATAGTTCAGGTTACTGTATGACTAGTGATGGGAGAATCTAGCCAGTTTCGCTTCGCCGCGAAATTCGTGAAAAAATTTTCGAAACTCGTTTTTTTTGGCGAAGTTTCGCTGCCGTTTCGCGAATTTATTCGCCAGCGGCGGATCACGGGAATTCGCCGCGAATTCGCCATGACGAATACATTTGCCCATCACTATGTATGACCACATGTTTATGTAAATGTATATTTTTTGCTAATATTTAAAGGAACTGTTCAGTATAAAAATTAAATAGATGTTTCTAATAAATTTAGTTATCCAAAAAGGTAATGTACGTATAAAGGCTGGATGTCTAACATAATAGCCAGAACCCAACTTCCTGCTTTTCAGATCTCTAACTCCAAGTTAGTCAGCGACTTGAAGAGGGGCCACATGGGACATAACTTTTTGGTGAGTTTGTAATTGCTCCTAAGCATACAGCTCAGATTCAAAAGCAAACAGTTATGACCCATGTGGCCCCCCTCAAGTCTAAAGCTTTTTTGGAAACAAAGAGAGCTTTTAAAGCAGGAAGTAGTGTTCTGGCTATTATGTTACACATCCAGTCATTCCAGTTTTTATACATAACATTTTTGGCTAACATACTATAATACAAACATTTTTTATTTTGCAAATCCTGTCTATTTACCCAGTACTTTTTACACTGACCAATTCCTTTAATTAATTAAACACTCGGCTAACATAGCTAACTGACAGAAAAGTGATAGTACCAAAGGGGTTGGTGGTTTGGACAGATTAGGGCAAAATTTGGATGAATCTTGGGACGAAATCTTGGGATCAGAAGTGTGCCCATGTTAGCATATGGGACCCCACTATTGCTTATTGCAACCCTGGTCGACTGTTAATGCCTATAAAGTATTCATTGCAATGTAAGTGCCTGCTGAGCTACTTATTATTTTTCAGTCTATTAAGACACTCTTCCAAACATTTCTGTATTAGAACCACATGGGTATAATGCATGTGAATGAAACTACCAACATGTAGATGGTTTGTTGCATTACTATGCGGCCAATATAATAACATTTCGATTTAAATTTTTTCTCTAAAAACATGCAGGTTTCCTATTTTTCTTAAAAGTTCTAAAAAATGTGAGTTGTTGTTAAGTGTAAAAACCATGAAAAACTGTAATACAAAAATCTGGCAGGTAAAAGTTGTCAAGGTCCTATAGAAGTCAATGGGAGTTGTGCTGATCCTATTGGATCAATCAATTCAGACTGTTTAAGTTGTTTTTTCTGAAAAACACAAATTCTTAGAGGTTTTAGAGGTATGCGTAGTTTTTTTTGGATTGTTCAGTGTTTTTTTTTTCATTATTGCTTCATAAATCTGAATCTTTTAATAAATGTTATGACCTTTATGGTTTAAGAGGAAGTTTAGTTGTGGTTGAAAAATAGGCCTCCATCTATCGTTAATGACTTTTTATATTCATGGTGCTGTAAATTCTGTACTAAATAAGATCTTTGTGTGGCATATATGGACTTTTTATTTTTCTTGCATCAAAATAACACTTGGAAATCAGTGAATTTTATTGAACGTACATTCCATGACAATTTCAGTGCTAGGTCCGCTGTTAAGACATTGCAAATATATATATATATATATATATATATATACTGTATATATATATATACTGTATATATATATATATATATATATATATATATATATATATATATATATATATATATATATATATATATGACTCCAATCTTAAGCCCAAACTGATTCTCTCTGGTTGTGTTTCAATGCACAGATAGCATTGTATGTATGTTATAGTTATTTGACAGAACCACATTATAGATTTTCTATAATTTACTTGTACATGTAGAATCTATAAGTTACTTTCACAGTTTTTTTTTTTTTTTTTTAAATGAGTGATTCCTAGAGTTCAAACAATCAACGCCATACTAATGGGAATACTGTATCAATCTTTGTCAGCAATATAGGGATTGGATATACTGAGTGCTTTGCTTATGTTGAATGATATTGTATACTGCAAGAGAAACACAGCTCAGCCATTTGATATCATGAATGGCCAACATTTAAGTTGCGTGACAAAAGTCAATAAACTTCTATCATTCAAAAACTTGAAAACCATGAAAATGTTATATTTTCAGCTGACAATAACACAGAGTTTCAAGCTTCATTGACCTCCAAGTAGTTTAAATTGATATCTGATTGCTTTTGTGCCCTCTTACCAGACAGGCAATAAATCAGATGCATGATTCAGCCTTCATTAAATCTGGCACAGTGTCCAAGAAATCTATTAAACATTTAAGCAGTGTGCAGAAAATATTCCACCTTTTGTGTTCCAAACTATTGGTATGAAGTGGTTTGCCATCAGGAACAATATGTGTAAAACACTGAGTATAAATGAATTAATTAACAAGCATGTTCCCTTCAAATCTTAACTATGCTGCAGATGCAATAAATGGAAACAACTATGCAATCAGTCCCATTTTTTTCTATTCTGCTTCTTCGAAATGTGTAATTAGATTGCTGTCTGGTTTATATTCTATAATTCAAACTGCTGCATTTCAGGGTTTCCACTTTAAAGTGATGACATTTTTTTGATAATCAAATACATTGGCAACCCCCTTGAGTTGCTCTACCTGCTGTGTGTCATGACCTGATCTCTGGAATGTTTGCCTTGATTCCATGAGCTCTTGGCCAGTTGAATTCATTGTCTTAAGTATCAGATAGATATTTTCAATTACTACGCCTCAGGTCAGTTGCTGACAATGATCTTGTGGGACATTTCTTCCCTGAGAGAAGCAAGTTTTGAACACACACCCTGGCCTTCCTGGTTGATCCCTGGTGCTCGTCAGGTGATCACCTGACGAAGGGGCCTGCCCCTGAAAGGGAATATTACCTATTCCCTTTGATAAAGGCTTTACGCTGAAACGTCAGGGTAATTCTCATCTTGGCAAGGGTGTCTGCTCACTTGTTAGACTTTGATTATTATTCTACGGCATTGTGGTATGTAAATGAAAAATTTCTGCTTATGTCTGCTCTATGTTTTTTTCAATAGGATGTTTTGTATAATGAATGAATTCTACATATAAAGATCATGTTAAAAAATTACCACAGCATGACTACATTTTTTTGAGTGTGCAGGTCCTATTTGTGTATGTAATAGTATTGATGGGTCTACTAATTGGGAGTGGCCCGGGACTATATTGCACCTCTGCTGAAAATTGATTTAGATAACAATTGGAGTGCCCTCCATTTACAGATGCAGTCACTTGGATTTGTAAGTTAAATGCGTCGTGACTTAACTCATCTAACCCATTTATCCCACTTAGCACAGAATATTGTGTCACAGCATCCCATCCAATTAAAGAGTTCACCATTGAAAACGATGGTGCTTTGGTATGCTAATGAAAAGGTTAAATGCATTAAATGAGTTAAGATAACTTTAGATAACACAGTTTCTTCAATTAGCCCTGAGTCACAACGCATTTAATTTACAAATCCAAGTGACTGCATCTGTATCTGTATTTCTGTTATCCAGAATGCTCAGGGCCTGGGGCTTTCTGGATAACTGATTTTTCTGTAATTTTCATAACTTTTTACCTTTAGTCTACTATAAAATCATGTCAACATTCAATAAACCCAATAGGCTGGGTTTGCTTCCAAGAAGGATTAATTATATCTTAGTTTGGAACAAGAACAAGGTACTGTTTTATTATTAGAGAGAAAAAGGCAATCATTTTTTAAAAAATTTGGATTATTTGGATAAAACAGAGTCTATGGGAGACAGCCATTACATGATATGGAGCTTTCTGGAAAACAGGTTTGCGGATAATGGATCTCATACCTGTTTATGTTTTTTATCATTGCTTCAGATGTCCACCTAAAATGCAATACAATGCATTGGTGCTCAAAGTCCTTGAAAAACCCATCTACATCTCCCATACTTTCATCAAAGGCTAGAGATTCTAGGCACATAATTCTGAGAAAATGGCACAGCTTGGTTCATTCGGATTCGGGCTTCAGCTTCAGCAAGTCTGAGGGACATTTGTTCCACATATAACTGTCTGGCTCCATTAATAGCATCCCTACCATCCTCAAGGGTGGCATCCGGACCCAGTATTCGAATAGTTTCCTCTGCCCAGGCAGTCCAGGGGCATGTGTTTGTGGGATTTACTGCTTCTGGCATATGATCCCTTTGGTCTGGCTGTCTGATATTCTCTTCTTGGGCAGCCTGCACTAGTCTTTCAACTAGCTGATCTCTTGGTACTCCTGCATAATTGATGCCCAAAATGCCTGCTCTCTGATGCAAGTCCTGCACTCGCCAGTGTATATAATCTTCCCTGGATGCCATGATTACTTTGGGGATGTGCTTTGCCCTTGTCCTTGGTCCCACGGCTATGCCACCAGTGCTACGAAACAAGTTGGTGCTATAGAAATACATGTTAATAATAAATGTTCCTTTTTGTCTTTTCTTAATTAAGATGTATTATTGAGCTGTGATTTACAGTAGCTGCACCTTTCGCCTGATACTTGATCTTGACTGTATTCTGTAGTGTTCCCTATAGAAGTCCCTAGTGTGGGGGCAAAGGGGTGCATTTAGTTGTGGTTTTAAAAAATAAAAAAACTCTAAAACCACTAAAATTTGACGTTTAATTAATAGACCTCTATGTGTCCCTACCAACCACATATGTGACCAAAAAGTTACTTTGTACATAAAAAGGGAATTTTTTCAGTAGCTGCTTTTACAACCACACTTTGCTTTAAATTAAAAGATGCCATCTTATGAACAGTGCCACTGCAGCTTTGACAATGAATTGGCTGCTTTGTCAGTAGATTCCTTGACTTTTATTCAATGTAACATTTTGGCAAGCCAGAGCTAGACAAGATTTCTATGACAAAGCAGCCAATTCGCTTGCACCAAATGGTAAATAGAGAAATGTCTTCAATTTTGGCATTAGAGTAAAAAAATCAAAACTTTTAATCTGACTTGCTTCTGGTAATGATTTTAGTAACTCTAAAAATAAAGTACAATTAGAAAGGTTTTCTTTAAGTATTTGGAAGAGATCAGTGCAGAGTAGAAGCCAACAATTGATTAGTAACATAAGTCATCCTAATCATTAACTGTTATTATCTAGGATAGCTGTATTCTTATAGTGTTTTATATATTAATTACTTTTATACATGAATTACTTTCTGTGCAACCATGCAGATGAATCTCTAAGATAAAGTCAGAGTGGTTCTTTTAATATATTTTACTATAAAAAGGTTATGAGGTTAAGTTACTATAAAAATCACATATCCTCCTTATCCCTGATCCCTTATCTGGAAACCCCCAGGTCTCAAGCATTTTGGAGCACAAGTTTTAAATCTATATTTGCATCCTGTCCTGAATAGACACCAGCTAAGGTATAAATTCTGTTTTCTGGATCATCTTGGCATATTTGAGGTTGGGTCCATAAAATAAAGAGCATTGGGTTTTTTTAAAGGGCAGTTGTATGAATACCAAACTGAATGAAACACCTAATTAAACATAGAATATTGTATTTGTATTGTATTCAAATTATTTTTATTTATTAATGATCTGTAATAAATACATTTTAATAAACATGTTTACAGGGCTTTCCAGGGAGATCAAATCTTGGTTTTACTGCAGTTTGATGTTCTTTTGTACATATTTAAAAGGCAACTCAACACAGGATTTTTTGTGGTAGAAAAAGTCATATTGAGAAAAGACTCGATAAACTACGAATCATACAAATGTTTCGGCTTTGACGGCCGAATTGCTTGATATTCTCAGGTTGTTGTCTGAAAACCCCAAATTTTTTGGACAAAACCCTGACACATCACGATAAAAGGGACATATGCCATTGATATCTACATGATGTCGGCTGGTTTGAGATGACGGATTTTCGGATTCTGACTTTTAGCAGCTTAAGGATATATTAAATCTCTAAAAGTTAGGTTTTTTCCATGTAAAGTTTGAGTTTTTGCCCAAAAACCCCCAATCAAAAAAAAAGTTAGGGTTTTTCGTGGTAGAAAAAGTCATATTGAGAAAAGACTCGATAAACTACGAATTTCTGGATAACTGATTTTTCTGTAATTTTCATAACTTTTTACCTTTAGTCTACTATAAAATCATGTCAACATTCAATAAACCCAATAGGCTGGGTTTGCTTCCAAGAAGGATTAATTATATCTTAGTTTGGAACAAGAACAAGGTACTGTTTTATTATTAGAGAGAAAAAGGCAATCATTTTTTAAAAAATTTGGATTATTTGGATAAAACAGAGTCTATGGGAGACAGCCATTACATGATATGGAGCTTTCTGGAAAACAGGTTTGCGGATAATGGATCTCATACCTGTTTATGTTTTTTATCATTGCTTCAGATGCCCACCTAAAATGCAATACAATACATTGGTGCTCAAAGTCCTTGAAAAACCCATCTACATCTCCCATACTTTCATCAAAGGCTAGAGATTCTAGGCACATAATTCTGAGAAAGTGGCACAGCTTGGTTCATTCGGATTTGGGCTTCAGCAAGTCTGAGGGACATTTGGACCTCCACTTTGGAAAAAAAAGTTCCATTCTGGGTGTCTTTGTATAAATACCATGTACCTTGACTGCCTATCCTAGTGCTATCTTGTGAAGTGCAGTAGAGTTCATTTTCCAGAATTAAATTTAGCCTAAGTACTGTACATATTCTGGGATGGTACAGTAACCAGAAAATACAAGTACACTATTTCCAGTCTAATTGTTTATCAAGCTTCAAATCTCTTTTAATGGAGTTCACCTTACTTCTTTCTGTCAAATGATTTGTTTATGGGCATTCTGCATAAGATAATAAGATAATGTCCAGTCTTGATACTAGTTCTCCTACAAGTTTTGCTATTAAGATTATATCCAAATTCATGTCAGGTTTGTCAGAAACATTTGTATGAATGTTGCAACAAAACCAAAGTTAGGAAAATTGAAAAGGAACTAATCAGTCATGGTTCAATTCACAAATTCATTTGGATCAGTTCAGGAATCAGGGTGTAAAAAAACTGAAAATAAACAGTTAATTAAAGACAAAAGCATGTCTGTGACTGATCCTGGTAATCTAAATACCTAAATTTGGCAGAAAAGAGCTACTGTATTCTGTATGCATGAGCATATTGGATAACTCATCAATTTTATAAAGAAGTGTTCATACTAAATAGTAAATAGTACAGGTGAGGTCTCTCTAAGAAACTAAAGTATCAAAGGTATCTCATTTCTGTAACATACGAATCAGCATTTTGTCCATTGGTTAGAGAGGAGAAACATTTTCATTAGCATACAGAAATAAATGCAGTGTAGTCTTTTAACCAGAAAATATAAAACATTTGTAAACATAACAAAGATAAAGAGGGTTATTTATTAAAGGTCGAGTTTGAGGTTTGTGAGGTTTTTCTACCTTGAATAAACTTACAACTCGAATGTTTATTATTTATGAAAAATCCAAAATTTAAAAAAACTTGACTGAATGCAATTGGGGAAAAAACTAGATTTAGTCGAGTTTTCCAGCACAAACCAATGTAAAAAAACTGAAAATCACAAAGGCCTAAAACATCATACAATGGTTAAAGAGATCTCTGCCAGTGACTTCTACATGACTTCAACAGGAGTTATTTTCCCCCGAATAATTCAAGTTTTTATTGAAAAACTTTTGAGAAAACACAACTTGACCTTTGATAAATAACACCCTTAAAGCTTTTTAGCCATTGACTCTTTATCAGGCAGACCCAATCAATGTTTGTTGTGAAGAAACCTGGTGAAAATGTTCGCTCATCATTACCAGTTGGTACTTATTCAAATCAGTTTTCCAGCTCCTCTTAAAATGTAATTATTGGGTAGCAGTCATGCTACTCATGTCATGTGCCATGGTTGTGTTGCTGCTGCTTGCTCAGATGTGACTGGACACTTATGACTGGACTGGAGATTCAAATGGCTGTCAAAATCTCCTACCTAGTCCCAAGTTGTGATATGGGTGGCATTGCCCCATTACCAGACCTTGGCCTTTGTGGCCTGCACATAAACCTGAATTTCAATTACATTGTCAGATTATCCTGGTTAAAACATTTTTTACCTCCACTGCAGAAATTTCAACAAAACTCAACTTTAAGAAAGCTTTGTGGTTTGATAGTTTGGAGTAGATTTTATACCCATTTTGGATTTGAAAGAAAGTATACTTGTAAGAAATATATGGCTTTCTGTGGTAAATCCAGTTCATAAAATACAGGACTACAGTACATGTATTGATTTTGGAGTTAGACTGTGCTAAAAGGGAACCTTCTGAAATGTTCAACCATAAATATTACCATGCCCTTCCTGTGTCTCAAAGCTGTTTCTTCTCATTTAAATGTTATCTTATATATTTTATTTTGAAAATTTTCATAAGAATAGCCTAATAAAATGGCAGATAATTTACAGTCTACAACTAAATCAGAAATATAACATGGAAAGTATGATATCAAAAGAGCCAAGGGCTTTTTTTCTTCTACAGTCTAACCTGGTTGTGTTCTGGTCTGTGAAAATGTTTTAAATGAAAATTATGGATTGGATGGAAAGAATACAGAAGTTCTGAAATAAAGCTTTTAGAATTTATTGTTCTTGTCAACTTAAAGTATTCTTTTTCAGTTTTAGATTCTACTTGGCAAAAAATATTTTTTTTTTGGACTACTTTTCTTAACAATAAAACACAAATTATATAATAAATGTCAGATTCTATTACCTGGCTGTTCCACCAGATTTTAAGTGGTTATTACAAGATGTAAACTTTAAAATAATTAAATAAAGTTGATTGCTAAAGCAGATTTACAAGCACGATGCACAAACTATATGATAATAGTGTGGCTCTTGGAAGAAACATGGTGCTGAATTGCGTTAAACTTTTCACCTCGTCTTTCATAATATGACACAGAATTTAGTGTATTGCAGGTCAATAATCATGCTATTAAAGCTATTTCCTTTTTTATGTTAAACACAACTAAATCTCATGAATGCAAAAATAAGAAGATGAAAAAAGTGACATAGAAAATTAAAAGTGACAAATCATTTATTTGAAATATAATCTTTACCTAAATCAATGTCACACACATTGCTTTAAGGGTATTAGTAAAATATTGCTTTACAATGTAGAAAAACTAGCCTGGAGTGTTTTAGTAGTTGAGAGATTGTTATTTTTAAGACCCAGAAGTGGTAATTTTTTTAAAATGTTGTTGAACAGTATAACATATTTAGATGCAAGGAGGCAAAAGATCATTGAGGCATTTGGTTGGGGGACTCCTTTGCATGTACTGTACAAGGGGTTACTTGTCCTGACAATGTTATGGCTGAAACGATTATATGATACAATGTTTTAAGCAGTTTAAGGTTGGAAGAACTGCCAGAGGATTATAGCATAACAAAAAAAAAGAATAAAAAAGGAAGGGAAAAGATTATTCGCGTAAGAAGAAAGAGTTTACGAATTGCCCATGACTTTAATGAAGTCTAACCAAGGAGAACATGTTTTCCAGTATTTTGAATTATTATTTTCCAAAATAAAAGTCAGTTCTTCAAGTTGTCTGATCTCTTCGACTTTGGCAAACCAGTCAAAGAATGTAGGTGATTGCATTGATTTCCATTTAGCTGGTATCAGGGATTTTGCTGCTTGAAGAAGATGTAAAGTTAATGTATTTGTGATCGTATTACGATTATTATTTTTTGTCTCTTTAAAAATAATTAACGCTTGGTTATCTTATCTTAAATCGCTCTTAGTAACTCTATCAATTATGTTTAAAATCTCTTCCCAGTAAAGGTTAAGACAAGAGCAGGAAAGCCATATATGGGTATATGTCCCCTCGTCTTTGTTACACCTCCAACATTTATTTGAAGAATTGGGGTACATTTTTTCAGTTTTGCAGGTGTATAGTACATCTTGTGGTGAGTTTATATAGTGCTTCAGTTGCCTTAGATGATCTAAATGATTTATGTATTGGCTTAAATATAAATGACCATGTCTACTGCACAAGGTTTGTTTTTAATTCTCTAGCCCACGCTGAACACAAATATTTAATAGTATTTTGTAAATTTTAGATAGCAATTTAACTCTATCTGACTTAAGGGCAGATTTACTATAGGTCAAATTTCAAATTTAAAAAAATTCAAAATTCGACCATGGGAATAGTGGGTGAAGTAAAATCCTTCGAACGATCGAATAGGAAAAATTTGTTCGATCAGTCATTCGAATCGATTTAATAGATCAATTTTTTTTATTCGATCAAAAATAATGATTCCCAATTCGGTATCTTGGTTCGGGCGAATTAGGTGGTTGAATAAAAATGTAAAGGGGAAGTAATTCGACCATCGAATAGTCAAATTCGACTATTTGATGGTCGAATTTGCCTAATTTGCATATTCGAAGATTCAAATTTGAAGTTAATTAAAATTCGATCGAACTTTGAATTCTTCATGTGAATTTCGTAAATCTCCCCCTTAGTGTCCAGAAATTTTTCCCACTGGGTTAATTGTCTATCCCAGTTTTTTCTTTTGTTTGATAGTATATAAGAGTGAAGATGACTGTAGTTCCAATTATTTCTGGGATGAGAGCCCCAACACTGCTGAATTTCTGTTAGGGGAGTCAATTTATTTTCTTTAATAAAGTCATTGACTCTAGTGCCTCTATTATCCCAGGTATCCCACCTAGCTAATGCACCTTTCTCCAGCCCGAGAGGAAAATCAGGATTGTTTGTTAATGTTTGGAGAAGGTGTGGGGAGCTCATAAGATTATAGACACCTTTACTGTGATATAGAAAAATATTAGCGGTCCTCTGTACTCAACCCATTATCAATATATTTAAAGGGGTGGATCACCTTCAAGTTAACTTTTAGTATATTGTAGAAGGGCCAATTCTAAGAAACTTTTCAATTGGTGTTCATTATTTATTTATCTTTTTTAATGATTTGCAGTTTTCTTCTGTTTCTTTGCAGCTTTCAAATGGGGGTCACTGACACCATCTAAAAACAAATGATCTGTAAGGCTACAAATGTATTGTTATTGCCACTTTTTATTACTTATCCTTCTATTCAGTCCCTCTCCTATTCATATTCCAGCCTCTTATTCAAATCAATGCAGGGTTGCTAGGGTAATCTTTACCCTAGAAACCAAATTGCTGACACTGCAAACTAGAGAGCTGCTGAATAAAAAGCTAAATAACTATAAAACCACAAACCATAAATAATGAAAACCAATTGCAAATTATCTCAGAATATCACTCTCTACATTTATACTAAAAGTTAACTCAAAGGTGAACAACCCCTTTAAGACATTTCATAATGGGTTGAATGCAGAGGACCTCTTGTATTTTGTGGTCACAGCATCATTGCACCCCCACTTAATAGTTTTAAAAATTAGTGATGAGTACAACTTTCCCTTTACTATTATGCCATATTTTTCCCTTTTCAGATACCCAGTTATATAGCTGGGCCAGATGGATAAATAAGTAATATAGGTTATTATCTGGAAGTACAATGAGTCTATACTTACTTGTAAGTCTTGGATTATTCCCATTCTACGAATCGTGATATCATAGATTTGATAGATTTGAAAAAGGATTGGGAGAACCTGAAATAGGTATAAGAGTTTCGGTAAAAAGTTAATTTTAATGGTTTGGATTCTACCAAAGCATAGTTGTAGTGATCCCCAATTCTTGAGTAGTTTTTGAAGTGAGCTTATAACAGGGATGTAATTATCCTTGTAGGTTTTTCCCAAGTTTGCTTGAAGTTTTATGCCAAGATAATTCAGGCAAGGGCTTGCCAATTTAAATTAGAAATTTTGTCTCAGCTTGCCGGTAGTGTTTTCTGGCAAATTTATGTTTAATATTTCTGATTAGGAAAGATTCACTTTAAAGTCTAAAACATCACCAAAAACTTTCATAAGACTTAAACTTATTAGATAAATATTTAAATTGGTGGCGTACAATAATATGTACACTCTGCAAAAGCCCCACACTCAAATTCTTTACCTGCTAACATTAACCCAGAAAAAGCCAAAAGGGTTTAATTCATAAAAATAAAAAAAGAGGGCATCCCTGTCTGGTCCAATTTAGTATTTGGACTTTGGAAGATAGGGTACCATTTACCTTAATTCTAGCGGATGGCTTATCGTGCAGGGCCATACTCAATGTCCTATTTTTTGCCCTAGACCAAAAGCTGCAAGAGTCTTTTCCAAGAATGTCCAAGAAACTCTGTCAAATGCCTTCTCAGCATCTGTGTTAATTATTAGGGAGGGAAGACCTTTCCTTTGAGCTTAATGAATTAAAGAGATATCTTAAGCAGTGTTCTCTTTACCTTCTCTAATGGGCACAAAGCACGCTTGGTCTGGGTGGATCAAAAAGGGTAAATATTGTTTTATTAGAGATATAGGTCTGTAACTAGGACATAACTGGGTGATTGTGATGACACACTTTGTGGGAGGATGGGTGTGTTTAAAATACTTCACACTGTATACTGGCATTACACTTGAGAAAGGGCTATGCCCAAAACATGATGGGCAGATTTACTAATGGTCGAATTTCGAATGCTAAAAAAATTCGAAATTCGACCATGGGAATAGTGGGGAAGTAAAATCCTTTGAATTTGACTATTGAATTTGAAGGATTTTACCGAAATTCGATCGAATATAAAAAATTAGATAGATCGATCGAATATTCGAGTCCAATTCGAATCGATGATTCGAACTATTTTAAGCGATCGATCGAATTTTTTATATTCAATCAAAGATAATGATGCCCAATTCGCTAGCTTTGATCTGGTGAAGTAGGTGGTCAAATTTAAATTTAAAGGGGAAGTATTTGACAATCGAATTTTCGAATATTCAAATAAAATTTTATTTGAATATTCGAATAATTCGAATTCGAATATTTGATGGTCAAATTTGCCTAATTTGCATATTCAAAGATTCGAATTTAATACTAATTCGATCGAACTTCGAATTCTTCATGTGCATTTCATGTGAATATAGTAAATCTGCCCCGATGTGTGATGTGTATTCAATAAAAAAATTTCTAGCAGCAATTGCTATTTGAGTGCTCTCCTCTAAACTGCCGATTTATGAGACATAACTGGGGGGTTTTATCCGGGTTGGGTATAACAGTAATGTGGGCTTCTTGGGCTTGTGTGTAAAATCCTCTAGAGTCCAATATATAATTGAAATATTCCAGGAGGAGTAAGGTTAAGTCATCCTTAAATACTTTGAAAAATAGAGTTGTGAATCCATCTCATCCAGTCTGTAAAGAATCAAAATAGTCTTCAATCTCTTTGGAATAAAAGAGGGGCCTCTAAAAGTTGAACTCAGTTACAGAATGTTTCCCATAACTGAGAGGATAATATTTTTGGCACAAGGTAAATTCATACAATGCAGGAAAAAAATTCAGGTATACAGTACATATTAGCTACCTTTAATGAAAGACAAATCAATAAGTTAATGCCCCAAAGATCTTTGAGTTGGTGGATCTTTTTAAAATCAGCAGAACAAGATTCTGCAATTCAAAGAAAAGTTCTCTGAGCAGACTTCTCTTGGACTTTGTTGTTGCATATTCGCCAAATTGGAAGAAAGGGCAAAATGTATAAATGTCACTGTATCATTATAAAAGTACTGACTCATTAAAATGCATTAACATCTAACCAAAGTATGGTAGAAAACAATTAACCAGTTTGTCAACCACAAACATTGTATAAATTGTACAAACATTGTATAATAAATTCAGTATATCCTTGTCAAGCTCAGACATATAATTGTGCCACCAAGAATGGCATAAACTAGATATAGATGTACTAAGGTCATTCATTCCCACTATTCTTGTCAGTTTAGTGTGTATTGCTTCCAAAAATTCCAGACTAAACTATAAAACTGATCTCCCATTTAGTCCATTTTAAGCAAATAATTCTACTTTTTTTTTTTTAAAGTCTGTGCTGTTTCTGTGTAATACTGAAAGTACCATGTACTTTATGATACCTATGTTGCGTATCAGGGGCAAACCAATAGCCACATAGCCTTTATTCAATTTCTGCCATTGTTACAAACAGCTTGTTTATATGAACTAGTTTCTGAAGCAAACACACCAATTTTACAAGTGCAAGGCAACAGTAGATGATATTTTCATTACTTTAAAACACTTTAATTTTTTTGGTGATATTGTTCCTTTAAGGTATGGTGATCCAATTAATAGGGAAAAATACTGTTATCCGAAAAACCCCAATCCCAATACTTCAATTATTATGTCCTAAATGTGATGCACTAAAGACATAACTGTTGAATTATCTGTTTTAAATATCTGTGATGGCACAGAAATGTGTTGTACTAAGGCGGTCCAGCTTACACGTGTTTGATATTTCTTTGTATTATTATTAACTATAAACTGGCCTGTAAACAAGTTACATGCTGGTCAATAAAATGTTAAGATCTGTCAGGCATATATGGTAACGCACTATGGGGCAACGAAAATGCGCTAGCGTTGCCTTCGCTTACGTTCACTGCACTTCGCCAGGCGATATTTGCCAGCGCTACGCAAATTCACTAAAGTATGAAGTTACGCTAAGGTCGGCGAATGGTAGCATAGTTGCACTAGTGTTACTTCGCCAGGCAAAGAACATTTATGTTAGCGATGCCTAATTTGCACACAGCGCAAATTTCAAAGTATATGTTACAGCCACTACATTACACTACACAAGCCAAGGAAACCTTTAATAAAAAAAAAATAAAGTTGTCCTATTGCCCTACATGTGCCCCCTGTATAGTTGAGTTGCCATATGTTAGGAAATGTAGGGGGGATGGAGGGTAACCCCCCCAAAAAATGTTGCTCTTTTTCAGACTATCACCCTACAAAAGGTAAAACACACCAGCGTTTTTTTGGGGACTTTTTTTTCAAACTCCTATCTATTGTATTGAACTTCGCCAGGTCTGACCTGGCGAAGTAACATCTAGCGTAAGAGTTAACGTTCAGGAAAATGGTTGTCTTAGTGAACTTTCACACAGTGTTCATCATTTCTATCAAAATTACTTCCATTTTAGTGGTCTGGAATTCTAGATGGTGAAAAAAACAAATAAATATAACTTTCATTTTCTATAGTATCGGCTACTATTGTACCCATTTCCATTATAACTATTTCTATGGCTGTGATTAGGAGCAATATCCTCCATGGAAACAGTTGCTATATTAACAGTATCCATGGCGGCAGCTGTCATTGAAATATACTTCATAGTTCCTAAGGCAACAGTAGCCTTGATACCAATCTGCAGGCATTGCCATGGAAACACTTCATCAATAAAATGGTTGCATAGTAATTATTTCTGTGGCAAAAAGTGCTGAAGTACTAATCTCAATTGGTTTTATGGGTAGCCATTTTTGATAAATTATGATGTTGCTGTTGTTTTTATTTTAAAGGTAAAAGAAAATGTATCTTGTAGTTTTTTTTAAAGAAATTGCCCACCTTCTACTATAATATACTGTATTTTATATTTACTTATTTATATTGTATGTTTACTTCTTTGAATGAAATCCCATTTTCTTTGACTAAAACTTGGCAAAGGTTTCCATGAGATACAGTAACTTGCCATTGTCTCAATGATAATGGTCAGCATGGTCTACATGGTATGAATGGTAATAATGGCATTAGTCTCCATTAAATACATCTGTTGCCATAGTTACTGCATCCATATTAAATGTTTTTACTATAAGGGTTTTTTTTTTTATCAAAGGTCGAGTTTGTGAGGTTTGTGAGGTTTTTTCAACCTAGAATAAGCTCACAACTTGAATGTTTGCTTATTTATGAAAACACTTGAAACAACTTCCTTTATGGCAGTGATTTTCAATGTCATTATAACACCATTCCTAATGGAATTCTTTCCATTGACATGGTACAGGCTTTACATTTTATTGTAAATGTAAATGTACATTTTATTGTTACCTACTGTATATAGTTGCAATGAATTGTTCAATTCTATATAGCTGCAACATGGGTGTAGTAATACTGTAGAGTACTTTTGCCAACAATACAATAAAGTATAACCTCTAGATCTCTGCTGGAGTTTTGAGTTCTCTAGCAATCCTCTGTAATAAGTCTTCAGTTCTTCAAGCGGAGAGAAAGGATACATACGTATAGAGCAGTATATTTTTTACACAACCTCTGTGACCATTTGCAGTTTGTGCATAAACAGAGAGTTTTGTTGGCCGGTGTCCCTCTTGGCTTGGCAGGGACCAATACCTGCCCCACTTCCACAACTACTGGCCTAGAAATAACTATTACTTACCACTTGTCTTTCATTGTAATTTATATTGGCCACATCTTTATTATATGACATATGAAATAACAATTCATAACCATAAATATAAATAACAGGTACATAATAGAGGTATAACAATAATATTGACAGTAATACTTAGAAGCTGCAAGGTCCCAGTCAGTGGAACAAATGGACAATGGTACCAGACCACCAGCAGCTTGTGCCCTCTGGCCTGGTAACACCCCCCAAAGACCCAGAAAACATCCAACCATGTCCCAATGTAACATCCTGCCTGTATTTGAATCAGGGACTCGCTACATGCTGTGCAGTCTCCTTGTTGCTCACCTATTTGAGCAAACTGATGGGTTCCCAGGTCACTTCAATAATATTCTAAGTTTTCAGTCTAACATGATTGCTATAGGTGGTTTCTATTAAACCACGCCTGTTCAATATATCTAATTATCCAGCCTATCAACCCCTACCTCTCAGTTCCTTCCATGCCCATTATAGGTCTATCTAGCATAGTACCTGGGAGTGATTCTGTTCTGCTAATCTAATTGTGACCTCTGCCTGTATCCTGTCTTTGACTGAACTCTGCCATGTACAGCTACCTCAGTACTCATTACATGATCTGGTTTACTTGCTTGCTCAAAACCTTTGCCCTGATCCTCTGTCTTTTAGACCTGGAAGCACCCGAGTAGCAGAGGGTTCCACCCAAAGCCAATGGTGGCTGTTTAGGCAGAAGTGTGAGCTGTGACCAGGACCTTGGCAGTGGTTTTGGGTTACTGATCGTGAAACAAAATTACAAATTTGGGACTTGCTACACTCAGCACTGCCAACAAACTAACACCATTGCCAGGGACCCGCCATCCCGCAATAGGGACAATAATGACAACTAACACAAAGGGTTACCAATGTGATGGTGGGTGGGACTCCATTCAAATCTCCAAAATTGATGCCTTCCCTAATTGCTCTTGGTTCAAATACCTATACTTCTCCCACCCAATGCTACACAACTAAGCCCACCTACTTAACCCCTGCCTGGCAGTTTTGTCCCACCCTAGTCATAAGCCCTCAATTATCAATTGTAGTACCAGACATTACTTTCCCACAAGTCCTTTCCCTGGTATCCAGCAATGACATCACGCCTCAGGCTTCATCAGAGGCATCACTTCCCCCCTTTGTTCAGGGATGTAATCATATGTTATATGCATTCTTTACTCTGAACTTTGGGTGACATTTTAACTGTTTATGCACAAATTACAAATTGTCACAGAATATGCATGAAGAGAGTTAAAAATACTGAACTATATGAACCCTTATTACACTTTTTCAACTTGTAGTTATATGACTGGATAATAAAAAAAAAACTTTTTCCATATGCCTGGTTTTAATTACATACTGTAGTACTTCCTATGGAAGTACTACCTACCTTACTGCCAGGATCAGCCAGGACTCTCCGGTTTACTCTGTTTGGGACTCTTGCACTTACCGTGTGAGCCACTGGAGGCTCTTGGGGATGGTCCTGACCTTGTCATTGTTGTTCTGAATCTGCCTGTTTCCTCCCTGTTCTCCACCCACCTCTTTTCCTTCATGTGTTCCCTATTCCCCATCTTCTGTCCTTTATAAACCCCACCCTGAGTATTGCTCAGGGCTGAGTTATTTTAACGTATTTTGTTGTTACTGGATGACTTGCCTACCTTGATTCCTGAACCTCGATTCCTGAACCTTCATTCCTGTTAACCATCATTCCTGAATAGTGATGGGCGAATTTATTCGCCAGGGGCAAATTCGCTGCGAATTCCCGCGATTTGGCGCTGGCGAATAAATTCGCGAAACGCTAGCAAAAATTCGCCACCGAAAAATTCGCCCAAAAAACGTGTCGAGCGTCGTTTTTGATGCGACGCGTCGGAAATGACGCGCCGCGCGTCTCGTTTCGCTAATTTTTTCGACAATTCGCTAATTTCTCTGGAAATTCGCAAATTTTTCGGCAAAGCGAAACGCGGGAGATTCACCCATCACTATTCGTGAACCTTGATTCCTGTGTGAGTACCTTGAAGTTCCCGTGTTCCCCAATTTCCTTGTGGATTCCCTGATACTGACTTTGGCCTGCTCCCAACTGTTGCTTTGCCTGTTCCAGCCTTTGTTTTCTGTTACTGGTTGCCATTAAACCTTCAACCTTTCATGTCTGCGCCTCCAGTTATTTATGGGTATACAGACTCCCTGTGGAGTGGCTAACTGCAGTTCCAGAGGCTCCTCGCTGTACCCCTTACAGAATGACTCAGCCAAACTGCAGGAAACCTATGGGAAAGCCCTCTGTGCCTTCTGGTTCCCTTGTTGAACTGCAACTCCCTTGGGGTGGGGAGGATAGGCCGAAGATGGCATTCATTTTTGTTTGTCTGATGTGTAGGATTGGGAGGATTTTGACTCAGATGAGGAGATCTGGAAGGATCTTGATTCTGATGAACTACAAACTGCCCTCTGGCCAACTGGCTACCTCCAGCTTTTTGGTCTTTGACTCCTCCATAACCTCCTGCTCCTGGGCCAGTTATCCACCAGCAGTCTGCCTCAGTTCCCGGACCGGCTACCCCTCAGCTGTCTGATTCAGTTCCCTGGCCAGCTATTCTCAGCTGTCTGCCTCAGTTCCCAGACCTGCCAGCCCTCAACTTTCTGCCTCATTTCCCGGGCCAGACACCCCTCTATTATTTGCCTCTGTTCCTGGGCCTTCTATCCCCCAGCAACTGGTTGCTCAGCAACAGTTGTTGTTCACAGTTCCAAAGGGTCTTCCCTGCAGCAGATGCTGCTCATACCTGCTCAGGGCCTTCCCTGTATGTCTCCTCTCCTCTGCCTGTTTCCTGTATGTCTCCTCCTTGTTCTCCTCCCACCTTGTTTCCTTCATGTGTTCCATATTCTCTGAATGACTTGTCTACCTTGATTCCTGAACCTTGATTGCTGTGTGAGTACCTCAAAGTTTCTGTGTTCACAAATTTCACCTTACCTTGTGGATTCCCTGATACTAAACTTGGCCTGTCCCCGACAATCCCTGTTTCAGCCTTTGTTTTCTGTCACTGGTTGCCATTAAACCTTCAACCTTTCATATCTGTGCCTCCAATTAGTGATGGGTGAATCAACCAAGTTTCGCTTCGCCGAAAAATTCTCAAATTTCCAGAGAAATTCATGAATTGGCGAAAAAATTCTCGAAACGAGTCGCGGCACGTTTTCGACGTGCGTTGCGTCGTTTTTGTCGCGTGTCGTGTCGTTTTCGATGTGCGTCGCGTTGTATAAAAAACGACGTACGACTCATTTTTTTTCCGAATTTTCGCTGGCGTTTCGTGAATTTATTCGCCAGCGGCGAATCGCGGGAATTCGCCCCTGGTGAATAAATTCGCCCATCACTACCTTCAATTAACTATGGGTATACCCCTGGGCTTCTGCCATACCCACTCCCTGCGGAGTGGCTAAATGCAGTTACAGCAGCACCTCGCTGTACCCCTTACACTTACCAACTTACTTAAGTTGGATAGATATGGGAAGACGTCAAACAAATCTCTGCTTTGTCTACTTGATGTTTTAGCCAATAAACACTATTCAGCAAATGTCATTGGCCCAATGGAGGCCCATGTAATCTGTTTTCTCACACTACTGGTTAATGAGTGGACTACAATCTGTATTGGCTTGTAGAACATTTTTCTTTGCAGAAGAAAGTTTGATGTAATCTATATATTCTATTCTTTTTCTGTAAATGTGACAGCAATATGAGATTATTAATGGGAGGGCAATATAGTTGAAAAAATAACCAAACTATGGTGATGAGATAGGAAAATAAATGTCAGGACCAGGGCTTTAGATCAAAGTTTTGGTTTTCTTGCACTTTTTCTTAGACATGAGTGCCAACATACTGTGCTATTACCTCCTGTAGAGGCAATCTAAATTGCCATCCTCTTCTTCTGCACTAGAATGAATTTGGACTACTGCATTTTTACAGTAATATTTTCAGACACCTGTCCTTGCAATTTAAGCATTGTTGAAACAAATGGATTAAGTCTGATTGCCCACTCACCATGTGCTGTCTAAGCTAAAAATTATTTATTTTGACTGCAATCTGGGCAAGATAGAGAACTTGCAGAAAACAGTGAAAATAACGCTTGTCAATACATCCAGATGACTCTTATACGTGGCCATCCATCTACTCCTCAAGTGGAAATTCAACTATTTCTACTATTACTATTTCACTACTATTTTTAACTTGGTAGCTGCTATTATAAAAAACCAAAAAGCAAACAATAACTCTTAGTGATGCCTAAAATCATTTTTATTTTCTTTTAAAAATCACTACATTTTATTTTATTTGATATGGTCTGCTAAACTCTTCAAGCTCTTCTATTTGAAGTTTTTCAGCATTTTGCATGTGGATATAGACATGTTGATTGAGAAGGATAATTAGAAGTTACCATTAAAAGATGTGAAACAGTCAATAAATCAATTTATGCATTGTATGCATTTACAATAAATATAATTATGGACGGGTTTGACTTGAGTAAAGAAATGTAAAGATTGCATAACTGAACTGGGATAATGCCACATCCAGGGAAAAGAATGTTTTTATCCCAATACAGGCTGGCTTAGCTTGCTTATTTTGACTAGGTTTGATATATTAAATTTTTCTTGGGACTACTTAACAATAATACAAGTAGGGTATACTATCCCATATCCTCATTATTTTAATGATATAGTGCCATTTCTGCATAACTCAGATCACAGAGACTTTAAACAGCCTTTTCAATACTATTATTACCTAGCAATTTTTAATCCTCTGTGCCTCCAGTTTTTATTCACATTTGCAGACTTTTTCTTATTGTTGTCAATTAATAGTTTTCCTCAGTACTATTCTTTATGAACACATTTCATTTGTGCAATGTGTACAATATCAGGAAATAAGTTGTATCATAAATACTGCAATAACAGTAAATTAAATTTAAATCCTTTACTGCATATTTATTTAAAAAATAAATTATTAAAAACACAGAAAATACAGTTTTATGTTTTTAAAATGTGCTTCAAATAAATAAAACAAAAATTAACAATTTTAAAAAGGTACAGGGATTTTATTAAATGAGTCTTTTGGAATTCACATGCCTACAAAAATCAGACTCTTGTCAAACTTTAAGAAATGTCTTTAGGACGGAGCAGCAACGGGACATAGACTCTTAAAAATAATCCTTTATTGATTTTATTAAAATGAAGGAGACTTCTCAGGAACATATCAAAGGTTACATGCTTGAAGGGTTTTGTAGCTATATATATATATATATATATATATATATATATATATATATATATATATATATATATACAGCTTTTAAGATAGTGGCTGGTAGATGAGTTCTTCAAGTGTATATGCCTTCTGGGGGCTGGTTTGTTGGTGGAAGCACGAAGAGAGGACAAATCCGTTCAGTGCTCCTATTTTTGTTTGTTTGAAATCTTGGCAAACTTTACCTGTGATGGTCAAATATTTTTTTCAAAAATGCAATGTAGTAAATTTAACTTTAGGGAGGGAAAAAGGCAAGTCATTTTAAAAAAATTAATAATTTGGACATGCCAAAAAAAATTTAGTTGGAAAATGAGGTAATTCTCTTCTTTGCCATATTTTTACTCACTAACTTTAACAATGACAATTAAATGCACAGTTTACCCCTTTTTTGACATATGTGCAATTAATAGGGATTTAGCTGAAAATATTTTTTTGCTAAAATACTAGTATTTTTTTAATTAAAACAATAGACAAAAAGTATGTTCAGTAAAAAGCACTACTGATTGCACTCATGTTGAATAACATAGTATACAGCTCTTTTAATCAACCTGAAACAGATTCCCTAGTCTCAGACACATAGAGGGTAGTGATGGGCGAATTTATTCGCCAGGGGCGAATTCCCGCGATTCGCCGCTGGCGAATAAATTCGCGAAACAGCAGGAAAAATTTGCCGCCAAAAATTCTCCGCCAAAAACGAGTCGCGCATCGAAAACGATGCGATGCGCGGCGAAAACGACGTGACGCGCGCCGCAAAAATTCGCCGCCCAAAATTCTCTGGCAAAAACGAGTCGCGCTTCGTTTTTGATGCGACGCGCCGAAAACGATGCGACGCGAGGCGAAAACGACGCGCTCCAAAACCGACGCGCGACTCGTTTCGCAAATTTCTCCGGAAATTCGTGAATTTTTCGGCAAAGCGAAACGCGACCGTTTCGCCCATCACTAATAGAGGGTTCTTTACATAATGAAGGGCAATTGGGTGCCCCCAACTTATTGTGACTGGAGCTGGCTACAAGGCATAACTGTGTTAGAGGGGCCTATCAGCTCCCAGCGGGAGTTGTCAGGACCAAGGCGGAATCTTCATGGGTTAAAGTCCAGAATCGCAGTACAAAAGGGTTCAGGCAAAATAGTAATTTAAGTCAAAGGCAAGCAGAATAATATCAGAGTCAAGGTTCAGACAGGGCCAGAAGTCCAGGAAACAGGTTAATAGGAATTATAGAACACCCAGGAATGTACAAGACAATATTTATAATCAGGCATTGAACCGGCGTCCTGGGCATCCTTTTATTTGAATTTGGCACCGGATGGTGACTCCATAGTGCCGGTGTTGTGACCATGTGGGTCATGGGTGCCATCTTGGATCTCCTGACAGTACCCCCCTCCCCCATGGGGGGCCACTGGACCACCAAGCCTTGGCTTCTGTGGAAATTGATTGTAGAATTCCCTTACCAATCGAGGGGCATGCACATGAGAGTGTTTCTCCCAAGAACATTCTTCAGGACCAATGCCCTTCCACTCAATGAGGAACTGGAGATAACTCCTGGAGAGTCTGGAATCCAAAATCTTCTCCACCTCGTACTCCTGTTGACTGTCCACAGAGATGGATGAAGGAGGATACTGATCCAAACAGAAGCGGTTGGAAATTGCTGGTTTAATCAGGGAGACGTGAAACACATTAGGAATTCACATCCTGGGGGAAGTGATAGCCACAGGATTAACTATCTCTGAAATGGGGAAAAGACAAACAAATCTTGGGCTCAGCTTGGGAGAAGGAACCTTTAAATGAATGTTCCTAGTAGACAACCACACCTTGTCTCTGACCTTGTATGTAGGGGAGGATTTCCGTCTGCGATCAGTGAAAGTCTTTTGCACCAGTGCAGACATATGGGCTGTGTGATCGTCTGTGGCAGGGACATCTGACAAGACAAAGTCCTGTGGGAAGGCTTGAGGATGCTGTCGGTATACAGTCATAAACGGGGACCTTCCAATGGAAGTGTGGCATGCATTACGAGCAAATTCCGCCCACGGGAGAAGGTCAGACCGTTCATCTTGACAGACGGAAATATATTCCTCAGGAATATCTCTAATGCTTGATTCAACTGCTCTGCTGCCCCATTGGTTTGGGAATGGTAGGCAGAAGAGAACTACCCAAGAGTAATACCCAAGTCTTTACATAAGGAATGCCAGAACTTAGCTGTGAATTGAGACCTTCTGTCAGAGAAGGCTGAGAAGCCATGCAACAGGCAACAGTAAGATAAATTGTATGAAGTGCTGGGATAGTTCTACCACCAAGGGAAGCTTTCACAGAGTAATAAAGTGTGCCATCTTGCTGAAGCTATCAATAACTACCCAGATCACAGTGTTCCCTTTTGAGGGTGATAACTCTATGGTAAAGTCCATTGCTATGTGAGTCAATGGACTAGAGGGAATGGGTAGAGGCTGTTAACAGACTGCTGGAATGGGAATGGCTAGCCTTAGAAGCAGTGACAAAGTCTTTGACATCTTTGCGGATTGTCGGCCACCAGACGAAGTGTCACAGATGCTCTAGAGTCTTTTCTGGACCAGGATGTCCATTCTGCTTAGAACAGTGGGTCTGTTGCAAGATGGGCAGGCAAAGCTCTGAAGGAATGAATGCCATCCCAATGGATGTATCAGTAGGTAGGGAGGATTGACCAGGCAGGATTTGTTTGGCAAACTGAGGAAAAAGAGAAGCAATAATTCTGGCGGGGGAATCTTGCCTTTCAGGGAAATGGTCCACTGGAGTTAAACTGCCGGATAGGGCATCTGCTTTTTGATTCTTGGAGCCAGGATGGTAGGTCAAGATGAATTTGAAGCAAGAAAAGAAGAGAGCCCATCTTGCCTGTCAGGGGTTCAGTCTTTTGAGAGTTTGAGTAGATTCTAAGTTCTTATGGTCAGTATAGATAGTGACCAGGTTAGAAGCCCTGTGTAAATGTGACATTCTTCCAGAGCTAATTTCACAGCCAGTAGTTTGCGATTCCCCACATCATAATTTTTCTCTGCTGGGAAGAATTTTTTAGAAAAGTAAAGCACATGGATGTAACTTACTATCGGCAGAATGTCTTTGAGAAAGAATGGCACCAGCTCCGACCTCGGAAGCATTTACTTCGACGAAGAAGGGAAGTTGAGGATCTGGATGACGGAGAACTGAGGCTGAAGAGAAAACATCTTTCAATGTTTGGAAAGCGTGCAAATGAGAGTAAGGATTGGAACAATACGTGAGGAGAAACCTTTAATAAATCTGCGGTAGTAATTTGTGAATCCATTGTACCTTTGTATTGCTTTGGTACTTAAAGTGAGTGGACACTTCTGTATTCTCGAGACTTTGGCAGGATCCATCTCGAAACCCTTGGAAGAATTGACATACCCCAGGGAAGGGAATCTTGAACACCTCAAAGTGCATTTCTCAAACTTGTTGAAGAGGGAGTTTTTTTCTCAAATGAGAGAGTACCTCCTTTACTTGAGAACCATGGTTTTCCAAACCTTTAGAGAAGATCAGGATATTGTTATGGTAAACAACCACTGATTTCTCCAGTATATCACAAAAGATGCCATTCACAAATTCCTGGAAGACAGCAGGGTCAATGCAGAGACCAAAGAGCATTACGAGATACTCATAATGCCCATCTCAGGTGTTGAACGCCATCTTTAAGTCGAGTGGACAACCCAAGATAGAAAACAGCCTTATATAACTCATCATTACAATTTGTTTCTGCCATCAAAGTTCTAAATTCAATAGAATACTCACTGGCACTGAGACTTCCCTGTCGGATATGCAGGAGCCGGGATGAGGCATTAGCGACCCGTCCCGGGGCATCAAACACAGTATGGAACACTTGTAGGAAATCTTTGGCGTCAAAGGTCAATGCCATATCTGGAAAAAAAGCTTTCTTTTCACTTAAATAATTACTTTTCTGTGTCAATGAATTTGATGTCTGTAATCACAGAAGTGAGATGGCAGTATTGATCTATGCAATATAGATTTATGTATTGAAGAGTCGAAGAATTAAGGTTATATATATGACCGTAATAGTTATGTTATGTATATATTTTTATCATGCTATGTGGGTTTCTTTTAACTTAAACTATAACTACACTTTCCAGCTGATCAAGATGAATTTGAAGCAAGAAAAGAAGAGAGCCCACCTTGCCTGTCAGGGGTTCAGTCTTTTAAGAGTTTGACATTTTTTTTCACTTGTATTTTTTTCTGCCTCTACCTTAGATACCACCACATTATTCCCAACTGATTCCAGTCGTAGTTAAGTACAGTACTACTATGGTGGCACTGGGTTCTTTCTGATATCTAATTCCTCTTTGTTTTCTTTTTAAAATAACCTTGCATTGTTTTTTTTTCAGAAAGAATTTACTAAAGCTTGTCATCAAAAATATTATCTATTGTTTACATTTACAGTACATCATGCAATCTTATTATTAGAGGACTTGTTCAGTATAAAAGTAAAAACTGTGTAAATAGATAGGCTGTGCAAAAGAAAACATGTTTTCAATATAGTTAGACATCCGCTCACTCTAGCCATTATACGTTACATTTTTAGCTAACTAACTATATTAGAAACATTTTTTATTTTGCACAGCCTATTTATCCAGTTTTTATTTTTACCCGGAACTGTTACTTTAAATAGATAATAAATATAATTTATGAAATTTAACCTATTTATTAAAACCTGTATAGAATAATCATATTTCCATAGTTCATTGCTCAAAAAACTGTTGCATAATCCCTTCACAAAGGGTTTTGTGAGATATCCTGAACAAAGCCATGTAATCACAAAAACATTTTTAAAAATCTCTCTCTCTCGCCATATATAAGTATAAAGCTTTAACATGTATATAATTGTTGTAAGTAATAGAATTAATAGCTACAGACAAAAAAGAAAGGAAGGAAACAAGCGTCATTTCATGAGTAATTTTCTAAACTCCTTTTTCAGCAAATTACATTACAAAAAATTAGGTAGAAAATAATGATGCAGTAATAACTGACCAAGAAAGGGGCACATTATTCAGCCTATAAAAAAGCTGCCTGACAAAAATCAAGATAACATATAATTTAAATCAAACTTATGGCTCTTCCTGTAATATGCCTATGAGTACATTTTATTGCTTCCATCAATTATTTATAATATTTACTTTAAATAGATAAATTACTGTATTTATCATTATTAATCATAATTAAAGTGCTTCAGTGTTTAGAAATATGATGAAGTGCATGGTAATAGTATTCTCTTATCTTTTTGACACTTATAGGAAATATCAGAGGATGATATATTTTCACAAATTACATTATTAAAGTAATTTAAAAGAATCCATTTAAAAAACTTGTCAGCTATACATTTACAGAAAAAAAAGCAAATTTAGAAACAGAAAAGCAAAAAATTGTACAATTCAGATTTTTTGCAGACAGTAAACCATGACAATGTTAATTTCTTTGTTTGCCCAATAGTATTGCAAAACATACAAATGAAACATACTGTATCACCCAGCAGGTGAGCAAGACCCAGCAAGACACTGAATTGTAGCATCTGTGGTCAGATTGGCAACAGAATCTTGCATGAAATAAGGTGTGCCATGTAAGACAGCGTATTTACAAAAATGTATCTAATTTTTTTTATTAAAACAAAGTCAACTTCTAACCACAAATTCAATCAACTTATCAATAATTCTTCGCGAAAATGTTGGTGCAAAAAAAAATTCATGCATCAATTTAAATCATACGATTGCCATTAAAAAACCCAACTTTATGAAATTGTAGTTACGACAACTTAGATTTATCAGATTATCTGAAGAAAACCAGCGTGGAAAACTTTGTCAAGAAACATCTTCAGGGACATTTGCCATTGACTTCTACAGTACATGACCTTGGCTGGTTTGAGATGGTGTAGTTTTGATTTTTGATAAACTTTTTTTTTCCCCTCTAAAAATTCAAGGGCAGATTTACTAAGGGTCAAAATTTGAAGTTGAAAAACTTCAAATTCGACCATCAAAAGTGTTTTTCGATCAAAATGGACCTTTTTCGAATCGAATGAAAATTGTTTGAATCGTTTGAATGCATTGTTCGATTTGAAAGATTCAAACGATTTTGGCCAAAAAAAAAAATCAGATTTTCAAAAAACACTTATTAAAGGAGACATGTAAAGTATTTTTCTGGTGCCAGTCTGTGTCCATAAAGCACCTTACCCTGACCCCAACTGCATAATTTTCGCATCCCTGTTCGGATCCTATGTCCTGCACCGTCGCTTTGTGTCTAACTGCATTAAACATTTCTCCCTGCGGCCATTTTCCCTGCCCAGCATCATTGCTTCTGGCTTCCTGTTCTAAATGCACATGTACGCATAGTCCCTTCTGCCTGGGCTTACTATTTCTCTGATGACGCAAGCTTTAGCTGTACTGAAGCAGAGAATGAGAGCATGCTCCCCACGCCAAACAACAAGGAGAATTCTGAAGGGGGAGGGAGAGGAAGCAAGCCAGCTGCCGATATGCTGACAGATCAAGGGAACGGAGCAGCCAATCTGTTAATGTCTCAGTGACAGCAGAGGCAGGTATTTAAAGATCACAGTAGGGCTTTTTACAGGTAAGATTTTTGGCTGGGGGGTTGACATGTCCTTTAAAGGTTCCAGGAGGTCCCCCATAGGCTAAATAGCAATTCAGCATGTTTAAGGTGGTGACGTGTCGAATTAAAATTTTTAAAGAGACAGAACTTCAATTTTCGAATGGTCTAATTTTAAAATTTGAGTCAAATTTTTTTCAATTCAAATAGAATTTTGGTAGTCAAAGTAGCCAAAAATTACTTCAAAATTCAAATTTTTTTTATTTGAATTTTCACTTCAACTGTTTCTAATTCTGCCCCTTAATGTAATGAATCACCTATATGTATGTGGGCCAATCCAATAGTGGAAATAGAGATTAAAATGACTACATATGGTAAGGCTTTAGTGATGCACTTTCTCCTAACACAGTGCAACATGTTTCAGAGGAAATGAGAAAATAGTGCATAATGAACAATGTCGATTCACACTAAGAAAACTCAACTTCATCGAATTGTAGCTGCAAATGTATAGGATTGTCAGATAAAAACCAGCGTGGATAACTTTGTCAAGTAACATCTTCAGGGACATCTGCCATTGACTTCTGCATGACCTCGACAGGTTTGAGATGGAGAATTTTTGATAAACCTCTAAAAAATTTAGTTTTTCTCCCCTCTACAAATTAAAATTTTCCCCTTTAAAAACTCAAAGAGAAAAATTTGATGTTTTATACATAGGCCCCTAAATGTAATGTGTCACTTACATGTATGTGGGACAATCCAATAGTGAAAATAGAGATTAAAATGACTACTTATGCTAAAGCTTTGGTGATGCACTTTCTACTAACATGCAACATTGCAACATGTTTCAGAGGACATGAGAAAATAGTGCATAATGCACCAAGTTGATTCAAATGTTAGATGTAAAAGTTCAAGGGCACAAATTAGCAATAAAGAATGAGTTATCATAAAGGATGACTGAACTTTTTCACCATGGTGACGTGCTTCGCGTCGTTTCCATCACGTCGCGTCATTTTTTCGCGACTCGTTTTCTTTTGCCAAATTTTTGCTGGCGAATTTTTGCTGCCATTTCGCGAATTTATTCGCCAGCGGCGAATCGCGGGAATCAATTCGCCCATCACTAGTAGACAGAAAAGGCAAGTGCCTAGGTTGTAAAGGTGGAGAAGAGCCAGTCACATACCCCTTCTGCCACCTTCCCCTAGGTCGGACCCTTGTGTCCCCCACCCATGGCAGCTTGTTTTAGCCTTGGCATGTGAGCACGCTCTTCCATGCATAAAAGAGACATAGTCGGCTGGTTGCATACACGGACAACTAATTTGTGTCAAGTGGATTCTAATGGTATTATTGACAAACATCCGCACGTGTGATTCAACATGCTTTAGAGTTTCGAAGCCTGCATTGGTGAATCATGCATAAGTTAAGACAAATTTGAATAAACAAAAATGGTCTATCAGGGTAAGAACATGGAGAATTGTGTCTATTTTAGCACTTTTAGCATTTTAGCACCTCTGCGCTTAAAAGAGAAGTAAACCTCCATTTTGCTAAAAGCCCCCATTTACTACCGTCCACTGGCCCCCTCACTGCTTCCTCCATGCATAGTGTTCTACTAGGAAGTGACCTGGGCAGAAATACTGACCTATATATGCAGAGTAGTGCAGCAGACCTCATGGGAGCCATGTTTGGTAGCTTTGGATTCTTTGTGATGTGAGCGCCAAAACTTAAGCTTTCAGCCCATGTGCAGTTGGAGCCAGAAAGTTTTGTAAATTACCAAAGCTACCAAACCATAAGCTCTGCTGCGCTACTGTGTGTATATACACTAGGTCAGTAATTCTGCCCAGATCACCTTTCCTTTCACACTATGTTGGGAGAAAGCAGGCAGAAGGGCCAGTGAAGGTGGTGGATGGGGGCTTTTAGCAGTAGGTGGGTATACTTCTTTAAAACTTCTGCATCAGAGAGGGTCAAAAGGGGGCTGCTATAGCACTCTCTGCACGATTGGAGCTAAATTTCAGTTTTAAAATAATGTAAAATTGTCTCTTAAAGTTACAGGAGGTGATTTATTGCTACCCCTGGTTACTGATCACTCACTGGTGCAAATTCACTAAAGCAGGAAGCATCTAATGCTAGTGCTAATTCGCCAGCATGATGTCAATTCACAACTTCGCCGATTCACTAACATTGTCCCTGGTGAAAATTCGCTAGGGAAGGACATTGACTTGCGTAACTTCGTAACTTCGCACCCTTACGCCAGGCGAAATTGCGCACTGACGAAGAGACGTAACTATGCTAATTCACTAAGATGAAAATTTTGTGAACGTTACCTTTTACGCTAGATGTTACTTTGCCAGATCAATGAAGTTCAATACAATAAATAGGAGTTTGAAAAAAGAACTTGAAATTTTTTTAAGTCGCAAAAAACGCTGGCGTCATTTACCTTTTGTTACCCTCACTACCCCCCTACATTTCCTAACATATGGCAACTCAGCTATACAGTGGGCACATGTTTAGGGCAATAGGACAACTTTATTTTATTTATTAAAGGTTTCCTGGGCTTGTGTAGTGTAATGTAGTGGCTGTAACATACACTCTGTATGCAAATTAGGCATCACTAGTGTAAATGCGCTTTGCCTGGTGAAGTAAAGGTAGTGCAAATTAGCTAACGTTCGCCGCCCTGAGCGCAAATTCACATCTTAATGAATTTGCGTAGCACTGGCAAAAATTTGCCTGGCAAAGTGCGGCGAAGGCAACACTAGCACATTTTCGTAAATTTTTTTAGTGAATTTGCCCCACTGCCTCATGAGGCTTGGTTCTCACTCTGCCTATGGCAGTATCTGCTAAAGCTAAAAATGACACTCATTAGTGATGGGCGAATTTATTAGCCAGAGGCGAATTTGCGGCGAATTCCCGCGATTCGCCGCTGGCGAATAAATTCGCGAAATGCCAGCAAATATTCGCCAAAAAAATTAGCAGAAAAAAAACGACGCGACGAAAACGACGCGACAAGCGTCAAAAACGCGACTCGTTTCGTTTCACGAATTTTTTCGCCAATTCAATTTTTCAGCGAAGCGAAACGAGGGAGATCCGCCCATCACTAACACTCATTTATAAAAAGGGCATTAACTAAAGGGCTAAAAAGAATAATTTTGGTTCTATATATTTCTGGTGAGAACTTACCTTGCATAAATTGTGGACCAATTAAGTTTGGAAAAACATGTAGAGGACAAATGACATATACAGTAGCAAACTAAATACATTTTTACATAAAGTAATTCAAATTGCACTTCTTCATGAGCATTGTAAGGCTGTAGATTGCACTGCCTAAGCAGTAGCCCCGAGAATACCCAGCTTTCCCCCATGTACACTTACCTTTTGCATGTAGAGGGTCTGCATTATTGCATTCTCTAAAAAATAGGCTGCCCCTGGTAAAGTGTCATCATAGCAATTGGCATAGCATGTGGTCTTCATTTTTTATTATATGTTTTTTAAATAATTTAGATTTTTTTTCAACAGCTCTACAGTTTGGCAAGAACACTTTTACTTGAATGTCAATATCACTCCTGCTTGGATGTCTTCTTGTCTTCTACCTATGAGACAATACTGTATTCACTAGGGATGGGTGAATCTCTTCAGTTTCACTTAGCCAAGAAATTAGTGAACCTGCAAAAAGTCACAAAACTGTTTTGACACGAACAGTGAAAATTCGCAAAACTGTTTTGACAAAGTGATTTTGTTGCGGGTCAAATTTTTTTTTACAAAATGTGAAAACATTGGAGTGTAATGCGCATTAATGTACCGTGATAAATAAAAAAATTGCAAATATCCAAATCAATTAATAAACAGGAGAAAATACTCATAGTTCACCCCAGTCCATGGGTGCAAAAAGTCCAAAATACTAAAAGTTGTGAGTTTTCTCCAGAAAGTAAAAAATGACTTGAAGTAAAAGTTCCAATGACTTATTAGAACATACAAATAACCACCAGACGCGTTTTGTGCCTACTGGGGCATTTACTCATAGGCTAAATTAGCAGACTCGTGAACATTTTTTTTAAAGGGGTTGTGACCAATCACAAGCTGTATCTACCTCAACCAATTAGAATTGAAAAACAATTACCAGCACAGGTGTTTCTTTACATGTAAAGCTAGTCCAATTACACAGAGTGAAGCCCACAGTGCCATGCATAATATATCTAAATACAAATGGGAAATATACAAAATATTTTTGTAAGAGCACACAAACAATACATGATTGTATAATATAGTACAAATATAATAAGAATAGAGGACGCCTATCTTTTCAAAAGAAAAAAGTATTCACATTTTGCCAATTTTTTAAAAAAACATCTGTGATTTTTACTTTAGCTCTGTTCAAAAAGTAATGGCATCTACTACTACTCAGTCGATATTGCTGTTTAACTAAAAAGTACCAGCTACAGTTTATATAATACTAATAGCTTACTAACACAGGCACAGCTAATAATAAATCTAAACAGATAATATCTGGGTGTTTTGTATACCACATTAAAATGAATAAACCATATATTTATGTGAATGAACCATATATTTATGTGCAAAGGTATGGAATCTGTTAATGTCACGACTCCAATTAAGAATTGTAATATTTGTGTCATATTATCCAAACAACTTCATCGGAGGAGTAGTAAAATAAAAAAACTCCAAATATTGAAGATAGAACCAAAAACAACTTTTGAAATAAACTAATAGCACAGATGTGCTAACCAAGTGATCCTCACAATGATCATATAAATAAATAATAACAGAAATTATACAGTAGGAGGAGGAAGGATGTCTCTCTGGAGACTCATTTCAGAGACCTCATGTGTACTTGCAGACATCTCACTAAGAGGCAGCACTTAGCAGGACTTTGGGTAATAGTGTAACAGCAGACAGTACATGTAAAAGTAATTTTAGCAACACTCATTTCAGAGACCTCATTTGTGTACTAACGGCATCTCTAGGGGCACATTTATGATCAAAATTAATATTTTAATAAAATTCTAATTCAAAAAATTTGACAGACTCCACACCAGAAGAAATTGGCCAACTATGCGGCAGTAGTGACAGCAGCAGCAGTAGTACAAGCAAAATTATCAGAAGCTTTGTTCACACCAGAAGAAATTTGCAAATTATGCAGCAGTAGTAAAAGCAGCTGCAGCAGCAGTAGAATCAACATAAATTAGTAGCCATGATAGGCCTCAACCAGAAAACATTTGCCAACAATGCAGCAGTAGTTGTAGCAGCAGCGACATTATTAGGAGCCTTGATAGACCCAGTGTCGGGCTGGGATCCCAGGGGCCCACCAGAAAGCCTTAGGCTGAGGGCCCACTTTCCAAACTATTATACCGCCTCTCCTCACTCAACCTTTATGTTCTCCTACTCTCTTTTCACTACATACTGTACTATACTCTATTCTTTCTGCCTCTTTGTTCCCATAAATATGGAATGACCATGAAATATGCAAAATTTTTAGAAGAAAGAGGCCCACTGACACCTGGGCCCACCGGAAGTTTTCCTGGTACCCGGTGGGCCAGTCTGACACTGGACAGACCCCACACCAGAAGACATTTGCACCGACTCAGACAGCTAGCTCCACAAACTCTTACTATAGCAAAATAACACAGAAAACACTCCTATCTCCTACTCCTACCACCTACTCTATCCATTACCTCTTCCCCTCCTTATATAGACAGTGGGAGGACTCAGATCTAATTGGCTGCTGTGGAAGGATATGGAAAGGTGAAAATTATTTTCCCCTTTGTCGTGCGTGTCGTGTCTTTTCCTTGATGTGCGCCTTTGGCATCAAACTTCGGTGAAAATAGACACATGGCAAATTTTTTACATGGTTGATATGATTTCTTGAAAAATTTGCCCCCTACCGAAACTCACTAAATTTAACTATGGCACATTTTTTTCACCCATCCCTAGTATTCACATAATGATTTAAAAAAAATATTTAAGTAATATCTCTCTGTATAGTGTTTATCATTCTGAGGACATCTATCTATTTTTGGTTATCTCTGTTATGTGTCTACCCTCATAAAGAACAACACTTATGTCTAGCAAATAATTATTTTTTGCGAATGAACTTTTTAAATGAAACTTCACAGTTGGTCAGTTTAAAATTGGCTTTGTAATTTCCAAAACCAAGAATGTAATTAATCAGAATTGTTTCAGTACCGAAGCAAATATGTTTCATGCATTTTAGAAACTATATAACGTTACTAAGGATATTTTTTATTACAAAAAAGTGTATTGACATGAAAAGGAGTCAAAAATCAATGTCCACATAATTATCTAAATATAATTTGACTTTGTTGTCTTCTACATTTTCTGAATAGCTAAAATAAAATTGTTAATAAACAGAAGCTCTGCAGCACTAAATAAAAATGTAGAGGAAAAATTATTTTAAAAATGGCTTTCAAATGCAGAAGTTTATGTTGATAAGTTGAAAGCACAACCATATGTATATGTTATTAAACATCTATAGTAAACTTTCCACATCTAGAATCGCAGTAGGAGGAACCCTTATGTTCTTCCAGAAAATGTTTTCCAAAAAAATTGTATTTGTAGAAAATTGAAGGGGTAATAAATACAGTACTTGCATACATTAAACATAGACACAGTAGAGCCCATAAATAAATCATCATCCTTCATCATTAATTTATAGATCACCAGCAAGTAATACAGTATACTTGTGAATATTATGAAGAAACAACATTTGCAGTAGACCAGTGATCACAAAAGGTTACAATCTACAGAGATCATGGCATATACTGGTGATAATTGGTGATACCTGTTTATGTTAAGTTTACTAGGAATGTAGTAAATCCATAATTTTTGATTGCATCACAAAAAAAGTCTTATTCAGCTTTCAAGAGTTTTAAACTCACAACTCAAACTTTAGGTTTTGGATTCAGTTCCTTTGAACACATTAGGGCTAATTTACTGTTCACAGTGGGTAGCAGGGTGCAAAATGCACAAAACTGGCACAAGCTATCATGTTTTTGAATGTTGCTCTTTTCCCTTTGTTTAGTGGCTGGACCTTTGCACTTCACAACTGTATACAGTACCTGTGTGTACACTGTGTGTGTAATTCAAACAAGCAAGCTAAGGACTGCAAGGACCTAAACGCTCTGTACAACTGGCCTGTGGATTCAGTGCAAGATGTAAGGAGAAGACAGTACTAAAATCACCTTCTTCAAGTGTGCTGTAATTGAGCACTTTGGGGTATCCTTTTCTTCCCCTTAGTGCTCTAGTGTTGGTTGCAGAGGAATTCATAAACTACCCCTATAGCATGTGGCTAAATCCTAAAAAAAAAATATATTTTGCTCAATCTCATATTTTGCATCCATAATATTTATTTCTGAAAATCAAGGTTCATCAAATAGGTTTCTTCAAACTGCTGGGTCTTTAGGGAATATTTGTTGGTTTGTAGGTAAGAGGAAGTCTACGTACAGATGCAGTCACTTGGATTTGTAAGTT
>CM044431.1:125752713-125777149 GCA_024363595.1 Xenopus borealis
TTAGCACAATAATCTTACTGTGTCATTAATACATTGCTTCCTATTTCATAACTGCTGAAAAACTGACAGATATTGATATATCTAAAGTGAACATTGAGTTCTATTGAGACAATATGAGCACTGAATTCAGAGGAATCCACAGGGCCAAAAGAACAAGATCAAAAATTAGTCAAAGTTAAAAATATATTTTCAGATCTCTATAGGCACTACGTGTTTTGTACCCCAAAGTTACTTAATCATGGGCTTTTGGAGTACAAAATGCGTAGGGCCTATGGAGATGTAAAAATATATTTTTAAACCTTGACTAATAAAGACAACATTTTTTTACTTTTTGCCGTATGGATGCTTCTGAGTGCTGGAGAGCCCTGCTTTTCATATTGTTTGTTCTGGTTTGCCACTCCCTGAAGCTGAAGGTCTGGGGTTGGTGCATCTAGCCCACATGATCTACTTGGTGAGCTACAGATGCAGCCACTTGGATTTGTGTGTTAAATGTGTCATGACTCAGGCTTAATTGAAGAAACTGTGTTATCTAAATGCTATTTGAGCAACCAAAAAGTAGATTTTAAATTTCAAACTGGGAACAAACAGTTCCCACACAGATTAAAACTAAACGCCAGTTGCAAATTATATTAGTATAGTAATATCTACATTATAATAAATGTTTACTCCCCCTTTAGATATCTTAATTGAAAACACATAGTCAATTATTATTACACAATGCATAGGTTTTCTGATGTTGCATTCTTCCAATGTTTCTTATTTACAATTCTGTAATTACCATATGTAAAATGTTACATTAAATGCAAATTGTAGCTGTTCAGTTATATAAAATGTTAATCAATTCTCAAATTAGCATCTGAATACATTTATTTTATACATGCTTATTTAATATTCTTGTTATTTTGCCGTATGTGTGTGTAGGCTTCATGCCTGACAAAGTCAGATAGGATATATTTGTTGGCATATACTTATTGCAGTTTGCCTTCAACTAAACAACTGCCTTAACCCTGTAAATACCAGGTAGGCTACTGCAAAGGTTACTGTTGCTCTCAAATTAGTGTTGAAGGAGATGTAAAGGTCTGCTCTTGGTGATCCCTTCTGGCACACCATAAATTTGTCTCACGACTCATTTATGCACCTTCCATATTGCTGGTCCTTCAAGTCTTTTCAACAACAAGTTACAAGTGATATGGTTTGCATCTGAGCCAAGTCAGTGGTGCCAAACTAATCAATTCCACTCATACACATTCAACAAACAATCTGAAAACAAGTGTCCCTGAAAAACTAATCAAATAATCATTGCCAGTTTCATTCACAAATCCTGAGTGGCATTATGGTGCCTCACAATAATAAACACAAAAGGAGACACTCCAGCTGTGTTGCAATAAAAAGTTGCAGCAGAATTCTGCAGCTTGTATGGCTCCCTTCATGTTTCTTATGCTGATGTATTCCTTGGTCTTTACAGTGTGAACATATTGAGGTAAGTCATTCAGGTAACCAATAATAGGAACATGCTGGAGAATATATTTTGATATGGTGCATCACCTCTTATTGTCTCACAGACCTGTAGATAGGTGTGAGGGTGCCTAGGGATATTTTTTTCAGAAGTTTATCATTATTCATTGTTATGCATGCTTAATTCCTGTGACTTTATGTTATGCCAGTAAATTAGATTAAATACAATGCAATGGGTTGGAATTGCATTGGTATAAGATCCTATTCACCGTGGTGGGAACCCTAGTAGAAAGAAGTTGCTTAAAAGAATAGTGAATGGAAGTCATAAACTTACTGTATCAGAGATGCTTAAGAGAATTACAAATGTTTCCCTAAAAAACTTAAAGTGTTCCTACCTAAGGCAGTTCGGTATGGTAAATAAGAAAAATTTTTAAACTCGCATCCTACAAAAGTACAGTGCTTTGAGATAGTACTAATAGCCAAATGTATATTTTTTATACATGAGTACAGTAAAAGAATTACAGGGAAGTTTTTTAAACTTTCAAAAAAAAAGAGAATGACATTTTCAGATCTGTTCACAGTATGTGAATCCACATAAAAAGTGTTTCACAGGAGAAGACCCTCTCTTTATTTGTACAGATGCAGTCACTTGGATTTGTGAGTTAAATGCGTCGTGACTCAGGGCTAATTGAAGAAACTGTGTTATCCAAAGTTATCTTAACTCATTTAATGCATTTAACCTTTTCATTAGCATACCAAAGCACCATTGTTTTCAATGGTGAACTCTTTAATTGGATGGGATGCTGTGACAAAATATTCTGTGATAAGTGGGATAAATGGGATAGATGAGTTAAGTCACGACGCATTTAACACACAATCCAAAGTGACTGCATGTGTGGTTTGATCCTTGCAGAAATTATCCATGACTATACCCTCCTGTCTGTATTTTGTGGTCCATGACCATTTCCAGCTACAGGCAGTAACCCAGTTAGGGGGCTATTTTCCCCTGCCTCCCAATATATTGATGCTAGATCATTGGCTTATTCTGCTGTATCCAAGCCTTGTGTTTTTGTCCTGAATCTTGTTCAAGTTCCTGTTCCTGCCCTGTAAGTCCTGCTCCTGCCCTGTCTTTGTTCTCTATTATCTGATCTTGTGGTTTGACTCCCTCACACAACATTAGGATAGTGTTTGCAAATTGTATTGTTTGCTATAGTGTGCAGTTTATGTGATCAAACTTATTAATGAAAAAGTTGTTACCTTTGCTCTAAAAGTTTACTCCACCCGTTTGCAGTGCATAATTAAGATTCATAATGCAATAAAAGCCTGATGATGTTTACATTGTGACATGAACATTTCTGTTTCACAAATTAGCTTTCTTTGTGAATTTTATTAAATTACCCCCATAGGCTCCTCAAACAGCTATCCCTAACACTTGCAAGCTGTGAAGTTGAGTAATTATATCTCTGTAAAAATATGCATAGGGCAATTTCAAGAAAGGGTTGGGTGCCTTTTTTTGAGCTGTAAAAGAGGCTAGTGATATTTATATTGATATCAATACAAAATATTATCCAGGGTCTGGTCCTTGAGGGAACTGGCTGCTCCCTGATTTTAAGTTTTTCAGTTTCACATATCTGTATAGTGCCCTCTGTTCTAGAATAGAATTTAACAAATGTTCTAACATTCATATATGTGTAGATGGTATAGGTACCTTATTTAAATGTTCAGTAGTATGCACTGCATATTGTAATATATACATGTACATAGGTAAAGTATACATAAAAAAGATATTAGTCAACTTGGGGGCAAATTTACTATTATTCCCCAAAATAAGTTCGACCAAATTCGATATTCGATTAGCATTCGATCGTCGAATGCTAATCGAATAGTTTTAGGATACCTTTTATTCGATATTCGATTATTCGACGATCGAAAACAAATTTATTAGATCAGTTGAATAATTTATTCGATCAGTCGAATAAATCATTCGATCATTCTAATGATTCGTACGATTCGAACGATCGAAGACTTCGATCGTACGAATCCTATTCGATCAGGACTTAGCCTCAGAAGCCTATGGGAGTGCTCCCATAGGCTTCTATTGCAATTTGGTAGGTCCAATCTGCTGAAGGAGGCAATTGAATAAACTTAAAAAATTAAATCCTTCGCTGATCGAATGATCGAATATTCGTTCATTCGAAACTATTCGAATGTATTTGATCATTCGACCATTCTCTATTCGATGATCGAATATGCCAAAATTTGCATATTCGACCAAACGAATAAATCCTACATTCAAAATTCGATCGAATTCGATCGAACTTTGATCTATTCACGTGAATTTAGTACATCGGCCCCTTGATATAACACAGAAACAATCCATTGCCATTTTGCTAGCTTACTTGGGCTGAAATACATGGTTCTACCACATTCTTATGAGTAAATCAGAAGCAATACATGTATAATGATAAAGCATGCACAATCTCTAGTTATAATTAATAATTGCATACCGTGTAGGGAAAATCAGATATGAATAAAAACAGAGTTCTTTGTTACTTGATCTATTTTCTGTTTTAAGTAGATTCCCTTAGGGTAGCAGGATTTTGCCTTTACAAATTTGCCTGAACTCGAACTGCAACCACTATATCTCCCAACTGAGAAGTTATTATAAACATCTATGTTTGAACTTTTCTTTGCAGAAATATCTAAAATGATTTCAATAATAATATTTTCTGTTTGCTTTCACCTTTAAAAAATCAATAGCGTGAAACTACTAAATATTTTTGTGAATTTCCAATTGTATAGTCATTACAGAGTATATTTTTGTTACAATGTTCAATTTTTTTGCAGTCTGTGAGCATTTTTGATAAGCCTCATGTATTTTGCAACCCGAGAAAAATAAAAAAATGAACAGTCTTATGAACATCAGGTTATCTGGCTGTCATTTCAGACAGGTACACTGATAAAAAATGTATACTGCAGAACAGTTTGGTTCCAAGATTTGGTTATTCTTAGTATGAATTATGCATGTTATGATCTTGTACAGAAGCACATTTGATATGAGTACATTATAGGTTAAAGTAGGTAAAGACAGGGAACAAAAGCAATCATTTCTATAATGGAATACATTATAAACAAATAGCGTTTATCAGACAATTTAGAAATAGGCACTGATAAAGGGAAAACAGTCTCAATCTATTTTGCAGCCAAATATGGTTATACATTTGCACACACTTAAATATTACAAATGTGAATATGAAATATACTGTAGGTAAAAAAAATCTGCAGGGTGAAAGGAGCAAAACACTGGCACAATGTTTTTCAAACATTCTACCCTGCCCTATCATCAGTGCCTCTGTCTGCAGGTCCTGGTGAGCAAGGACTGGCTGTCAAGGGAAAGAATATAGGTATACATTTCAATATATATTTTTTTCTTTATGAGTACTGACTTTTGGTACCTAAAATAAATTTTAATGATGCAAAATAATTGTAGGTGCATGTTGAACCAAACACCCATACAGCTATTATATATTCTTTCTTTGAATATATATGCTTAGAACACTAAAGGATTTATTTACTAAAATCTGAATTTACCGTATATTTTAATTTAAAAAACATGGCCAAACTCCCATGCTCAATTTGATTTTATTTATTAATAAAATAACCCCAATTAATCAGATCGCGACAAAACCCACATCACTTGAATTTTTTTGTGCTGTTTTTCATGAATTGCTAATTTTTTTTATAGTTTTTACCTGAATCCCCCTGAAAAAGCCAGATTTCTAGGCTAAACCCAGTGCAGACCATTTAAACAAATTGAGATAAGTGCCTCTCACGTTGACTTAAAACATGACCTTGACAGTTCTGAGATGCCAGATTCTGTCTTTCTGCCGTATCCGGGTATAATACATCTCAACAAATTTGAGGGGTTTTTTTTAGCATGAAAATTTTGAGTTTTTGCCTATTGTGTCAATAGCCACTATAGACTTGTACTAAGTTATTCATATGCTGATACAATTTTTGACCCAATGCATTGTGCACAAACTTGCCTCATAGTAATTATGCTGGAATTATGGGCATAATGCTGTGCAAATGTGGGGATTTGCAAATAAAACACTTTTCATCCTGCACTGCAGTCATAAATGAAGTTTATGACCCATCACATAAAATGGATGAGCAACATTTTAAATATAAGTTATTGACATAAATTATGTATCAAAAATGGGGCTCCCATTTCAATAATAAGAACTCCACTACTATTTTATTTTAAAAATAAAAGTGATCTGAATGGCAAGTTTTCTGAAGCCAAAGGGTTTACACAATTTAAAACAGTACAGCATTTTGTAGGAAAGTATATAATGCTGTAAAACATAGCAGTGTTTAATGACGATGATGGACTCAATGATACCCCTATCCTATTCTTCTTCTTTTGATATTATTCCAACTAATCAAATCCTGTTTTATCCTTTTAATATTATATATATATATATATATATATATATATATATATATATATATATATATATATATATATATATATATATATATATATATATATTGGTCATTGCACTCTCCCATTACATTGTAAGTGTTTCTGTCTGTAACACCTTTTAAATTACAAAATCCATCCTCCTAATTTTGTTCTAGGAATATCTGTAAACATATAAAAGTGTGAACCCTTTTGCCGTGCAAAGCAGTAATATTCTGTAATGGCATTGTACTGTACATGGAATTTGTAGATTATCTTTTGGATTAAAAATGCTATTACAGACCTCGCACCACCGTGCACATACATAACATACATATAATAAAGTATTTCTCTAGTAAATATTATAAGTTTAGTAAATACTAAACCCATTAGATCAGGGGTGTCCAACATTTTAGCTTCCCTGGGCCACATTGGAAAAAGAAAAATTGTGTGGGGCCACACATGGAATACACAAGAACTTTGTAAAAGTAAAGAAAATACACACAAAAGAACTACAATACCAGTTGGATAACCAGATGGAGCTATATATTGGAATATGGGACATCTGAATATTAAATAGACCTATAATTACATTATTATTATATCCAGTGATGGGCAAAAATTAGCAAAATGGGACTTTTGACTCTGGCGACCATTTTGACGCCATGACAATTTACTGCACTTCAGACAATGGGCACTCAGTAAATTGTCGCTGGCGTCAAAATGGTCGCTGACGTAAAACTTTTATGTTGCCGGCCACAAAAATTCGAGTCCCCCTACTCCATAGGTCACCACATTGTTACAACCTGCCAAAGTAAACATGTTACTAACTAGACAACAGACTGAGGTGGTTAATGTCTAATAGTGCCGGATGCAAGCACAACGAGGGTAAGTCAAGGGTATAATTCCTGCACTTAATAATGGTCCATAAGATCACAGGTGCTCAATCATGAATATAGTGGTCACAATGATGGGGAACCTAGGTCAAAGCATGGCCTCACTATTTTTTAAGATGACATGAAAGATCCTTGGTGTGAATTCATCTTATACAGTAGCACTGGACTATGCACTTAGCAATTGCACTTCATGGAGCCACCTGCAATAACAGACTTTGGTTGGCAATTCAGTATTTAAAGGACCAGTAACATCAAAAAATGAAATTGTTTTAAAGTGATAAAAATATAATTCACTGTTGCCCTGCACTGGTAAAACTGCTGTGTTTGCTTCAGAAGCACTACCATTGTTTATATAAATAAGCTGCTTTGTTGCAATGTGGACAGCCATTCAAAGAAGAAAAGGCTCAAGTTACACAGCAGATAGCAGATAAGCTCTGTAGAACATAATGTTATCTGTTATTCATTACTTATCCTGTACCACATAGCCATTTTTCAATCTCCGTCATTGCTACTTAGCAGCTTAGTTATATGAACTATAGTAGTGTTTCTGAAGCAAATCTGAAAAAAATCAGTTTTAACAGTGCAGGGCAACACTACGTGATATTTTCTTTACTTTAAACACTTAAATGTTTTGGTGTTACTGTTCCTTTAAAAATAAAAATACAAAATCCTTTTGTAGTTGAACTACAATACACAGGCACTGTACACAAAAATAGTAATAAATGATTTATTGGACACCAGGAGGTTCTTGGTGAAAACAAAAAGGTAGCTTTAATGTAACAAGTACAATGTCCCCGGGTTTTGCTTACGTGAGGCAATAGCAGGTGATACTCATAGTGGACAAATCACATAATGCAGCTGGAGGGTTGGACTCCCATAAGTCTTGATAGCCAAGTGTACATTAATTCCCAGAGACTGATATACCTTTGTGGGGATCGGGATCACCAGTGGAGTAGTTAGGGAGATGAAGTCTAAAGCTTAACACCAGTGATGGGCGAATCTATCCCGTTTCACTTCGCCGAAAATTCGCAAATTTCCAGCGAAATTCACGAATTGCCGAAAAATTCGCGAAACGAGTTGCGGCACGTTTTTTGACATCTGACCATGTTCTTAGCCCTATCCAGGTTTGTATAACTTGGGTGATGGTTTGGGGGTCCGTCAGAACTGTATCAATTCTCGTGTGGGTGTGGTAATGGGGAGAAAAGTAGGTAAAGTAAGTCCTTAGCTAAAGGATTCTTAGCTCTCCATATATCTATTAAACCATTTGTATGGAATATGTTGCTAAATATTTTAGCTTGGTTGCATTGTGTCTGTGAGATAGTGCCCTCTCTGCTTTTCATGGTGTCAATACTGGGGTCTGAAATCATGTTAAAGTCGCCTGCTATGATAAGTTTCCCCACTCTATACCGAAACATTTTTGCTAAAACAGATTTTAAAAAGGCGTTCTGGTTTTCATTCGGAGCATATATATTGATCAACGAGTACGTAAGAGAGTCAATTTCACATATTAGCATCAGATATCTACCAGCAGGTTCGGCATGTACACCTTTACAGTGGAACTGTACTTTGGCTGAGATGAGGATTGAGATCCCTTTAGATTTGTTTTGGGACTCCGCATGATAATTGTATGGATAATGTTTGTTGAGAAATCGAGGGGGGTTTGGATTATGAAAGTGGATCTCCTGACAAGGACAAGATGTCAGCTTTGGATTTGTAGGCATCATTAAGAATTTGGTTTCGCTTTTGTGGGGAGTTTAGTCCCCTACAATTCAATGACTATAGGCGTACCATTTTTACTCAAGGGGAACATGCCAACTGCTGTCTTTACATGTACGTTCTAACAGTAGATTTAAATGAGAAAGCGATGTGCCTGGAAGTTTAGAACCTTTCACAAAAATAACAAGATAAAAGTATGAATAAAACTTATCACCCATATGGTGTTTATCTAAACAAACTGTTAACTGTGGTTGTGTGTTGGAAAGAAACCACTAAGTGACTCCATGGGGTAGATTCATCAAACAGTGAAGTTAAGAGTGAAGTTCCACCACCAGAGGGAAATTCCACAGCTCTCAATTCATTTCTATGGGAATTTGCAAGGCGTATTCATCAATGGGTGAAGTGAAAGTTCACCCTTTGACTAATATGCCTTTAAAAATCCCATAGAAATGAATTGAGAGCTGTGGAGTTTCCCTCTCGTGGCGGAACCTCACTCTTAACTTCACTGTTTGATGAATCTACCCCCTTTTGTCTGAAGGGAGTCTGTGGGGTAGAGAAAAGATTTCAAACTCTTGTTGTCAAAGGAGTTGTTATGATACACGTAGTTAACATTGAATTGGGAGAGAGCTATGAGGAAAGGGACACTTTTTGCCATTCTTCATTGATTTTCCTCTGTGTTTGTGGAGAAACTTGGCACGTTTTATGTGTTTCTTGAGTGGTTATGCTTGGTAAATCCCATCTGGCCAAGACCTTTTTAGCTTTGCTTACAGTAGATTGGGTAGTGGGCATCCCATTTCGTTGAATAATTAGTTTGACTGGGTAGTCCCAGCGGTATGGAACATTATGCTGTCTTAATGTTTTGGTAATTTCAGCAAATGCCTTGCGTTTCTGCAAGGTAATACGGGAAAGGTCCATATATATTTCAATTTGCTGGTATTGTTGCGGCCACCTCTCTTTTTTCCGGGCAGAGATAGCAGCTTGTCCCTTGTTTGGTAAAAAAACAAACTTGGCCAGTACATCACGAGGCGCATTATCTGGGGCCGCACTGGGTTTAGGCACCCTGTGTATGCGGTCAATCACCTGTTCTAGGGAATGCAAGTCTGGAAGCACCGATTTTAATAGAGTGGTGACATGCTGTTCTAGATCTTTGGGGAGTATGGCCTCTGGGATCCCTCTAAAGCGCAGATTGTTTCTGCGGGACCTGTCCTCTAGATCTGTGACTTTATTTGAGAGGCGCTGTATTTCTGTCTGAGTGGAGCTGTGTGCCTCTGTTAGATCATTGTGGGCCTCAGCAAACTCACCCATTTTGTCCTCCAAGTGCGCTGTGCATTCACCCAGATCTCTGATGTCTTTTTTGAGATCATCTGTAAGCTGTTTGATATCACTTCTGAGGGTATGTTTCATGTCTTGGAGCATTTATTTAATTTGAGCAGCCGTTGCTGGGGTCTGCTCTTCTGCTTTATCTGCCAAATTCTTTTGTGTTGCGCCCCGAGCTGTGTGTTGCGATTCCAAGATGGCGTTGGCGCTTGCTTCCTTGAGGGCCGTTGAAAGTGAAGCTGGCTGGAAGAAAGCGGTAACCGCTTTTTGTTGCTTTTTCTGTGCCTTTTTTGCCCCCCTCATTTACTCAATGCAACGCTACAAGGCTGTGTGTTTTTGGCAGGTTATTCTGTTAGTTCTCCCGCATTTCTGTCTCTTTACTGACAAAGCGCTTGGCTTAAGCATCCATCCTGCTCTGTAGGCAAGACTCCGGCCACAGTAAGCGGTGATCTTTATGGACAACATAGCCATCTACTAAGGACAGTTCGTGTCTAACCCTGTAGTAAGGTTGAATATCAGGACTGAGTTTCTTCTCAGCATTTGGCCATTTGCTTTGTAAGATGTCTTGTAGTTTTACTTGAATTGGACATGGGAGGCAAACTTGCTTAAAATCAGCAGCTTTAACTGAAGATTAGTGATGGGCGAATTTATTCGCCTAGGTCGAATTCGCGGCGAATTCCCGCGATTCGCCGCTGGCGAATAAAATTCGCGAATCACCAGCGAAATTTCGCTTGGCAAAAATTCGCTGAAAACGAGTCGTGCGAAAACGACGCGACGCGTCACAGTTGACGCGACGCGCGACAAAATTGACGCGACGCGCAACAAAATCGTCCCGCGACTCATTTCGCGAATTTTTCGCCGTTTCGCGAATTTCTCTAGAAATTCGCGAAAAATTCGGCGAAGCGAATCTCGGGAGATTCGCCCATCACTACTGAAGATGATAATATATCAGTCAATACTACAACTTCTATGTCCTCTTCCAGTGTTTCAGAAGCTGCAGGTGAAGGTAAACATGACAAACAATCAGCAGTAACATTTTTCAAACCAGGTTTGTATTGCATTTTGTAGCTGAAATTCAGTAGACTTGCTGATCACCCAGCTATACGCATTCCAGCTCTTCCTGGTCCCTTTGTTGTAAACAGCATAGTTAAAGGGCTAAGATCTGTGCATAAGGCAAATTCTCTACCCTATAGATACTGTAGGTTCTCCATTTTTATGTTGCCCAAACACATGCTAGAGCTTCTTTTTCAACAGCTGAATACTTACATTCTGCCTCTGTAAGTGTTCTGGATGCAAATTCAATAGTTTTCTGTGTATGATCAGCAAGGATCTGCGTGAGAACTGCACCAACCCAATAGTCTGAAGCATCTGTAGTAACCATAGTGGGTAGTGCAGGATCAAATAAAGCTAGTGCTGGACTGTTCACAATTAATTGTTTCACTATTTCAAAGCTATGTTGAGCAGTCTCTGGCTCAGGTTCCACAACTGAAGCATAGTTAGGAATATACTTAAAATACTATGAAGTAAGACCTAAGAATGCTTAAAAGTAGTGATGGGCGAATCTCACCCGTTTCGCGAAAAAATTCGCGAATTTCCAGCGAAATTCGTGAATTGGCAAAAATATTAGCGAAACGAGTCGCGTTTTTGAAGCGCGACTCATTTTTTTGGGCGAATTTTCGCTGGCTTTTCGCAAATTTATTCGCTATCGGCGAATCGCGGGAATTCGCCCATCACTATTTAAAAGGTCTGAAAGTCAGATGCAGTAAGTGCTTGTGTAACAGCGCTGACATTGTCAGGGTCAGGCAGTAATCCCTCTTGTGAAAATTATATGACCCAGAAATGACAGCTAAGTTTGTCTGAAGTGGCATTTGGAAAGGTTCAGTTTCAGTCCTGTAGAATCAATGCATTTTTTAACCGAAACAAACCATCATGCAGTGAGGTCTCTGATTTCCTCATGCAGTAATACTTGATGATCACTCTGAAGATCCAGGGTGGAAAAGAATTTTACTCCTCGGAGTTCTGAAAATATTTCCTCTATGTGTGGGAAAGGATGATTATCCATAACAAATGCTTTATTAGGTTCATGGAGATCAACACACAATGGAATACATCCAGTTTTCTTCATTATTACTGGTGAAACCCATTTGGAGGATTCAGATTTTTCAATCACATCTTGCTCTACCAGTTTCTTTAGTTCCTGTGAGACAGAATCTCTAATAGAGTAGGGAAATCGCCTTAAAGTGGACCAGTCACCCCAAAAAAATATTCAAAATCACATTAGTCAAGCAAAATGAACATTAATTACACTATATAAATTATTTGAATCTTGTTTTCTTCAGTCTGGGAATTCATAATTATAGCAAGCAGGCAGGAGCCATTCTGTGGACACTGTTATCAAGGCAAGCCTTGCATCATCTCAGAATCTTGTTTGTGCACCAGAATGGGGGACCCAATGTCTATCCCCATGCCCTGGCTACACAATTAAATGGATAAGAGAACTGGGGGAATGTGTGGGGAGCAGTGGCATCTAGGAAGTGCTGAATTGAAAGTGAAAGTAATTATCTGCCCCGCCTCTATGCCTAAGGCATAGAGGAGTGGCAGACAATATTTGATTGACAGCTGATATTTTTAAATGAACTTGAAACAGCTATGAATGCTTTAATGAAAATTTTAAATTGGATTTAATGTTTAATTTGAAAAGGACTTTTATTATACAGTGTTTTGTGTCTGGGTGACGGGTCCACTTTAATTTCTGGTGTATTGGTTTTATATCTGGCCTCAGCTTAACTTTGTGCATAAAGTTCTTTGCACAACCCAACCCAGTGTTTGTGGTGAAATTTTAGACACTGGCTGTGTGGCAGGCACTGGTGCTGTAGGTTTAATGCAGCAAAGAGATCCCTTCCAAGTATAGCAGTTCCCTTATTCATAATGTAAAAGTCACATTTTACAGTATTTTATTCAAACTGTACAGTCACTGGCAAGCAACCAAGCACAGGGATTGGAAACAGCTGATTCTGTATCAAACATTAGGTTAATGGAGTGTCTAGTCAGCAGATGCAGTATTGACATTGACAGTGCAAATAAACTTATCTGGAATAAATGTATTAGCTTTAGCCACACTTAATATTGTAACATTTGAAGCAGTGACTTAATGAATATCTTTAGCAGAACTATGGCAGAACTTAGCAAAATGTCCTACTTTTTTGCATTTGCAGCACTGTACAGCTTTTGCAGGACATGTAGCACAATTTGCAGTGTGTTGTGTTAAACCACAGCGTAAGCAGTATTTTTTATTTGTATTTGCTGCATGGTTTTGTAGTGTAGGTGAATCCCTTTCCTTAGCACAGTATTTTGCCTGGGACTGTGTATTATTAGGCATCAGTAATGGATTCACAGTCTGTACATTCCCAGCAGATCCCTGACTGAGATTTTTAGCCTCTGTCACTGTTGTTTCAATTTTGGCTAGCAACTTAATAGCCTTCGTAAGGGTTAAATCCTGCTCTAGGAGCAGTCTCTCTCGAATGTGAGGTGAATTTGCTTTTTCCACTATTTGGTCTCTTAGCATTTCATCTGTTAGATTCCCAATCTCACAGGTAACAACCAGCTCTCTTAAAGCTGCTACAAATTGGTCTGTGGATTCGTAATTACGTTGTCCACATTGGTGGGATTTATATCTTTCAGCAACCACATTTACTCTTTAAATGAAAAAGTTCTTAATAGCAGTAACCGCAGTTTCATACGTCTCATCAGGTAATGGTAATGTATAGAATATATGCTGTCCCTCTGCTCCCAGGCAGTGAATAAGTAATGCATGCTTTCTAGCAGCAGAAATCTCCCCTTGGTCAGCAGCAATAATGTAGTTTTCAAACCTATGGATCCAAGCAGTACTAGGCACACCAGGGTTTGGGAGAAAAGGTGCAGGCTGCTGCAGAGGTAGAAGAGACATCTCTTCCCCAATTTGTTTTGGTAGCCAAGAATGAGCAGAGTACAACAGTGCTTTATTAGCAGGTTCATGTAGCCATTACACTTCAACAAACACTTGAACTCTAATACTTTAAAACAGCATAGAAGGCAATGTGCATGTACAGCACAACTCCTGTGCACAGTGACACCTACCTTGCTCAAACAACACAACTATACTTTAAAAAAGCACAAATGTCTACTTATTTATTAAAAATACAAATATAAACACCAGAAACTCATAAAACCAAGGAACAAATTTGAATTAGAATTTGAAAACCTTGAAATATTTGTGGTCATAAGAATTTTTATCCTACTACAAAATTTTAAAAATGTAAATCTCTAAAAGCTCAAAGCAAAGAAAGATTTGCAAAGGACAGCTCCCATTGACCACATAACCTCACTAGCTTTTAGATGGAGTCATTTTGTATTACAGTTTTTAGCAGTTTTTACATTTAGGGAGTTATTTATCAAAGGTTGAGTTGTATTTTCACCAAAAATTTGAGTTTTCAAGGGTATTTTTCAGTCAGAACATGAATTTTTAGGTAAAAAAAAACTTGAATTGTTCTATTTTTTTCTTGATTCGATTTATTATATCCTGAAGCTGGAAATAGCTCAAATTTGAAATGCACCTGTTGAGGTGATATACAGATGCAGTCACTTGGATTTGTAAGTTAAATGTGTCGTGACTCAGGGCTAATTGAAGAAACTGTGTTATCCAAAGTTATCTTAACTCATTTAATGCATTTAACCTTTTCATTAGCATACCAAAGCACCATTGTTTTCAATGGTGAACTCTTTAATTGGATGGGTTGCTGTGACACAATATTCTGTGCTAATTGGGATAAATGGGATAGATGAGTTAAGTCACGACGCATTTAACACACAAATCCAAGTGACCTCATCTGTAGGAGTCAATGGCAAAGGTCCTTTAAACCAGTGATTTTTAACCTTGTGCCTCCAGCTGTTAAGGAACTACAAGTCCCACAATGCAATGAAGTAGTCTGACAGCCACAGTCAGGCAAATGCATTGTGGGACTTGTAGTTTCTTAACAGCTGGAGGCACAAGGTTGAAAATCACTGTTTTAAACCATTTGAAGATGTGTGTAGCCTTCATGATGTTCGAGGTTATTTTTGGTGGGTTTCGATCAAAAACTCAAAAACATTAATTTGAGTTTTCAGCCTGATAACCCAGGGTTAACTCATTCAAGTTTTTACCATTCAGGTTTTTTTAAATAGAAACTATTCCAGTTACAAGTTCATTCGAAGTATGAAAAAACTTCACAAAGCACTAAAATTACCTTAATAAATAACCCCCTTCATAAATATTGAAGTTTTCATGGTTTAGAGTCATTTGTTAAGTACACAATTTTTATCTCTAAAAAAATTTGGAAAAATAACAGATTGGCCCTTAGGTGTGTAGGTTTAAGTTGATGATGCAATTTAAATTATATTAGTAATTCCTTCTAATACATTTAATATAAACCTATAAAACAAACTGACAATCTTGTTCTATAACCTAGAAATGCTGTTAAGATTGCCATACATTCACAAGACATAAAGAAACAGGTGCTTCATCGATATGGTTAAATTTAAACCAGTGACACCCTATAATATAATAATAGTATAAATAATATAGTTTATTATAGCAATGACTAAAACAGGCTGATAGTTGTCAATCAGCTACAGTATATGCTCAAGAGTTCAACTATTTGAAATAGTTATACAAACCGTATTACTTTCTTTTATTAGAGACATGGCAGCACAAAAGTGGCTCATAGAAAGTTACCAGCATAGGTCTGGTATAAAACAAGCACCTAATAATTCTTCATACTAAACATGTAATACTGCTATGCATAAGTAAGATGAAGGCAGCTGACTGGGCATTTATGCACTGTTCATTGGACACAGGGAGATAACAATTTCTGAATAAAGGTGCATATGCAAAACAATGTAGGTAAAATTCATTGCTAGACATACTGTTTTGCATAAGCAAAGTGAATGTAGCTTTTGGTCATTGTTTCAGTATAATAAATTGTTTGTAAATGAGCAACCTTTCATATTGCATTGGCCAGAGTAAAGTTTTTTTTGTTGTTTCCTGTAGCTTAGGTTTTTGGTTATGTACATGAGAAGGGGAAGATGAGTTCTGAAAGTTGTAGTTTGTAAATAATAGAACTAATATGCTTTTATATTGAATTTAGAAGTCAGCAATATGATGTCTTTTTATTATTGATTGGATGCTGTTTTGTACATGATCTGGCTATGTCTCTAACTGCTGTGAACTCTTACTGTGATAGAAATGAGAGAATGTATTACAAAACATGATGTCTGAACCAAAGGCAAAGCTTGCTAGGACACTGCAATCCTACTGCCCAATAAATCTCTATGCAATTTATCATTTCTTTCACAGATACAAGCACTGCATGTTTTCAAAGCAAAGCATTTCTAGTTTTATTCTTTGTTAGGCTTTGAATCCCCTTTAAGATTGATATAATCCTTTAAGAATCAATTTAAACCCATCTAAAGCTAATTATGTGGATTTGCATCTTTTGCAAAGTTCATTTCTCTATTTACCTTGTCATGTAAATAAATAAAGGAACCTTATTGTCATTTCATAATTCCATTAATGAAAAAAAAAAGCTGGGTTATGTCTTTAAGGGCATTTGTTTAACCTTTTATTGTACATATATGGGATCTGTAATCCAGAAACCTGTTATCCAGAAAGCTCTGCATAGTGGAGATCCAAAGACTCCATTTTATTCAAAATTATGAAAAGATCCCTTATCCAGAAACCTCAGAATCTGAGTATTCTGGATACAAAACTCAGAGCTGTATGTCCCTCTGCTTCCTCAATTTTTTACTGTCCCCTACCCTACCATGGGAATACCAAGGGAATAAATGGATTATAGCTACTCAAGCAAGTTGTTTTGGGGAGATTTGCAAGAGGTGTCCATATTCTCAGAACTGACTTTAGAGCTGCTATTTGGGGAAACTGAAGTGCAAAAGCAGGTTCATTGAAGAGAAACATTTAAACTCATAATAAATATGGATCTAGGAGGTACATGAATATAAACTTAATTTTTTGAGTTAAATTATGATGGTGTGCTGGCAATGTTGGGGTTGTTTTCTCTGGACACTTGGAGGGGACCCGACTACTCTTTATAAGTACATTAAAGGTTTTTCTATGTACATTGTGGTGCCATGTGTATAACTACACAGAGGTTGTAGGGGTAACAAACCATGTAAAAAAGAGAAAAATGCAATGAACATCTAATACAGAAGAAAACACTGGGCAATGGGGACATGTAAAGCTCGGCTGAGTAACTAGTAAAATACAAGATGACCTTTTAATGTCACTGTCACGAACACCACCCGGAGCCGTGTCAGGAGCTCCGGGTGGCTTGTGTTAACTGTCCGGCATCGCTCCCACAATGGCGGCACCACGGCGCATATTTTGCCTCCAAATTTAAATATTTAAAGGCGTCCAGGATGCCAGATTGGTGCCCAAGTATAGGTTTTTCTTGCTTTGAACCTGGGTGTGCTTTATTCTGTTTTCTGAATCCTGTCGTTGACTTTTGCCTGGCCTTGACCCTGATCCTGTGCTGCCTGCCTCTCAATTATTGCCTGGACTTTGACTACTCTTTTGTATTATCCCTGAACTGTACATTGCCTTGGACTCTCTGGAAGGCTTCCTCCTTTGATCCTGACTACCTCCCTGTGGGAGCCGCTGGCCCCCTGACAGTCACATTCCCACAATTTAACTCTGGTTGGGATTCATGGGTTTGTGGTAAAAAGGGCCAGGGGAACATTAACAGCTGCTGGCAGCTCTTTCCAGTTTGAGTGACAAAACTAAGCTTCTTTAAGATCCTCCTCCTCTCCCTGGCATCTCCTGGGACTCCAGGTATGTTTCAGGCTGAAGCCTCAGACAGCAAACAATCAAATCACTCCCCCGCCAGTGACTGAACTGAGTAATGCTACTGGTGGGTGGAAGCAAAGCACCAGAGGTGATCAAAGGTGATCAAAAGAAGTGCAGACAGAAAGTAGGTAATGGGAGGAAAGGATTCATTGACTCCCTACCAATATTCCTATACATTAAGTTTGACAGTTTTATGCTGTTTTCACTGTTTAAATACTAAACAATTATATTAAAGAAATATAGTAAATGACAATTAGTTTTGTGCATTGAATTTAATTTCAGTTGCTATTTATAAATGACTGCTGTGTTGTATATAAATTTTATAATGGCACCAAGCTTGCATCTATACCAAGAGAGACTATTTTTAATTGTCAATAAAGAGTTTGTTTTCCAACCCTAAATTTAATTTTGCTACTTTTCACTGATGACCTGTTTGTTTTGCAAACCAAATGGTTCATTAAATCCTCAGAGGATCATTAGAGCAAAAAACTTTTTTGTTTATGGCAGACCGAGAAGCAATTCATATGCAAACTAGAAACCTATGGAGACCGTTGCCAGAAGGTTGTTCATTATGAATGCAACTATCTTGTCTACATTTGTAAAAAGAATGTTTCTTGCTTGTATCAATAAGTCATACAGAAATTTGCAAAATGAAGCATTTGTAAAATAAATGGCTGCCTCTTTTTGTTTCTGTTATCTTTAAATCATCCATGAAGCGATAGTTATCAACAGTAATTAGTGTATTACTATGTTTGAGATCTTTGTTAACTTTATAAAATAAAAACGTCCAGTTACTGTATGTTCAGAATGTGAAACTTTAACACAGTATTTCAAATATTAAATCATGGTTATGAAAAAGAGATGCCTGAAATACAAGAATACAAAAACTAGTGGTAATGGTAACAGGCTGTCTGCTTACTGCAGTGATCCCCAACCAGTAGTTCGCGAGCAACATGTTGCTCTCCAACCCCTTGGATGTTGCTCTCAGTGGCCTCAAAGCAGGTGCTTATTTTTGAATTACTGGCTTAGAGGCAAGTTTTGGTTGCATAAAAAACAGATGTCCTGCCAAACATTCTCTCCTGTAGGCTGCCAGTCCATATAGGGGTTACCAAAAAGCCAATCAGAGCTCTTATTTGACATCCCCATGGACTTTAAATGTGGCTCACGAGCAAAAAAGGTTGGGGACCGATGGCTTACTGTATGCCCTGTGGTAAAGGCTGTAATATAAATAGCTGTTGTTTCTAGTCACAAAGAGGGGCAGGGTGCTCAGTTAGATATAGGGAAAAAGTGCTTTTGCAATTCTGCCCAGGATCATAGTAAATAGTCCCTAATTTAAAACTTAATTTCACATGTAAGAAATTAACATATTCAGAATTATCAGGATAACAAAAAAATATTAATAATGCCCCTAGTGGCAATTGCAGAGCAAAATCAGGCTGTAATCTGACATTTTTTTGCACTTTTCTTACTGCCTTCTTCTCTTTTGTCACTGTGGCAATAAACATCCATGAACACAGCGCTGACAGTATTTATTTCTCCCCTCCACTGTAAAGGAGTAACCAGGGTCAGTCTCAGAGTTGTGACTTGTTGAAGATATAAACATCATTTTCGACAACACAATGACCCAAATGAAACTATCATATAAGTGGACAATTTATTTACACAGTTTAAATAAGGAAGATAGAGAGAACATTAATAGATTCCTTCCCAATTCCAAGGACTAATACATTTTCGGTGATCTAGTATCATATCAATGTTATATAGTATACAGATTTTCTTTTATTTTGGCAGGATTGCTACATTTTATGTTTTTATTGTTATTGTTAATTAGTGATGGGCGAATCTCACCAGTTTTGCTTCGCCGAAAAATTCGCGAAACGAGTCGCGGCACGCTTTTGAAACGCGTCGCGTTGTTTTCGGCGCGCGTCATTTTTGTGGTGTCGCGTAGTTTTCGGCACGCATCGTGTCGTTTTCGCTGGTGTTCCGCGAATTTATTAGCCAGCGGCGAATCGCAGGGATTCGCCGCGAATTCGCCCCTGGCGAATAAATTCGCCCATCCCTATTGTTAATGATATTGATATTGAAATTTCATTGTAGTTCTCAACTGTACTTTTTACTTATATAAGAATAAAGCATATAAAAAACGTATGTAATAAAGTCTATTAGATGTTGAAAATATTCTGCTATCTTGGACTGCTCTGTTATTTCATTTCATTTTCAACTTTTATTCCTCCCTTTTTAAGTATTGTCGAAAATTTGTAGCTTTAAGGGCATGTAGTTCATATTTGCTTTAATAAATGTACTGACCTTAAAGAAAGCAAAAGCCAGCTAAGTTTATGGGACTTCAGCTTCCCTGCTATTCTGTCTCATGCCTTCCTATATAGCCAAATAAACTTATTGGTAACAGCAGTAAGCACTAAGTAAAACTCTACACTAACTTTCACATTGAAGAATACATTGTCTGCACTGGAAAGATTAGTTCCATCATGAAAAACAATTGTCTCATTACTTTCTTCCTACATGTGATATACCCTGGGGAGTCAAGATTCTGGTGTGAGATAGTTCTCCCCATATAACACAATGGAACATTTTAAACATTTATGCACTGGAAAGCTTGATCTCTGTATTACTTAGGGCCCTTACACACGGGCGTTTTTACCTGCGCTCCCCTGCATTCTGTTTTGCTGCGTTCAGCCGCAAGGGAGCACGGGTATAGACGCACTCAATTATTTTCAATGGGGCTGTACTCATGTACGCATGTAGGCGCCAAACGCAGGAAAAATGCAGCATGTTGCATCTGAACCTGCGTTCGGCGCTTACACGCGTCTCGTGGGTACAACCTCATTGAAAAGACTGAGGTGCGTCTAGACCTGCGCTCCCCTGCGGCTGAACACAGCCAAACGCAACGCAGGGGAGCGCAGGTCCAAAACGCCCGTGTGTAAGGGCCCTAATAACAGCTATGAGTACTCCATTGAGTTTAGCTCATCATGTTTGACTAGTAGCATCTGTGCCAGCACCAGTTAAAACTGCAGCACCTACAGTATGTAGCACCTCCTGCTACACAGGCACCAAAACAGTCTGAAAAAGTCCTAACACATAACTATTTAGTTATGCTGAACCAGAAATAAATATGTCTGCTGCAGTTCTTGTATAAAAAAAACAGTTTGTTCTTACGCTCAGCCATGCAGGGGTTAATTCCTCAGTGCTTCCATCCTCAGAAAAGGATTACCACAATCCTATGTTGACTCATAAATCGGCAGTTTAGAGGAGAGCACTCACATAGCAATTGCTGCTAGAAATTTTTTTATTGACTACACATCACACAACATGTTTTGGGCATAGCCCTTTCTCAAGTGTAATCCCAGAACACACCCATCCTCCCACCAAGTGTGTCATCACAATCTCCAGGTGTATCCATATCGTTAGACTAAAAGTCTTTCTTTTAAGTCCATGCGCAAGCTAAGACAATCCATTTGCTAGAAAAAATAAATAAATACACAAAATAGTACTACAATTTCTTTCCCCATAGTTACACTGTGTAGCATCGCTTAATCTATACGTGATACATTTAAAAACAATTAAAGATTGACTAGATTAAAAGAATACTTTATAACCATATTACAATCCAATTAGAGTGACCATACATGGTTGTTGCTAGATGTAGCACATAGCAACCAAAGGCCAAGTAACAAAAAAATCCTGAGAAAGAGAATTCTTGATAATATATATAGATCTATTAGATCAATTAGAATAAGAGTAGAACTAACTTTATTACACCATCGTGACTATTTTTAATTTTTGCTTTTACCTTTATTCTGCTATGTCGCTGGTGAACTGTACAATCAATTCCTGCAAGCAAAGAAAAAGGAAAGCAGTAGTGATAATTTTATTTATAGTACTTATTACACAAATGGTTTAAGAATCCAAGAGTCATTCATTCCATCTGAGACAAGTGTGTTAAGCTTTTTGATCCATTTGCCTCCTGCCTGTAATAGTTTTTATGCCTGTCCCCACCCCTTATGTTTTTTCTATTCCTTCCAGTACACACCATCGCAACTTCATTGAATTATGTTTAAAGTCATTAAACTGTCTAGAAACTTGTGTATTTGTTGGTGTATTTTTTTTTAAAATTTGTAAGGTGAGAACCTTGCTTCAGTTGGCAGTGCCCCTGCAGGCTACCAGAGATGGAAAAAAGCTGTCTTTGGTAACTTTACATGCACAATCAGCTCTTCTAGTGCTGAGAGCATAATTTCATATTCTACACTAGTGACGTGCCGTCATCACAATGGGGGGTTAAGGGGTGGGTCTGGGAAAAACACCTCAGAGCACCATGACCGGCAGAATCATGACCTGACAATGAGGGTATGGCCAGCAAATCCTGCCTCATATAAAGGGGTCTATATGGTGATCACAGCAATCTTCAGTTAGTTAGTTATGTACACAGAGAAAGTACCACATTTTGTATCCAAGTTTATATATGTTGAGTATGAATATAGTAAGTATAATGATTCAAATTGCATCACAATGTAAATAAAGAAATCACTGGGAATTTTAATATCTGAAGTTTGTTTGTTCCTAAGTCAAACTCATGTCAAACCTTCCTATATATTTGAATGCTCATCTGTAGCTAATTTTACTTAAACACCTGATGTTTTCCATTTATCTTGGTTAAAAACAAACACATCTATCTTCTTGTATAATGAAAACTTCTATAAATGAGGAATGATGTGTTCTTAAAAGTCTAGCTGTAAGCAAGCCATTGTCAACATTAAATTGTCTGTATAGGCTTTTATTTTCACAGAATAGATGCACAGAATGTCTTATTTACTTGCATGCAAAGCTAGTATGTCTGTCAGTACAAAGTTACAAAGTGACAGGGATACAAATGAAGGCCGACAGTTAACAACCCACTAAGGGTAACATAATCCATGGCAAGCAAATTTTTACTTTCTGTAGTCAACAACAGATTTCTCACCTATGTAACTTTTAGTAGGAAACACAATGAAGCAAGATTTATAACTCGCAAGACATAAAGGAGGCAATTTTATATTATGATTGATGGTTCTATTATACTCTAAGATTGCCTTCTTTAATAATTCAAATCATGTCTCAGCTGATTGAGCGGTAATTCTGGTGCCACATATATTTTCTTCTAATTTGTGGCATCCCTACTGTGTTTCTCAATGAAAATCACAATCACAGAGGAGTAGCAAAGACATGATGCAAGTAAGGGGTTCTATTCTTTGATTCAAATGCTTCAAGCGCCACTTTATCAAAAACATGTCCAATGCACCATAATAAGGACAGACAGACCGACAGATAAATAGATAGATAGCATGTCCTATGAACCTAGTGAAAGGCATGCATCCCAACATTTCTAAATGATGCCTCTGACAAGGTTATGTAACAGTCAAACAGTAGGTAATTACAGTAAATAATCCTACTACTCATTTAAAGATTCTTATTTTTAGACATCTATAACTCCTATTTTAAGCTCCAAAGAACATTTATGTGTCCATGTATATTTTCTTATTGTATTACAGTTAACTATGCTTTATGCTGTTGTGCCCAATATCATTCCAATATCACACTTTTCAAATGGTAGTCAGGTGTAAGCGTGTGTTGGGTGATGCCTGGGTCATGAAAAAATACCTTAATTGCTGAGACCCTTAAATAGAAAAAACATGTACGTTACAAAAATGGTTGGAGGATCACTCTGAATAAGTTTATACAACTTAATTTTTAGACCTCCTGTAATAAATCAAACGCCTTCAAAGGTATTCACCTTTTCACCAGTATAATGAAACTCAGTTTGTGTTTATGAAAAACTAATTTAATAAGAAAATGCCATTGGGGCAGATGACTGGCTGAGAGTACAGTGTCCATGTAGATGTGAATAACTGATATGACAATGCAATAAGTACAAAATAATAGGTTATACTGGACTATACACTTATTGATGATTAATTTGAAGGAGAACTAAACACTAAAAATGAATATGACTAAACTTGTCATGTTTCATGTAATGAATTTATTGCACAAGCATAAAGTTTCAGCTTCTCAAAAGCAGCAATAATCCAGGACTTCAAACTTGTAACAGGGGGTCACTATCTTGGAAAGTGTCTGCGACAATCACATGCTCAGTGGGCTCTGAACAGCTGTTGGGAATCTAAGCTTAGGGGTCGTCCCAAATTATCAAGCAGAAAATCGGCCTATAATATAAGCTGATGCTACATGGCATTATCAAATTTTGATCCTAGTTGCATTGGTTTCTGTGCTGCCATCTAGCAATCATCTGTGTTATTTGCCAATCAGCCTTGTATTGTGCCATTTATATTCTATGTGTACTGTATATTGTGAGTTGGTCCTTAAGCTCAGTAAATAACAGCAGCACAGAGCATGTGTACGGAAGTGGCAGAACAGAATATGGGGAGCTATGGAAGCATTTTGGATGCACAGATCTTCTCCACTCAATGGCTGTGGTAGCCTTGGGCTGGTACAGAAGCCCAAGACTTTGCATGCACTCAACTTTTTAAGGAGCTAATCTTCTGTTATAAAGTATATAGTTGGCATGTAATACTATTTTGTTGTATCATGGAATAGATCTTCTTTAAGATCTGACAATAATCCTCTCTGGAATAGCCTGGTGAAATACAGAGTTACTGTATATGCTTGGGTGCTAGGAGGCATTTTGTAAGGCATGTCTGTTGA
>CM044431.1:125790547-125802173 GCA_024363595.1 Xenopus borealis
TAACTGGCCTATAGTTGTGAGGATGAGAATGGGATCCCTTTTTGAATAGCGGCACCACATTAGCAATCCGCCAGTCTATCGGCACCATGCAAGACCTCAAATAATCCTGAAAAATTAAGTATAGAGGTTTGGCAACCACAGAGCTAAGTTCGCTAAGTACCCTGGGGTGAATCTAATCTGGGCCTGGACCTTTGTTTATCTTCACAGTGAGGACAGTGAGGTTGTGGAATGCACTGCCGGGTGATGTTGTGATGGCTGATTTTGTTGATGCTTTTAAGAGGGGCTTGGATGATTTTTTGGACAGACATAATATCAAAGGCTATTTTGACACTAAACTCTACAGTTAGTATAGCTATGAGCATATATGGTTTGTGTGAAAGTGAGGAGGGGTGTGTGTGTATGCTGGGTTTTAATTTGGAGGGGTTAAACTTGATGGACTTTTTCAACCCAATTTAGCTCTGTAACTATGTAACTATGTAAGTGTCGGTGCAAATACTTACAAATTCCAATTATTAAAACACATATGCCCACTGTAAAATTAATGTTTCATATGTTTTAAAATGTATGGGGAAAATCCGTTACCCAAAAAAAGTTTAATTTAGGAGTTTTGCAGGCAATCACGCTGAAAAAAGTTAAACTCGCCAGCATTTTTTTAATTTCCAACACTTTTTATTGACAAAAGGATACACATTACAATCATGTACATTAAACTATAGAAGGTCAATTGGTAAACGGTATAAATCTCAATAAGTAGCACATGAGTCTGCATCAAATGCTGTATAGATGTCATAACAGTTACACTACTATCCAATGTCATTCATTATGAACAAGGAAAATAAGAAAATTATAATAATGGAAAATAAAAACATAAGTAAGTTAAAATTACACATGTACTGACCTCATTGGGTATATGTCTCAAACATGCATCAAATTCTCACACTAATTCTATATGTATACAAGCAGAGCATAGATTAGCAAGTGACAAAACATGTATCTATACCGAGCTGATTTAGCATCCCGTTATGTTAAACAGGAGTAAAAAAAACCTCTGAATAGGAACTGTTGTTCCATGGTAACCATTTGTCATAATACTGATGTAAGGACTGTTTATTTTTTACAATATAGTATTCCAATTTACTTGATTCATTCATTGATGCAATAAACTCTTTATTATCCGGCGGGCATGTTGATTTCCAATTTCTTGCAATAATTATTCTGGCCGTTGCCAGAATGTGAGTCACTAAACGTTTAGCTTTCCATGGGACATTGTCCAAATCAAGGTTCAAAAGTGCCAACTGTGATGTAAGGGTTTTTGGAACATTCACAATCATTGTAAGAATTTCAAATATATACTTCCAAAATGTAAAATTTTCGGGCAATTCCACCATATATGTAGAAATGAACCCACAAATCCACATTTTCTCCAACATACATTTGTTGCAGTGTTAGGATATATAGAGAATAGCCTGGTCGGAACCAAGTGCCATCTATACATTAGTTTAATACTAGTTTCTAACAAACGTACTGACTGTGTGGTCGAGGTTAACAATAGAAAAGCGGTATTCCAATCACTATAGTCAATTGGGGATTTGAGTTCTATTTCCCATTTTGATTGATATAGGTCTGGAGTTTGAGAATTTGCCTCCATCAAGGTTAAATAGTATTGTGAAATCCTAGCTTGTTTGACAAGCAGTTGCATTGAAGATAATTGTTTAATCTTATCAATCGAATGAGATTTCAAATAACTATTAATTTGTAAGTAAACAAAAAATGTTGTTGTGGGAAAGCCAAACCGAACCTGCAATTGGCCAAAAGATTGAAAAACCGCTTGATGAAAGAGATCCTCAAACTTTGTTAACCCCGATCTAAGCCAAGGCATTTATTAATTTGAGGAATAACATGTTGAAGAGCATCATTGGATAAAGTGGATGTAAAGCTGCTGTTAAGTTATCCGAATACTGGATTACATCCCATACTTTAAAGGTGGTACTTGTTGTTGGGAAAAGTTTTACAGTCTTCGGACGGAGCCTAGGATGTGTCCATATCAAGTATGAAGTTTGACCAAATGGATATCTGGAAATATCTATCTCCTGTTGGACCCATTGGGGTTGATTATTAAAGTCCAAAAACCTCTGGAGGTAGTTTAAATGTGTTGCCTGATAATATGCTTTAATTTGTGGGAAGCCTAGACCCCCTCTTGTTTTAGGTTTCGTTAAAACCTTAATAGCTGTTCTAGGCCTAGAGTTTTTCCATACAAACTTAACAAATAAGGCCTGTATAGCCTGGAAAAATTTACTGGGGAGCCTAATGGGAATGGTCCTAAATAGATAGAGAATCTTTGGAAATACATGAGTTTTAATAGCTGCAATTCTGCCTAGCCAGGAGATGTCTTTATACATCCAATCCTCCAAAATTTTGCGAAAATTACCGATTAAGGGGGCGAAGTTTTGTTTGTATAATTCTTTGACAAACATAGCTAATTTAATACCAAGATATTTTATCGACGTTCGTTGCCATTCAAACATATATTGCGATTTTAGTTGTAAAAGATTCACAGTATCAAGCCATATGGGAAGAGCTTCTGTTTTAGAAGTATTAATTTTATAATACGAAACCCGAGAGAACTGAGATAGCACCTCAAAAAGGATTGGGATCGATTTATCAGGATTTGTTAGGGAAACTATGACATCATCTGCGAATAGTGATATCTTGTACTCTTGCTGACCTATTTTATAACCTGTTATTAAGGGTGTAGATCTAATCCTTTCCGCCAAAGGCTCCATTATCAAAGCAAAAATTAACGGGGACAAAGGGCATCCTTGTCTAGTTCCGTTTGTCAATCGGAAATACGAGGAGTAATATCCATTAGCACATATTCTAGCAGATGGATTATTATAAAGTGCTAATATATTATCTAGTGAGGGTCCAGAGAAACCAAATTTCAAAGAATGTTGAAAGGTCCTGGCTAAGTTAATAGAAGTTCGCATAGAAGTTCCCTGCAGAACCGGCAATTTATCTAAGTAAGGGTCTATGACCATATTGAAGTCACCCACTATAATGTAACTTTGTTTGTTATCCTCACCCGTCTGTGCACGAGATAACTTATTAAGAAATTTAGTTTGATGTGTATTGGGAGCGTAAAGATTAATTATAGTGTAATTTTTACCATCAATCTCACATCTAAGAATTATGTATCTCCCATGAGTATCTGCTATATAATTCACATTTTTGATTTGCAATGAACTTTTAATTAAAATAGCCACACCATTTTTCTTAACCGAAGCATTTGCGTAATATGCCTCCTTATAGCAGGAGTTTTGCAAGGATGGATGAGAGAGCATTTTTTTGACTTTTACATTTTATCCTGTGAGACTAAAATGAATCAGTGACAGAAGATTGAGGAGGATCTAGCTACTTATTCTTCTTCGCCTAGTCTTTTCTGGTGAAAGACGTAACGTTCAGTAAAATCAGCATTTAAATGAATTTGGAAAGTAACAATTGTTCAACAGTGCAAAATAGAGTGTGAATCCCTGCTAGCGCCAGTCTCTTTCGCTTGCAAATTGGTGCCTGTGCTTGTTAGTAAATTGCTGTTGTTCCTGCTGGTGGCAATGCTGGCGAATTGTTGCTAGGATTAGCCACTTCCCCCTTTAGTAAATCTGCCCCATAGTCCAAATATATATTGATTTAATACATGCCAATGTCTATACCTAATTTTACCTCATTAAAAGTTCAATTTTTTCATACTATATGACTACACTATCTTATTTTAGGATTTCATCAGGATTAAAGTGGCAAGTACTGTAATGGCTGTGGGGCAGTTTATTTGCATAACTATTTGCAATGGCACAGTCATTTTTCCTTCTTGTTCTCAATCACTGGGCTTCATCAGTGTATTTAACCCTCTGCTGATTTGCCTCAATTGGAACTGCAAGTTACCAAATAACATTGACTCTAAGGCACTGCCAGTCTGAAAAGCCAGCACGTAGGTTCCAAGATTTACAGCAGACAAGCAGTTAGAAAATCAGTAATGCTACAAAATAAAAAGTAATATCAAACTAGATATTCTTTTCCAGTAATTGTAAAATGTTTTCTGATAAGTAAAGTTTCCTAATATAACTGCTACATGTTTGCAATATGTTCCCTAATGGCAAATATCAAAATATGTTGCATAAACAAGCATGCATAATATAATTAAAAATGTTAACAGTAAAGCTATTAATATAATTGTTTTCAAAGCTCTTTAGCAATTTTATTTCTTTACATGTATTATTTTATTTACTTACTAAGATAGATAAGAAAGGAATATTGCATTTCATAAAATATGCATTAATTCTGTAGTATCTTCTTATGAGGGCATAGACAGTTTGTATTCATTTCCTTGATTATTCATTTTAACACATATATATCTTTGTTTAATGGAACAGAAAATGAAAAGAAGCTGGAGGTCAAGCAATCATGTGCTCATAAAGATTTCCATAGATGATTCTCTCGCAACAATGCTATATTTATGAGGCATCAGAAAAGTAATAAAAATGAAAAGTAAAGCACTAAACACATTTATGATTAAAAAAATGACATTGTACTAAAGTTATATGTCTGCAGCGTGCAGCATCCTATTGATCTGCAACTGCCCCATTCACTATAAAACCCAAGGAGATTGTATTATGAAGGCATATTTTATCAAATACAATTATATATTTTAAGATGTTTGCTGTAAATTAGGACTAATATATATTACACAATGCCTGGCAAAATTTCAGATGTTTGACTAATCCATAATTCTGTCAGTTTACTGCATAACATTTTCTACACTGAGAAGTTGTTCTTTGTAATATTTTTATTTCAAAGCACTGCAACTCAAAACTAGCTTTTTACTGTGACTGTTTTAACATTTTAGAAAAAATGTTGAGAAAAAGAACTTAAGTATTTAATATCCATACTTTCATATTTTTAAACCTACCTTTTAACAAAGTTTAGCTCTTGATAAAATAACCGACATTTTCTTTTCAACAATTTCTTTTTAACAATTTGTTTCCATGCTGTTCAGCAGTCCAGTATTCTGGACTGCTGTTGAGAAGCTATTTTAAAAAAAATTTAAGGCTATTTTCGATCTAAAATGGATTGAATAGGTCTGTTTTCGATCAAATTAAAATTATTCTAATGCATCGTTCGAATTCAAACGATTTCCACCAAAATCCTTCAAATTTCGAAAACTTAGAAAAAATATCTGTATAGGTTCTAGGAGGTCACTCATAAGCTAAAACAGCATTTGCAGCTTTAAGGTGGCAAAGTGTTTGATTAAACATTTTTTAAAGAGACAGTACTTCAAAATTCGAATGGACAAAAGTATGTGAAAAACAATATATAAAGTAACATGAAATAAATCATTAAAATAAAATTATATTTGTAAAATGAGTGACAGAGGGGAAAAAAGGAAACAGCATATGAAAATACACATTCTCTCTCTCGCTCTTATCCCCCAAGGAGACAAAGAAACAAAAGAAAGGAGCTCATATGATAAAAGATATGATAAAAGATACACATACTGTATGTATCATATAACATAAGAAATGTTCCATCTAGAGTTGCCCAAAGGGGCACATTTATTTAATTAGAATATCCAGATTTTAAAATTATAGAATCACTGCCTCTTATTGTGGTCTCGACCTTTTCTATTAGTTGGGCTTTTAAATCCTTAGAGCCTTTTGCTGTCAAATTTTTAAAGTGTCTTCCTCTATGGGAATTAGAACTTTCCTTATCTATTGAGTAAATTTGTTCCCTTGTTCTGTTTTTTAAAAGGACGTTCCTACATATTACATACCAATCCCTTAGAATTGCAATTTTCTTGTCTAATTTTATATTCTCTTAGGGGCAGATTTATCATTGGTCGAATTTCGAAGTTATAAAAATTCGAAATTTGACCATATGAATAAAAGGGAAGTAAAATCCTTTTAATTCATAGGATTTTACCGCTATTCGATTGATCGAACGATCGAATAGCAAATATTCGATCGAATACTTAACCATTCGAATACTTGCTATTCGATCGAATACTTGCTATTCGATCAAAATTCCCATAAAACACAGGTTGAACGTGGCGAAGTAGGCATTCGAAGAAAATGTTAAAGGGGAAGTTATTCGAAATTTGACCAATCGAATGGTCTAATAGATTTTATTTGATCTACTCGATTTGATCGAATTTGCTAATTCAATGGTCGAATTTGCCTAATTTGCATATTCTATAATTTGACCAATCAAATTTTGCAAATGGCAGTTCCTTGAAGTGTAACATCTAAAAATTCAATGTCGGAATTATGATATGACATGGTAAAGTGCAAATTAAGATCGTTAGTGTTTATAAAATCTAAAAAGTGTTGAATTGATTCAGTGGAACCTTTCCAAATCATAATGAGGTAGTCTATGAAGCAACCATTTCAAATGATATTATCATTATTATTGTTAAAATGTATTTCTATAGCGCCTACTTGTTTCGTAACGCTGTAAAGTGAATGTGATTATACAACTAAATCACATGAATTACATACATAGAACATAAGGAGTTACATACATCACAATAAATATGGAGTTACTATACAAAAATCACAATTAATACTGGTACAGTAGGTGAGGAAGGCCCTGTACAGAAACAGCTAAAAGGAAGGGAATGATACGCAAGGTGTGAGAGTGGGCAAGATCAGAATAAAGTGTTATTTCATTGAGTAGTTAACAGTGAGGGTAGGCTTCTCTAAAAAAGTGGGTTTTTAGAGATTTCTTGAAAGCTGAAAGGTAATGAGAGAAGAGTTGAGTAGCAGGTCAGTAGAGGAGCGTAGTAAGCGGTTGGGTGAGTATATGGAGATTAGTTCAGAGATGTAGGGAGGGGCAGAGTTATGAAGTGCTTCGAATGTCAGGGTCATTAATTTGAATTTTATTCTGAAGGGGAGTGGAAGCCAGTGCAGGGATTGGCAGAATGGTATGGCAGTTGCTTAGGTGCTTAGGTGTATAAGCCTAGCAGCAGTGTTCATTATGGACTGGAGAGGTGACAGTTTCTGGAGGGGAAGGCCAATTAGTCTAGACGCGATATGACAACAGAGTGAATAAGAATTTTGGCAGCATCTTGGGTGATAAATGATAAATTTTGGATATGTTCCTTAGGTGGAAGTGACATGACTTAACAAGTGACTGGAAATGAGAAGTGAATGTCAGGGCAGAATCTAGGATAACCCCAAGGCACCGGGCCTGGGGAGACGGGGTGATAGTGGAATTGTTAACTATGATGGATACTTCCGGGATGTTACTGGTGTTAGTTGGAGGAAAAAGAATCATTTCCGTTTTGGAGAGGTTTAATTTAAGGAAGCGTTGTGACATCTAAGTAGAGATAGCAGACAGGCAGGAGGAGACACGAGTTAGGAGTTCTGGGTTGAGATCAGGAGAGGAGAGATAGATCTGAGTATCGTCAGCGTAGAGGTGGTGGTGGAAACCATATGAGCTGAGGGAGGAAGCTGAGGGAGCCTTGAGGAACCCCAACAGAGAGAGGTAGGGGGAAGATGCAACTCCATTGTAGGAGACACTGAAGGATGGGGGTATTGATCCTTAAAGATGCGGGACCGTTCCCACCAACTCATATAGAAATTCTTTACTCTGAACCCATCAGTTATAATGCTGTAGAGCATCTGTACATGCTAGCCAAGTATAAAAATCCTCTCAAACTAAGACCCTCATATTTCTTAGCCCCTGTAGGGCTGCTTTTCATCAGCAGGGACTGGACATATGGTTAAAGGGGTCCTCCACCCCATTAATTTTTTGCATAATAAAATAAAATTTAATTCTCAGCAATATTCCAGTGTACATTATTTAAAAACAATCTCATTGTATTACACAGTATATTGCAACAGAGCATATGTTGCCTCACAATTTTACAACACTTTTTAATAAAACAAAAAGTGTGAATGACTAATTAGTCATTTCAAATAGAATGAAATAGATGGAGCATTTTATATATTAGTTACTGTACATGTAAGACCCTCCATCGTAGATGATGGCTGAAAGTTTCAAATAAGATACTGTAGGCATCATAATGCTTATTTCAGTTTTAATTTACCATATGCTCTCTCTCCAGTTGTTTTTTTTTTTTTTTATAAAGTCATTTGCATAATTAAAACAAAAGCATCAAACACTGCCATAAATAATAGTTTTAATTGCTAGTTCTCAAGTTCCGTTATTCTTCTTTGAACATACTGTAGACACAACTTGATAGTTAGAAAGTTAGATAGTTAAATTGAGTTGAAAAAAGACAAAGGGGCAGATTTTCTAAGGTGCGAAGTGGCTAACGATAGCGACAATTCACTAGCATTGCCAACCGCAGGGACATCACTAGCTAAAGAGACTGGTGCTAGCGGTGATTCGCACTCTATTGCCAGACAACTTTTCACTCTGTCAAACTGTGATTACTCTGCAAAATCACAAAAATGCAGATTTTACTGAACGTTACCTCTTTCACCACAGTTGCCTTCACTACCTCAGACCAGATGAACTGCAATAAAGTAGCTAGATCTTCCTCAATCTTCTGTCACTTACATCATATCCTGTGATCCTAAAATACATCAAAATCCAAAAAACGTTGAAGACTTTTACTTTTTGCAGTGTGATTGCCTGCAAAACTCCTAACTTAACATTTTTTGGATATCACTGCCATTTATTGTATAGCTTGCATTTATTATTTTTGCCAAAGTGCATAACCTTGCATTTATCAACATTGAGCCTCATTTTGCAGTTTGCTGCCTAGTTTCCCAACTTAGACTAATCACTCTGCAAAGGGGCAACATCCTTCCGGGAACCTATAGTTCTGCACAATTTAGTATCATCTGCAAAAAATAGAAACAGTACTTTCAATGCCCACCTCCAGGTCATTAACAAACAAATTAAAAAGCAAATGACCAAGTACAGAGCCCTGCAGTACTCCACTAACAACAGTGGTCCAATTATAAAATGTTCCATTTACCACTGCCATCTTTTAACCAGTTCTATATCCAGGTAAAGAAAACTATGTTCCAGGCCAACATTCCTTAATTTAACCAGTAACCTTCTGTGTGGCACTGTACTGAATGCTTTAGCAAAAGCTAAGTAAAGCCCATCCACTGCCATCCCAGAATCAAGGTCCCTGCTCACCTTCTCAGAAAAATATATTAAGTTAATCTGACAAGATCTATTACACATAAAACCATACAGGCACAAACTCATAGTATTATGATTTGCTATGAAGTCCAGTATCTTAGCCTTTATTAACCCTTCAAAAAGATTTCCTACCACTGACGTCAGATTTAGTGGCTTATAGTTTTGAGGCTGAGAACGGGATCCCTTTTTGAATAGTGGCACCACATTAGCAATTTGCCAGTCTCTCGGCACCATGCCAGACTGCAACGAATTCTAAAAAATTAAATAAAGAGGTTTGCCAATCACAGAGCTAAGCTCTCTAAGTACCCTGGGATGAATACCATTTGGACCTGCACATTTGTTTATCTTAACATGTTGTGGTTTGTTTGAATTTCCTCATACTGTATGTACCATGCATCTTTAGTTGTATTACTAGAATTGGTACTATTCAGAAGGAAATCTTCATTAACTGGTTCCTCATTTGTGCAGACAGATGAAAAATAGGAGTTCAGTTTCTTTTGTTCTCATGAATCAGCTGACACCCTTTGATATTAATGGTCCCACCCCTTCCTACTTTTTACTTTAACATATTTAAAAAAAAAAAAATGTTGGAATAATTTTACCGCTTGCTGCAATATCTTTTTCCTTATAATATCCTTATAATATCCTAATATCCTTGATTTTAGCTTTTCTTTTTTGCATGATTTATTGGCCTCCTTGTACCCTATAAATGATACCTTATAAATAGCTGTCCCAGCTAACTCGAAAGCCATTAAAGAAAACTATACCCCCCAATAATGTAGGTCTCTATAAACAGATATTGCATAAAACAACTCATGTAAAACCTTGCTTCATCTAAATAAACCATTTTCATAATGATACACTTTTTAGTAGCATGTGCCATTGAGTTGTGTCTTTTGCTTCAACACTTCTTCCTGTTACAGTTAGAGTTTAAATATTTCTGGTCAGGTGATCTCTGAAGCAGCACACAGACCATCACGAAATGTTGGTTCAAGGCAAGAGATGTAAAAGGGCACTATTTACTTAAATATATATATAACCAATTTGGTAAGATTCTTTAATATTACTTAATTTGATATAAACTACCTGTTACTCAAGTATTCATTTTCGGGGTATAGTTTTCCTTTAAAAGCATGTATTTTCTTACTCACTTTAACCCCAACACTTCTTTTGAACCAAAAAGGTTTTGCTTTGCAACCACGTCTGCTTAATACTCTGTTCAAAAATAAACAGTACCACTAAATCCTTCCTGGTGGTTGTCTTTTTTAACCAAGAAAGGGTTTGGCAGTAATTATTCACGTTTACGTTTTTTTTTTAGCCCTCAGGTATGCTTATTAGGTCTTTAGAACATCCACTAGATGTTGAAGTGTAACATCTAAAAATTCGATGTTGGAATTATGATGTGACATGGTAAAGTGCATATTAAGATCATTAGTGTTTACAAACTCTAAAAAGTGTTGAATTGATTCAGTGGAACTTTTCCAAATCATGATGAGGTAGTCTATGAAGCAACCATATCAAATGATATTGTCATGATGGGGGCACTGATCCCTAAAGATGCAGGACTGTTCCCACCAACTCATATAGAGAAATATAAAAATAATTCTTTACCCTGAACCCATCAGTAATAATGCTGTAGAGCAGTTTGATCTTCCATCTGTATATGCTAGCCAAGTATAAAAATCCTTAAATTCTTAAATGAGCTGGAATAAAAAGTTGTCATTCAGCATATTTACAAACCTACTAGCTTTATCTGTCTTGGTAACCCCATTACCCCAGTCAATGTTTGGATAATTCAAGTCACCCATAGTAATAACTTGAACTAGTTGTGAAGCTGCTTCTATTTGTAAGAGTAGCTAGGATTAAAAAATGTATAGCGTACACCAATTATAATTTTCTTTGTAATCTTTTGACTAGTCAAAATCTCTACCCAGAGGGATTCCACACCCTCAGTGCCAGCAATGGTTATTTCTTTTGTGCATGGCTTTAATTCAGGCTTTACATACAAACACACTCCTCCACCTTTTTTTTAACCCTCTGTCCTTTCGAAAATGGATGTAACCATTGAAATTCACCATCCAATTACATGTTTAATCCCACCAGGTTTGATACCAATTATATAGTAATTTTTAGAGCATGCATTTAACTCTAGGGAGCAAAGTCACTAAGTGGCGAGAATGCGCTAGTGTTCGCTTCGCCGACATCCGCCGCACTTCACAAATTCACTAAATGCGAATTTTCACTCATGGTGGCATACGTTAGCGAAGTTGAGCTACTGTTACTTCGCCAGGCAAAGCGCATTTACGCTAGCGATGCCTAATCTAATCTAATGTATTGAACTTTGCCAGGTCTGACCTGGCAAAGTAAGCTCTAGTGCAAGAGGTAACATTCAGTAAAATAGTCATCTTAGTGAATTAGTTATGTCTAGGGATGGCGCGAACCGCGGCAAAAAAGT
>CM044431.1:125803681-125822913 GCA_024363595.1 Xenopus borealis
ATTGAAACTATTCATAAAAAGTAAAATATGTATTATGCAGCAGAGATGTTCATTGGCATCTACTATGACAGTGCTTTATCACAGAGATCAACTCAAGATATCAAAGAGCACATTCCTTAGAACCTGAAAAATAAGAACCCTTTCTTATAAAGATAAAAGAACATACACAGCATTGATGTAATCTGAACATGCAATACTAACAGAGAGGAAATAAAAAAGACATTACAAAAAGTGACATTTCTTTAGTTAGAGTTAGAGTAACAATACAATCACATTTAGAATACAATGCATTTTAGAACCTATATGATTATAAATATTTTTACACATTCACAGTGAGTGTTCAGCATGCTTACCTTTACTCCATGGTGTCCAGATGACATACAGCCAAGTGTTTTAAAATAATGTAAACATCCTCTGGTTCCAATAACTTAATATTTCTGCAAGACATGATAAATCATGTGCCTCTTCTTAAGAAAAGACACATGGGAGATCACTTAAAGGTAAGGACTGATAAACACTTTCAGTAAAAGAACAGGATGCAAGTCAGTGAGGATTTACTACTTGAAAATCAGATTATTTTAAGGTATTTTATGACTAGTTAGCTAAAGTGGCAGACAAGTGTGGTACAGTGAATACAAATTGTTTAGACTTTACAAAGGAATGTAACCTGTAGTTTGCAGGAGACCTCACCTTGAACCATCTCAGTGAGCTATCCTGCTGAGTAATGGCAGCCTGGAGAACAGCACACCACGCAGAGGGATCTCTTAGCTGGTAAACTGTATCCCCCTCACTCCTCCTACATGACCTCTTACTGCCGCATCTACCCTAGCTTCCCCATAATTCTTTATCTCAACCCACCCCACCCCCCTTGCCTATTTTAAACACACCTCCAACATCTTAGTCATTCTTTCCCCTAGCACAGTAGACTCTCTTCCATTATGGTGCAATCCATCATGACTGTATAGGTTGTACCCCAAGGAAAAATCAGGCCAGTTCTAGGAACCAAAACCCATCCTTCCTACACCAATACTTGAGCCACGCATTTAGCTCCATAAGCGGCCACTGTCTTCCTAAATTTTCACGTGGCATGGCCAAATTTTCACAATTTATTTTGTCATTAGTACCAATGTACTAAGACAGTTGGGTCATGCCCAGCCCCACCCAATAATTTGTCTACCCAATCAATCACATGCTGAACCCTGGCACCATGAAGGCGGCAAACTGTTCGGTTGTAGCGATCCGGATGAGAGATTACCCTATCCACTTTTTTAATAATTGATTCCTCTACAACCACAATCTGCTTAGGCCTGACTCTGCTCTCCTCCCCACTACTACTAGAGAAACTGGTCTCCTGGCTGTAAGAGAGATCAGCCCATCTAGAATTGCCAATCCAGAGTTAACACTTTCATCTTCTTCATACAATCTGGCAAATCTGTTGGGATGTATAAACACTGGATCAGCCTCCATTTTTCTTTTGCCAATATTTTCTAGCTGTCACCCAACTAGCTGCATCAACATCCTGCTGCTGTTCTGTTCCCCCCAAACTATCTAACCCCGCTAGGTCCTGCACAGTGATTAAGAGACTCCTTTGAAGATTGTCAATCAACAGCAGTTTTGCAATGTGTCCCTCTAGTGCTCTAACTTGTGCCTCCAAAGTGGAAATTTGCTTACAACCACCACAGAAGTAAGCAGTCTGGATCACCTGTTCCAAATCTGCTTACATATGGCAGACTGCGCACTGGATCAGACTTTCAATCTTGCTAGCATTCATTATCCCATTTACAGATCAAAGCAGGAATAAGAAAAATATTACGAATACAAAAAAATAAGGGTTTAGAACTGACTTTTTACCTAGTTTAAACTTTAGTTTTAAACTCCTGTGTTTACAACTCCATTTACAGATCCCCCACTTAACTCCTGTGTTTGCAACTCCACTTACAGATCCCCCACTTAACTCGTGTTTGCAACTCCCCTTACAGATCCCCCAGCAGCTAAACAATAAAGCAAGCGCCACTGGAGTCTCAGGGGTTCTATTTATACAGTCTGTTCAGGTGCAAATAATCAAACCCCACCCCCTCAAAATGAGGGAAAACGAACTGAAAAGTAAAGCAGGTTGTGACAAACTTGCTGTAAGCACAATAGCCCACCAAACTTTGCTATTTAGCACCAAAGGCAGAAAAAAACTATAAATAATTAAACCACAGTATTTAAATATAAAACCTTACTATAAAATAACAGTAAATAACAAATTCTTATCCTTTTCAGTTGATTTGTTTGCTTTTATTTGTTTTTTTCCAGTCAGCAGCCTGTTAGTCAGCCAAATGTCTGTAAAGACCACATGTGGCTAGGTTTTGAGGTAGTTTGTAAAATCCTAGCAATATTATCAAGTTCACTTTTAGTACGTTATAAAACGGCTAATTCTAAGCAACTTTCAACTTTCATTTTATCTTTTTATAGTTTTTTAATTATTTTCCTTCTTCTGACTTGTTTCAGCTTTAAAATGTCACTGACAGCATCTAAAAAATAATGCTCTGTAAGGCTACACATTTAATATAGTTACTACTTTGTATTACCCATCATTCTAGTCAGGCCCTCTCCTATCATATTCCAGTCTTTTCTTCAAATCAGTAATTTGGACCCTAGCAACCAGATTACTATCCTTATTGTTTAACCTTTGTTGGACTGTGTATTATGGTCCTAATCTTTTTCAGTTTAAATAGAGCCTATACTTGCCAGGTAACTCACCAGGGAAAGATGACACAATAGGGTTTGTTTTTGAGCAAGGTTCATGTTGCAAATAATTGGCCACACCATAAGCACCCATAGATGTGGGTCCTTTCACTTTATGACAAACATTGTATACATCACTGATCAAACTACTGTATGATTGCAGCAAACATACATATATTGTATCCATGTATACAACTATATAAAAATGTAATCTTATATTGTTGTATACATAGCAAGTTGCTGTTAAATTTTTTGAAAAAAATATTTATTTTTACATTTAAATTGATTTGTTTGCATCTATAACACTGCAGAGGTTCTCTCTAAAGTCATCTTAATAAAGTGAGCTTTTGAAATCAATGAGCAAAGAATTATTGCTCTTGTCATGAGTCCTAGAAGATTATTGATCTGAATTCACTGTACTGTACATATATAGAACTAAAGTCATAAAACAGTGCGAAACTGCTTTATTTTTGGCACGGAGGAATGAAAATCAGTAACATAAGCAAATAAAATATGCACTTCTCTATTCAAACACAAACTATGATTCTAACCTTTCACATAATACATACAGTAGCACATGAATGGGTTCAGGGTCAAACATGCAAAATACAGACACATATTCAACTGCTTACAGTATGGAACTTAAATTTGTGTCTGTCTCTGTGCATACCTATATCTTGTACATCTGTATATGTTTGCTCCTGACAGCAGATAATGCAGAAGGTGGCACATATACTGGATATCATGGGACACAAGGTGCTCTGAGGCATTATGGATTTGCTGCAAAATTCTATATATCACCATTGGCAAACATTTTTGCAAGACTGCTGGAAGAACTTTAAAAAAATGCAGTAATAAAATGCCTATAGACACCCAAAGTTGCTGTGAAAAAGGCTACCAATAAACTACAATGTTTTTGGAGTGGAAATATTTTATAAAGATAAAGGAAAAGCTACGTTATCATACACAGTTAGATCATATTTTAAGGCATAAATTAATCTTTGTCTCTTTGCAGAGATCTCTAAGATGACTAATTCTTCTAATTAGTAAATTGTGCCTCATAGTATATGCTCTCTATATTTTTAATTAGAACTAAGCATATGTGTTTGCTATGTGATACATTGTTACCTTTTATAAAGTACATGCACTGGGTAGTTAATGCACGCATTTTTAAAGATAATTATAAAGGACCAAAAAGTCATGCTTTAATCAATGCTAATTAGCAAATATGATTAGGCCTTTCTTTTCTTTGGTTTTGGAGTAGATATGCCATTATAAACAAAAAGATTAAGGGGGGTATTTACTAATATTAAACTTAATATTATTATTGAATTAATTAATTATTGAAACAAAGTATACTTAACCCCCATGAATTTAACTTATTTATTAAAAAAATCATCTTAAAATAATCAGTGCGAAAAAACGGCACAAAAAAATTTGTGCATCAATTGTACAACTTTTTAAAACCAATGCTCCAAAAACTCGACTTTATCGAATTTTCGCTGCGACAATGGGAATCTATCAGATTATCAGATGAAAACAGCTCGGCTCACAATATCAAAAAATATCTCGAGGGACATCTGCCATTGATTTTTACATGACGTCGACAGGTTTGAGATGGAGTATTTTTTCCAATTCAGATTTAGCAGCTGTGAGTAGTGATGGGTGAATTTATTCTCCAGGGTCGAATTCGCGGCGAATTCCAGCGATTCGCCGCTGGCGAATAAATTCGCGAATAGCGAAATTTCGCCGAAGAAACGAGTCGCGCCAAAAATGATGCGACGCGCATCAAAGTTGACGCGACGCGCGTCAAAAGCGTCCCGCAAATTTTTCGCCGATTCGCGAATTTCTCTGGAAATTCCCTAATTTTTCGGCGAAGCGAATCGCGGGAGATTCGCCCATCACTAGCTGTGAGGCAAAATAAATAAAAATGTGAGTTTTTTTTCCCCCTAAATATGTGAGGTTTTCCCCCCTAAATATGTGATTGTCATTGGTACTAATTGAGAGTCAATGGGCACTCGCTACACTGAAGAAACTGTGTTATCTAAAGTTATCTTAACTCATTTAATGCATTTAACCTTTTCATTAGCATACCAAAGCACCATTGTTTTCAATGGTGAACTCTTTAATTGGATGGGATGCTGTGACACAATATTCTGTGCTAAATGAGATAAATGAGATAGATTAGTTAAGTTTTTCTGTGTCAAATGTACAATCCAAAGTGGCTTCATCTGTAGCTTATTGGGTTTACATGCAAATGCAAAATTATCAAGAAAATGTGGGAGTGAGTCCACAATTTGGGCAAAATTTTAAATGATGGTAAAATTAGCATACTACATAATAATGCTGCATTCCCATAATCTATAAATATATTTTATTATCTTAATAATTTGTCTAAAAACAAGCACCAAAAGCTCAACTTCAAGGGAAGTTAAAATTCATCCCTACAAGAACTAGTCAGAGTAGAATTCCGTTAGAATTCTTATTGGAGGGCTGCAGTGCTGCTTTAAGATAGCATCTACAATGCAAACTGTGTATAGTTTCTCTTCAATGCAAAATATTTGCACAGGTCTAAAAAATGCATAATTTATTCTTGAAGCTTTGTAGTTCACACATTCAAAATATACTTTTTGAAAGCATTAGCTTTTTTTTTTTAATTAGCTTAATTTTGTGATTTTTTTTTTCATGTGATCTGTTAAGACTAATAAACATACAGTAGCTGATTCTGCAGAATCAGGTGAATGGGATGTGCATTCTACTTAGTAGAGAACTATAAGATTCTAAAGAGACAGTCTTCTTTTTTAAAATCCAAAACAGTAATGCAAACTGCTTCACAGTAAATAATTTTATATATTTTATGTAATACAATATTTGTGTCATATTTGTTACAGGTAATGATAGAATTATTTTTGTTTTAAATGTAAAAAAGCACTTAAATTATTATATGAGTTACAAAAAACCACAAAATATATCTAATGTTAATCTAATATTTATAATTCATGGACATATAATTTGTAACAATCTTTAAAGTTTCTAGGAATTTATGAAAAAAAGGTTTGAATTTAGAAGAAGTACAAATTGCTTAGGTAATCTCTGGTCACAATAAAGAATATGAAATAAATCTAAATGCCCAATGTGGATAAGACCTAAAATTAAGGAAAATAAAGGCACAAGCAAAGGTCACCATACACAAGTCAGCATTAGCTAAATTGGCCTTTCCAGACCAAGTTGGCACATATTGGGCTGTACTGTATAAGGGGACAACTTAGCCAACTAATATCTGACTGCTGAGGTGCTTTCTGGGAAGTATCCCAACATGATATGTGTTTAATTATTCTAGGCAAAATCTGGTGGTGCAAAATAATAATTTTAGGCATTAGAAATATAAAATCACACACCTTAGTAAATACAATTGCTATCATGCTTGATCATGATACATGGCATTAACATACAAAGACAAAAGTGAAGCTTTATAAAGACATAGTGATGGACGAATCCGACCCATTTCCCTTAAAATTTGAGAAACAGCAAAAATTCACCAACGCCGATGGGTGACAAAATTGTTGATGCGTAACAAATTGCACAGCAAAATTTTGACATGTGACATTTTTTTCCCCCATTTTTGCAGCAAAACTTGTAAGAAATTTTTCCTTATCCCTAATCATTTATTTTGCAGTATTTGTTTCTAAATATGCCCCTTATTTCAGACAAAGCACACTTCAACATAAATGACACAAAACATACATCAACTGTTACTTGCTCTGGTTTAAAAAGACTGAAATGCAGAAGGACCTTTAGCTGCTTTTGGACAGGCATTCCCTGGAAGATCTTAAAGCAATGCCGCAAGAGTCAATTTCATATAATTTGTCCACTGCACTTTACACACCAAAAACACCTGAAATCACTCTAAAGGTGGCCATACACGAAGAGATCCGCTCGTTTGGCGATGTTGCCAAACGAGCGGATCTCTCCCCGATATGCCCACCTTGAGGTGGGCGATATCGGGCTGATCCGATCGTGGGCCCTAGGGCCCAACGTTCGGATCAGTACGGGCGGTCGGATCGCGGGACCGCATCAATGAACAGATGCGGCCGCGATCCGACGGGATTTTTAATCTTGCCCGATCGACATCTGGGCGACTTTCGGCCAGATATCGATCGGAAAAGCCCGTCGGAGGGCCCCCCACACGGGCAGATAAACTGCCGACACAGTCTGTCGGCAGCTTTTATCTGCCCGTGTATGGCCACCTTTAGTTATCTTCAATGAGAATTGCCTAAAGACAGTAGAAGCAAGCAAAACACCAGAGACTGACCCATGTGTCAGTATTAGTATGAATAAAGATAATGTAAATGAAGTACTTGGCACATTTAACCACCCCCTCATCATGTAAATCTATTAAGACTTCTCTGTCACTATTTTCTTGTTTTATATATGTCACTTCTGACATACTACTGAACAAAAACTTTTTTATTTATAATAACAAAAATGCACTCATGCATACAGTGATAGCATGCACCTTCATAAGAGACTTAACATTCTTCTCAACAGCATTATTCACTGGCATGTTTTAATCTGTGCTTCATTTTTCTCAGTAGATGATTTTAGCTTATTTTTCAATGGTTCTTTTTGATTAATAAATTGTGGGAGTATATCTAATAACTATATTCACTCATACAGACTCTGCAGCAAGTCATAAGAGCAGTGACAGGAAAAGAACAATGACCAGGTGAAAAGAATTAGATGTCTAAACACTATTCCGATATACATAAAGAAGGAACTGTCAGCTTTACTTAGCTAAGTTCTTAGCTACTGTGAAAAGATTATTACAGCATTAAGTGAAAACAGTCTTATAAGTTATATTTGCTATACAAAAAGTACTCAGACTGAAACAACCAAAACATTTACAAACCTTCAATCATTTGTTGAAGGGCAATTTTAAACATATTTTATGTTCACAATGAAACCCCAGAACAAAAAAATTGAGAGGCATTTCTCATATTTAAAGGGGAAATAACCCTGCATAAAATTTTCATCCAAAAGATGTACTACATCAACTGTGGGCACATTGTTACTTTTGAACGGGAAGCATGCAGGTAGAGCAGACAGTTTTGTCCACTTGGTTCTCAATGGAATGAAACAAGTAAAATGCTTTGTGTGAGGTTTTGGTGGGTCTCTATTAAAAAGACAATCAATGCAATTAATAGCCAATATCATCTTTCTGTATTTATCCTAAAATAGTCCATTTTGAAAGGCAAGCACCTATAAGTGGAGAAGACAGCTTTGTCCATTTGGTTCTTGCTGGCACTAAAGCAAGTAAAATGCTTTGTGTGAAGCCTTGGAGGGTCTCTTTTAAAAAGACCATAAATATAATTAGTTACCAATATAATAATAATAAAAAGCATTTTGGTAGTAGGGACGATTTAAAAAAAAAAAAAAAAGTTACTATTTGACTCCAATTTACTCCAAATTTTGTAGGTTCTAGGAGGTCTCCCATATGCTAAAACAGCAATTTGGCAAGTTTTACATGGCGAATGGTTGAAGTCGAATTTTTAATAGTACATGATAAATTTTGTATTTTTTTACTTTTTTGCAACTTTGAATCAAATTTGGACTTTTCCGTAGTCAAAGTACACAAAAATAATTTATTTGGCCATCACTAGTTTCCACATTTTTCCAAGTTTTGAAGATTGTATTTTGATGACTTTATTTTCATCGTTTCACATCAGCTAAAACATTTTTCCACTGAAATTGTATTTTTGACATTACTGTCAAAGGCCCAGTTTCCCTAAATATTTACCTTTTAATAAAATCCATGGTTCTATTTGTGACATTGCAAAGAGCACTAGGTTTTGGGATGATAGTGACTGAGAGCAGTTCTCTTAAATAAAATTGCACAGCAGTTTCACAAGCAAACTACTTCATCAATCAAACTTCATTCACGAAAGATTCACATGTAGGAAGTTAGGCTTGTAATTGATTCTAATCTGCACAATACAAGATGATATGACCTGCCAGTTGAGAACATAAGGATACTTAAATTTTGAGAGAGCCAATATGATTCAGGGGCAGACTGTTTAAAATTAGTCTTTAAAAATACTCGCCTCGATAAGCCAAACTATTTACAGCATTAGTTCTTGTATCTTGTCATTGAATGATAGATTACCATTTGAAACGTGATAATGATTTGGCAAGCTGAAGTAATGTCTGCTGGCATTTTCACCTTGGCAAAATAAAGTCAGAACCATCTTTGTTTGTCAAAATAGATATGTCTTTATTAGTAAGAATGATGCAATCAAATAAGTGCAAGACAAGGTAAAAGACATTTTATTCTTGTGTAGGCTGCTGAAACTGTATTTTTAGCATTATATTTTCTAGGACAGACATGGTATTCCTTATTCAACAACCAATTATCCAGAAAGCTCTGAATTATGGCTAGTCATGTCCCACAGACTCCATACAAACACATTTTATAATTTACTGTTTAAATAATAATTAAATTATTGTATTTTCTTTTTAAAAAAGTATATCCTTTTTTGTAATAATACTGAACAATCTACTTGATCCAAACTAAGGGAATCCATATTAAAAACAAAACACAATCCTATTATGTTTATTTAGGGGGTTATTTACTAAAACTTAATTTTTTCTGGTAAAGGTTTTTTTGGAGGAAAATCGAATGTTTAGAGAAAAAAAAGAAACTTTCTCAAGAGTTATTACATATATCTGCTAAAAGTCTGAATCCTAAAAATCTACCATATCTAACCTGCAGAGGTCATGTAGAAGTCAATGGCAGATATCCTCAGGGAGGATTTAAGGCCTCAGTGGGCCTCAGGCACAGAGCCAACTGGTGCGTTCGCACAACCCTGGAGAGCACAGCACGGCAATTTTTTTAGACCATGCCCACTTTTGGCCACACCCCCAAATAACACACCCATTTAACAAAACATAATCCAGGCATGCGAGTATTAAATTAATAATCAGAATATTAAACCCAGATCTGACAGTATATTACATGAAAATGGATAATTAGCATATTAACCCTAGCTGTTCCAGTATAAACATTGTAGAATTGGCCAATGACCAATTAATTGATCCTGGACAAGCAAGTAAGAGCATCTGGTTGCTAGGGTCCAAATTACCAAATTAGAAACCATGCCTTGCTTTGAATAAGAGACTAGAATATGAATAGGAGAGTAGTGATGGGCGAATCTAGGCAGTTTTGATTAGCTGAAAAAAATTGGCAAAAAATTTGCGAAACGAGTTGCGGCACGTTTGACATGTGTCGCGTCGTTTCTGTTGCGTCGTTTTCAATGCGCGTCGCGTTGTTTTAGTCGCGTCAAAAACGACGTGCGACTAGTTTTTTTGGTGAATTCTGGCATTTCGCTAATTTGTTCGCCGGCGGCGAATCGCGGTAATTCACCGCAAATTCGCCCATCACTATAGGAGAGGACTAAATAGAAAAATGTGTAATATAAAGTAGCAATAACAATAAATGTGTAGCCTTGCAAAACATTTTTTCTTAGATGGGGTCAGTGACCCCCATTTGAAAGCTGGAAAGAGTCAGAAGAAAAAAGCAAATCATTTAAAAGCTATAACTATAACTATACACATGACAGTAAAATCATTTTAAAAATAGACTATGAAGCTTATAAAGTCACTTTTACAATGGCTAATAGAAAATCAGACTTGCCATTAAAATTACAGCAGGGATTGACCTCTCAGGTACACAAGAGGACCAGACAGCCCCCCAGGTCCAATAAAGAGTAAATGTCAATGACATCTTACAGCAGCCCCTCTGGCATTTGTTAGAATCATCCAGGCCTAATAATAAGTACTGCATTAGACTTTAACCAAAAACAAGAGGCGAGCAATAGGAATAACCAGAAAATGTTTCAATAAAGTCCAACACAGCACCAAAGCAGAAGGTCCTTAAAGGGATGATTCACCTTAAGATAACATTTAGTACATTATAGAATGGTTAATTCTAAGCAACTTTCCAATTAGTTTTCATTATTATTTTTTATAGTTTTTTTTTTTAATAATTTGCCTTTTTCTTCTGACTCTTTCCAGTTTTCAATGGGGGTCACTGATTCCATCTAAAAAACAAATGCTCTATGAGGCTGCAAACATATTGCAAACCGATTGTTATTGCTACTTTTTAATACTCGTCTTTCTATTCAGGCAGCTCCTATTCATATTCCAGTCTCTTATTCAGATCATTGTATGGTTGCTAGGGGAATTTGAACCCTAGCAACCAGATTGCTTGAATTGCAAACTGGAGAGCTTCTGAAAAAAAAAAAAACTAAATAACTCAAAAACCACAAATAAAAAAATACCAATTGCAAATTGTCTCAGTATATCCCTCTCTACATCCTGCTCCTCAAAGGTGGGCAATCCCTTTAATAGGCAAGTACATTCTCTGTAAAAAATTATTATGAGCAAATCATAACCCTTCGCATACCAGTAAGATCGCTGTAGAATGGGTAAGCATTACATTAACCCTCAATTTGGCTAAAAACATTAATATGGTAAATAAAATAAACACAAAAAAACAGCAGCCTTGTTGAAACAGGTCAGGTACCATGAAAACAAGCAAATCTCAAATACTAATCACAATTAGAACAGTACAGACACTGATGATCTGAAGTCATACTAGACACATTATACATTTATACATATAGAAAGAATTATTACAAGCTGTATAGGAAAATATAGGTTTACTAAGACAGGAGGTCCTGGTAGTCAGGCAGGCTCTGGCAAGGTGGCTATAATCTCCTTAATGTGTTCTGCTTTGCTGTTCCTTTACTCTTCACCACTTGCTGCCCACCAGGCTTGTTGTCTTTGTCTGCACTTCCAGTCCCCAGCTCCAGGGCAGCCAGTGGAAACACTGTGCATAACAGAGTCTAGTGGTGATCTCTGGGCTCAACTCCAACCAGGGGCCTGGGTCAGGGCAATCCTTGTGCACTACAGACTGACAGGCGATTGGTTTTAATGCTAGGTACCTTCTGTCCTCTCCCCTTCTGTCTTCTGGTGCATCATGCTCTGTCCTACTGCTGGTCTGTATGGAAAGGTCTCAATCATCAGCAACAACTCCCTCTCACTCATGTGACAATTCACGCTCCAAACCTTCACAGATTCATTGATAAGGAAGAACAGGGGCGGGACCTGTTGGGGAGCCTATTGAATTTGCTCCCGCCACCCGTGTGCAGCTTAATGGTTGGCTGTCAGTTTAGGCAATCACCACAGATAAATGACACATACCTCAGCTTATCAGTGAGATAACTGAGTCGCTTGGCAGCAGCAGCCCACCAATGAGCATAGGCAGAAGACTGTGGTGGGACTTTGGGCTGATAGAGTAGTTTTAAAGCAGCACAACTGTGTGGGGCCCCCTGGAGTGCCCAATCAGTGCAATCGGATGTCAGCACTAACAGCAGGTACGTTACTTTAGCAGTGATTAGAAAAATAAATGGCCCCTGGGCAGATGCCTCTTTTGCCAGTTAATTAAAGCGGCCCTGGATGTCCTTTTTACAATTTGAAGATATAATGATCTGTTCTGGGTTTTGTGCAATAATTTCTTCAAGTTATTTTATTGATAAATACGTTAAAAGTTTGGTTGGGTGTTTGGTCAAGCTTGGTTTAATACAAAGATGAGATTAATCTGAGTTTTAGGGGCAAATTTACTAAGGGTCGAATTTCAAATTAAAAAAATTAAAAATTTGACCATCAAATTTTTTAAGGGCATTTTTGATCGAAAATGGCCCGAATAGGTCAGTTTTTGATCGAATAATTTTTTTTCGAATGCATCATTTGATTCAAAAGATTTTCACCAAATTGCTAAGAATTTCCAAAACTTTGAAAAAAATCACTGTACAGGTTGCAGGAGGTCCCCCATAGGCTAAAATAACAATTCGGCAGCTTTAAGGTGGAGAAGTGTCTAATTAAAAAATCTTTTTTTAAAGAGACAGTACTTCGAAATTAGAATTTTAAAATTTTTTTCAATTCAAATTGAATTTTGTGCTTATCGATAGTCGAAGTAGCCAAAAATCACTTCAAATTTAGAATTTTTGAAATTCAAATTGAATTCAAATTGAATTCAAATTTTCACTTCGACCCTTACTAAATGTTCACCTAGGTAAATAACCCCTTAATGTTTAAATTACTTTTAGTAGTATAGATGCATGATGATCCAAATTATGGAATGATTCCTTATCTGGAAAAAACAGGTCTTATTCTGGATAACAGGTTCCATACCTGTATAAAATTCCGTTGCACTTGCTAATTCATGCAGTGATATCATTTATACCTGCCATAACTGCTACAATTTCCATTTAAATGCATACTACAAGAAGAATCTATACCTGTTACTGCTGATTGTCATTGGTTCTCAGCAACCCCTTAAAATCCTAGTCTCACTCCAAACCCTTAAGGTAGCAACATACATTATGGGACCTATTTATTATATCTCAATTTTTTTATGGTTGAGGATTTTAGGGGGAAATTTTTATTTTTTGTGGAAAAAATCTCTCTAATTTTTACAGATTTATTATACCCCAAAGCTGTCAACAACCGAAAAATGGCAGATCTCCCTGCAGTTGTTTCTTGACATAATGATCTGGGTTGGATAATCTGAAAACTCTGGGGGTTTTCATCTGATAATCCAGAAAAATTGAGTTTCCAGAGTGTGAATCTTACAATGAATTGACGCTCGATTTTGTCATGACGTTCTGATTTTTTTGAGAAAAAAATTAGTTAAAATCATGGAAGGGATTTAGGTGGACTTTGTTTTCAGAGAAAAATAAGATACATTTGAGTTATAGTAAATCAGCCCCTATACTGTATCTTTATGTCAGCTACTTGGCAGTGCAATTTCCCTTTCTATACCAAATTGTTTCACAAGTTCTGCAGCATTTATTATCATGGTTGCAAGTGAACCTTATACCCTTAAGATATAGTAAATTGCATAAAGACAAAGCATTACACCGATTTTTGAAGATCACCCCAAAAAGAATTCCTTCTTACAATGAACTAAATCCCTCTAATGGGAAGTTTCCCAAACTGCAGACAGAAGTTATGAAAAGTTTTGAAATGTCAAGTGCATCCATGGAGTTTAACTGGTTATTTTACTGTTAAAAATGCAACAGTTGTATGATCTGACATTTTAAAAATAAACAGGATATGTTATTGGCTTTTAGAAACAGTGGATAATTTTAGAAAATAATTTATCACAATTCCCAAGAAGATGAAGTACCAATTTAATTGAGCGTTGCTGCACTGAACATTAGGCCCATAGATAATATTCTAACATGAGTTTTCCCCTGACTAACATTGTTACAAACCTTTAGGGGAAGCATGTTCTATTTCCAAAGCACAGTATATACAGTATAGGTCTTACTTTTTCTACCTGTAAAAGCAAAATATCCATTAATCTACTGTGCTCATTTCCGTGGTGACATTTAATAAAATCAACTTTTTTTGTGCTAATTATGTTACAAAAAACCTTTAAAATAAATAATAAATTAATAAACTTTAAAATAAACATTTTCAAATGATGCACAGGATATGCACTTATTCAAGACTTTTTTCTTATCCTGTTTAGACAGGTTCACTCAAGTTGACTTATTTTCACTATAGGAGCTAAAATACATGGAACAAATAATTTTATATCATCATAAGAAAACATTTATCAATGAGTAAACAGCATGTTTAAGTCAAAGCTTTGACCAGTGTAACATGCCTCTCCATCTCGTGCTGGATTAAAAAGATGATACAAGCTGCTGAGTGCAACCGAATTATAGCATCAAGTATCAAGGTGTGCTGCACTTATTGAAATAGCCAGGCCCCCCTTGACCACACAAAAGCCGCATCCTCTTCCATCTTCTGCAGCCAATATGCCGAACAGCTAAAGTGCCAAAAGTGGCAAAAAGACCTGAAGTCCCGAAAACAGTGAAAAGACATGAAGCCCCGAAAGCTGAAAAAAGACCTGAAGAGGCAAAAAAAACCAAAGTCACAAAAGAAGGTGAAGTTGAAGCCCTGAAGCCACAAGTTCAATTCTACTGAACAACAATTTTTTTTCTATCCCCTGGTCACCAATGTATTATTTTAATGATCTATAGGCCCATGCCACCAATTAAAAAAAAATATTCTCTGGGGCCCCAATTTTTTTAACTTGTAAGCGGAGCCCTGGTGCCAATGTTTTTTTTTAAATATTCAGTGGGGCACCAATTTTTTTTTTGCTTGTAAGGGAAACCCAATGTTTTTTTAAAAAACTTTATGGGGGGCCTGGGGACAATTTTTTTTAATTAGAGGGGGGGCCTTGTCACCAATTATTTGTTTTAACTTATAAGGGGGCCCTGGTTACCAATTATATGTGTGTTAACTTTTTTAGCACTGATGTCTGTGTGGTGTTTTAACTGTGGTTTGGAGTGGGCAAAATCTGAGGTGGGGCTTGGAGTGGGTGGGGTCCAGGGGGCCCTGGAAAATTTTGTTGTAGGGGGCCCCATGATTTCTAATGGTGGCTCTGAGTGTAAATGCAAGGTATACGTACGGGGTTGCAGCGTCAGCTCACAACTAGGGTGGGAGGAAGCCCTGGGGCTCTGGACAGCCCAGTCCAAAGATGGGCAGGCAGTAAAAACAGAGCTTACTCTTGGCTCTGGCCAATGCAAACACTACCCAGTGGTGGTGGTGCACTGGGTTGTTATGTCCCCAGTCCCGGATTTGCGGGAAGGCCATCTAGGCCCGGGCCTAGGGTGACAGGATTTTAGGGGGCGGCATGCTGCCCAGCCACACCCACATTGGTTCAGAAACACTGGTGATATGCAGTTGAGACTATAGTTTTTTTAATTTCCCATGAGCCAATCCCCATTGATCTGGTCCTGATGAGGAAAATTTGCGAATAAAGGGCATAGTATGGGCGCGACGAACAGCAGTGGGCTTACGGGGCCCGCAATGTAAATCCGGCCCTGTATGTCCCCAGCAATATTTCAGAAACAGGGTAAGTATTGGAACATATAAAGGACAGTAAGGGAAAGCCTGAAAAAAGGGCAATAAACTTGACATTTTATACATGCACATTGGAGAACACTGGTGATTTATTGGATGCTTGGGATAGAGAAAGTGTCTCTGTGGATTAGAGGTGTTTGTTTGGACTAAACCATATTGCAGAAAGAAAAACGTTGCATTTATTAAATTAACTGTTATCCCTTCTAGCTTTAAATGATTAAAAGTTTGGGTGTTTATATGATCCCCCTGTAAAAAGTTTAGGTGCCATGACAGTGATGCAATGTAGCATTACTTAAAACATATTAAAGTGGTTATATTACTAATGTACATGTTTAAGGGTTTGTAAGTGGGGTTATGTGATTATATTACTGTTTCATTTTGATTGCATGATGACTTAGGCGTTACCAACACACATTGGGGGAGCTATGACTCAAGAAGGAGTAGGGAAAAATGGGAAAATGGGAAAATTATACAGATGTCCTTTTAACCCTCAGTGTGACAGTAAAGGGTATATTAAGCTATTTTTAAAACATTGGAAATATATTTCTTAGCTATGTAGGATGTTAATCATTTCTGCTCTGGAAGGTTTGCTACTCCTTCTCAAATGTATCACTTGGACTGTGATGAATTTTAGTTAAGGAAAAAGGATTTTAGTAAGTGATGACATGATATAATAAGCTGTTGTAATAAACTATGAGGGCTCTAAATATGTGCTTTTCAGACTTTTTTTTAAACATTTGATCAGGGCCAAATGTATTGCCTAACAAGGTTACAGATATACTGTATGATAACATTGCAATTATCCTGTTATAGCTACAACAATATCTAGGACAGCATATAATTACATTTAAAAACTAACCTTAACAGATCTTCCTGGAGGCAATCAAGTAATATCTTTGAGAACATATATGCAATTACAAAAACTTATAGTTTACTTGACTTTAAGGCTGGATAAGTAGAAAGAAGCAAATGGTGACACTGAAACTAAAATAGAAGAATAGTACAGTGTACAGTATATAAAAATTATAAAACTATCGGAAATAGTTTATAAGTAAAATGCCTTAAAAAAGCATTTGAGTCTGTAACTTTTATTCACATTATTGTTTAATATGCTCCCCTCGTTAGTATTTTTTATTATTAGTTTGAATAATTTAGGCAGAATCCATCAACCAGAAAAGTTTAATGCATTATTTCTTTTGTTAGGGCATTGACATACATTAAATTAACAGGGAACACATTCTTTATTCAAGCATCTTGGTTAGGAAAATGTTGTGTTTTGGCGTAAGAAATCCCTTTAATAATTTAAATTTCCATAAAATATTTATTGTAGGAAGTATGATGTTATAAGCTTTACAGCTTAGTGAGTATCTTTTTATGTAAAACCGTAAAACTGTTGAAATCTAACATATATTACAGTATATGTGGTTTTTAAGTGAAAATATTTAATATTTAAAAAGTGCAATTTTTTATTTGTAAAATAAGAGCACAGAAAAAAACAAGAATGCATAATTTTTCTTTACATCCCATAATAGTAAGGTGTGTAATTGTAACCCATTTTGGAGCTACACACTTGTGACCAGATGATCAATATTTCTCCACCCTTGACAGAATTTAGAAGACACAAGCTAAATATATGAGAAGACTCATCCTGAATGCAACTTGTCCTGATTTTTACACGCAATGCAGCATTTTTGCCCCAGATTAAAAAAAAATACAAGACACACTAAATTGTGTCCACTGCAAATTACATGTGATGCACCAATATAGACTTTTATAGCTTTTATATCGGTACACACTTTTTCATGAGATTTTGTTTTTGAATAGTGTCACTAATTTGGAAAATTGTCAAACCTCATTTGGACATTAGCATGGATAACTGACCTCTACAGCAGCAACATTTGCAATGGGCCAGACTATATATTGTTACTATATTGTTACTCTACCTTTCTCTGTACCAGATAATAGAACCTCATAATAACATTATAATCAATCTTTTAAAAAAGAAAATATTTTGCTGTTGATTATAATGCTGTAAATTCTGACTGTTAAGCTCTGTTTTTATATTTTTAAAACCATTGGATTATATGTGTGTATTGCTGGTAGATATTGACATAATTGTAGTGATACTATATTTCTGACAAACGTTAAGCTGTCAAAAAATAAAGGGAAAAAAGCACACAAAAAAGGTATCAGCTAAGACCTAAGTATATAAAGATTTAGACAAAAGAATATAATTTCTGTGAACCATTATTCTTTTACACACATTCATCAGTGTCTTAAAAATCCCATATTTTGATAAATGGGTCACAGAATAAAAGACAGCATGGGCTTGTTTCCTCAGCTGAGAATCATAAAGAGTACTAAGAAATACTTTTTTTAGCACCTAGCCCTATGTTGAAACAGAAATACAGCAAATAAAAGTTTCCTTTTAAGTAATTACATCAGAGATTATTTGTTAATAACTCTTAAATAACTGTCAATAACTATGAAAAAAGCCTATAGGTGCAAAACTAAGTTGTCACATACAGTATCTATGGGAACTCTATGATAAAGATAAAGGGGCAAATTCACTAAGATGTGCAAATTCGCTAGCGAATTTTTGTCAGCACTATGCAAATTCACTAAAGTGTGAATTTACGCTCAGGACGGCGAATGGTAGCATAGTTGAGCTACTTCGCTAGGCAGAGTGCTGTTACGCTAGCGAAGCCTAATTTGCATACAGCAGGAACTTTAACTTATAATAGAAGTATATGTTACAGCCACTACATTCCACTACACAAGCCCAGGAAACCTTTAATAAATTAAATAAAGTTGTCCTTCATGTGCCCCCATATAGTTGTGTTGCCATATGTTAGGAAATGTAGGGGGAAGAAGGGTAACCCCCTCAAAAAAATATCAATCTTTTTCAGACTATCACCCTCCTATGCTAAAATACGCCAGCGTTTTTTTTAAACATTTTTTTTTCAACCTCCTATCTATTGTATTGAACTTCACCTGGTCTGACCAGGTGAAGTAACATCTAGCGTAAGTGCTGATCTTAGTGAATTTGCGAATTTACAATCCTTTGTCAGTGCGTAACTTCGCCTGGAGTAAGGGCGTAAATTTGATTCAAATTGAAAAAAATTGAACTTTGAATTTCAAAGTACTGTATTTAAAAAAAAATTTGAATTCAACACTTTGCCACCTTAAACCTGCTGAATTGCTATTTTAGCCAATGGGGGACCTCCTGGAACCTTTAAGAAGTGTTTTTGAAATTTTATGAATTTCCAAGGATTTTTTCCAAAATCATTTGAATCAAACAATGCATTTGAATGATTCGAACGATTTTTAATCGATCGAAAATGGACCTGTTCGATCCATAAAGTGGTCCTGATGGGTTTTTCTGTCTCCTGCTCTGTTCTGCCTTCCCTATGCTCCTTGTGTGTCCCCTGCTCTGTCTGTGTGTGCCCTACTCTACCTGTGGGTCCCTTTCTCTGCCTGTGCGTGACATACTCTGCCTGTGT
>CM044431.1:125827414-125848472 GCA_024363595.1 Xenopus borealis
GATCGTCGAATGATCGAATATCGAATAAAAGGTAGCCTAGAACTATTAGATTAACATTCGCAAGTTGAATGCTAATCGAATATCGAATAGAAACAAATTTTTTTGGGGGGAATAATAGTAAATTTGCCCCTAAAAGTTTCAGCTTTCAATCAAATGTCTGCCACTCCTCTATGCCATATATCCCATACACTGCAGCACACTGGAGACTGAAGTTTAGTGCAATCTAGGTATTTATTAGCTCATAGTAGACAAACAAACAGGCAACGTTTTGGACCCCACTGTGTCCTTTATCAAGCTTGATAAAGGACACAGTGGGGTCCGAAACGTTGCCTGTTTGTTTGTCTACTATGAGCTAATAAATACCTAAATTGCACTAAACTTCAGTCTCCAGTGTGCTGCAGTGTATGGGATATTCGGATTGATGTTTGGACCATAGGCAGGCTTGGTCGGAGTACTGCTATAGCACCTCGATCCACATTGGATTTAAAGAGGTAGAGCACTCCAACCTCGAGTGGAACTCCTCTATGCCATAGGCATAGAGGCCAGGCAGGCAATACCTTTCACTTTCGATTCTGCACTTCCTAGATATCACTGCTCTCCTCACATTTCCCTTCCTTCCTCACCTACTATAATGGTGTAGCCTGTGCAAGAGCATGGGCATCAGGTCCTCCTTTGTGGCAGCTAAACAAGATTTTGGCATGATGCAAAGCATCACTAACAATGCTTTAACAGTGTATCCAAAATGGTGCCTACCTGCTTGACTGGATTGGGAATTTAAAAACTAAAAAAACAACATTTAAATAATTTTTTTTATAGTGAAAGCAAAGTTTATTTTGTTTGATGAACATCATTTGAACATCATTATTATGGATTTGGAATTATTTCTTAAGGTGACAGGTTTTACATAAGTTTTAATAGTGGTGTGTTTTTGATGCCCCCTTTTATCTAATGAGACATAACAGAATATTACATATTTTAATGTGATGCAACATATTTTTGTATGCACAAAAAGACTATGGAAAGTGAAAATTTTAAGCATTTAAAAAATCTGACATAACTTAGTTGGTACATATTCACTGATTTAGACTGCAACTATGACCTTTCCATTCATACAACATATGGCATTTGCACACAGATTATAATCAAAACTGTGGCTAATTACAGTATGCAGCTTTATTGAGTTTTAAAAGGGCAAGAGTGAAAAATATGTAGCTTATTTGTGTCAAAGATTTAAAAATTGACAAATACTTCTTTTTTAAATTAAACATCCCAAGCAGTCCATTTTATTGGTTTTACTAATTTTACAAAGTGAAAGGCTCAAAACATGGATTTCAGGAATAAAAAGTACATTTGTTAATAAAAAGAAAAGTTTCTGGTACAGCGTATTTATTGATCAAATGGTTTGACGTCTGATGCACAGGAAAATGTAAACTTGTTAGAAAGAAAAGTTTGCAAAAAAATAAATAATTGGTACCTCAACTTATTATACTTTGCCTTCTGCTGTTGGAGTTTGCCTTTAACAAAAAAAGCTTGCTTAGAGTTATGTATTGGGTGGACTGAATCAGACTGAAAGTGAAAGCTTTGATCATGATAGGACAGAATTTTTTGCTATGTGTCTCTTGGGTATGAGTACTGCACCTGGCAAAAAACTGGATAAAAAGTATTTTCTGCTATATGTAATGACTTATCTTGTTAAAGGACAAAATGATGAAAGTGAGCAGCAATGTTCTGTAGAATTGCATTGAAGCCTCAAAGGAAATTTTTGCGAAGTCAAAAAATATTTTACACTGGAGAGAGAAAGACATACCAACAAGAATACAATCTCTTATTTTTTTCAAATGAACAATGCTGCATGTGAGAAATAGTAACAACACAATATAAGTAGTTATTATTATATTATATATTATATGACCAGTGATATTTGTATTTTAAGCTTTATTTAAAGTGTAGTTTTATACGGTATATGGACAATGGCTATATTGTGTGGAAGCAAATACAGTTGCAAAATGCAACATATGTCAGAATGGGGAATGTGCATTGTTTTTAGTAATATACACATGTGAGGTATCTAAAATACACACATACAGTATATATATATATATATATATATATATATATATATATATATATATACAGATGCAGCCACTTGGATTTGTGTGTTAAATGTGTCATGGCTAATTGAAGAAACTGTGTATCTAAAGTTATCTTAATTCATTTAATGCATTTAACCTTTTCATTAGCATACCAAAGCACCATTGTTTTCAATGGTGAACTCTTTAATTGGATGGGATTCTGTGACACAACATTCTGTGTTAAGTGAGTTAAATGGGATAGATGAGTTAAGTTATTCTGTGTCAAACGCACAATCCAAAGTGGCTTCATCTGTATATATCCATTCCAAAACTTTCAGCACTCACAGGGCTTAAACATGTAATGTAAGTTGTATTTGTAGAATATTTTTAAGTTATATCAAAACCAATCTATCCTTATGTCAGTACTGCCACTCAACGGAAACTTGTGTTGGTGTGCTTGCCGAATAAATTCGCCCATCACTAATAATATAGCAATATTTATAGCAAAACTATTTCCCTTTATATTTATGGTAAGAGGTGAGGTGTTTATAAAGTTCCGTAGTATGTGGTTTGGCTTTAATACTTGCTTATGTTAAGCATTCACAGCATTAGTTGCTGTTTTTTAGAAATAGCAAAGAGATTTTAATATAGGATGGTACATAATATAATTCTATTGGTGTATGTTAATTACACTGATTAAGTGTTACAGCTGTTGTTTCCCGCCAGTCACTAGTTATAAGACATGATCTGAATTAGTATTGGCACTTTGAGAAAGCCTTCTGATGGAGCCAAAATGTTAGTCCTATGACCAGCAGGTTATTCAACAATTTCACTGCCCTATGAAGAATCATTTGCATTACTAAAGGACTGTCTGCAGAGAAAATAATTACAACCTTGACAGTCTGTAAAGGGGTCATCTGTGGCTGGTGGACACCCATTACCGTAAGATGTAAATGCACAACTTTTACTGTAGGAAACAAGCATACTCACACAGTTGTGATGAATAAAGGCATGCTTTTTTGACAGAATCTTGCAGGGGGGGCAGGGTTACATTCTCAGGCGCTGGTTGCCAACTAAAGCATATACGTTACACAATGCAAAATACTTCTGCAGATTCTCTTGCTCTGTCTGATTCTCTCGGACACTCACAGTGTTTCTCTCCTGTATCCCCCAGGACCTCCATCATGTATGGCAGTGCTACATAGTTACATAGTTAAATTGGGTTGAAAAAAGACAAAGTCCATCAAGTTCAACACCTCCAAATTAAAACCCAGCATACACCCCCCCCCACTCTTTCACACAAACCATATATGCCCATAGCTATACTGTACAGCTATACTGTATAACTGTATAGGTTAGTATCAAAATAGCCTTCGATATTATGTCTGTCCAAAAAATCACCCAAGCCCCTTTTAAAAGCATCAACAGAATCAGCCATCTCAACATCACCCGGCAGTGCATTCCACAACCTCACTGTCCTCACTGTGAAGAACCACCTATGCTGCTTCAAATGAAAGTCCTTTTCTTCTAGTCTGAAGGGGAAAAGGACTTTCATCACAGTGAGGTTGTGGAATGCACTGCCGGTGATGTTGTGATGGCTGATTCTGTTGATGCTTTTAAAAAGGGCTTGGATGATTTTTTGGACAGACATTACATCAAAGGCTATTTTTATACTAAACTCTACAGTTAGTATTGCTATGGGCATATATGGTTTGTGTGAAAGAGTGGTTTGTGTGCTGGGTTTTAGTGCTGTTCAACTGGCAGTGAACCCCCTCCCTCTTTTGTGGTCCCCCACAAAAGGTATCACTTCAGAGACTAACTGCCCATGCATTATTTACACCTCAAATTCAGACTACAAAATCTTGCATTGTTCATACATGTAATCCCCCCTGTGGTTTTCACACTTGTAACACCTCTATTGTTCACACCCTAAAACCCTGTACTGTTCACACCTGAGACCCAGACTGAAACTGCCCACATAGTTTACCTATTCACACCTTATACAAAATGCTGATGGGGCACAAGTCCTGTGTCACCTTGGGGGAGATTCATCAAAGAGTGAAGTTCCGCCACTAGAGGGAAATTGCACAGCTCTCCATTCATTTCTATGGGATTTTGAAAGGCGTATTCATCAATGGGTGAAGTGAAAGTTCACCTTTTGATGAATACGCCTTTCAAAATCCCATAGAAATGAATGGAGAGCTGTGCAATTTCCCTCTAGTGGCGGAACTTCACTCTTAACTTCACTCTTTGATGAATCTCCCCCTATATGTAGTACATCTTATAGTGATCCTGATAGTTTTCCCTGTCTCTTGATCTGTTCTGCCTTCCCTATGCTCCTTTTGTGTGCCATGCTCTGCCTACCCTCTGCACCATGTGTGTGCCATATTCTGCCTGCCCTATGATCATTTTGTGTGTCATACTCTGCCTGCCCTATGCTCCCTCTTTGTGACATGCACTGCCTGCCCTATGCTCCTTGTGTGTGTCATACTCTGCCTGCACTATTTTCCTTGTGCGTGCCATACTCTGCCTGCCCTATGCTCCTTGTGTGTGCCATACTCTGCGTGCCCTATGTTCCTTGTGTGTGAACCAAACTCTGCATGTCCTATGATCCCTCAGTGTACCATACTATGCTTGCCCTATTCTCCTTGGGTGTGCCATACTCTGTGTATGCAACTCTCTGCCTGTGGAACATAAGTCTGGTAGGGGCTTGTTATGGGGGTTTGTTAGCATTTGACAATTGGTGTTAGGGGCTCCTAAGGTGTTTAATCATGTGATGGGGGTGCTATGTTATTCACAGCAGTGGATGTGGCATATGGATTTATGGTTATGTCTTAATGTAACAACTTTTTTTATCATATGAATGATAAGTGATATCCCTGCAGTGAGCACCAACCATCTTTTTTTTGGTGTGCTACCACAATTAATGTGAACATGGTCTTGTGGTAACATGGGTGGAGTTTAAAGTGGTAGTGGTTTGAAAACAGGGAGTGTCTAACACTGGCTTTCATTATCTTCCCTCCACCACGTAGGGCAGAAAACTTCCAGTCCTCAGTACCACAGAAGTTGGACAGCACTGATGTATGGAGCCCAATATTTTACTGCATGCTCTCTTGAATGACCTTTCTGCAAAAAACTTTGGTAGCAGCCCTGTGTACAATTTTCAATTAGACAGCACCAAGCAATGAAGTATTCTTTAAAAGCCTTTATTGAAAGGGATTTTCTCAGACAGATATACAGCAACATTTCAGGCTAACAAGAGCATTTCCTTAAGCTACTGAGTACACATTAATAAGTACATTTTATACATTTCAACATAACGCATCTATTATCAACTACACTAAGAAAAAACACAGATGAAATTCCTTAAGTTAATTGCACAATGTTGCAAATTGACATAGAACATTTTATATATCTTGCAACAAGTTCTCCCTTTTATATCACTGGAACATATACATACATAACATATCAGTCCAAGAATCAATATCTGAAAAAGATAAAAACATTAAAAAAAATGAATAAAAAAGGAATTACCAGAAATTTTTTTGAAGGTTGTATTCACTATTCAAACCTGAAGGTGTAAGAGTACCTAACCATCATACTTTCCTGGCTTCTCTTTTAATCAATTATTTTGTTCTATCCCCTTGGCAATGTAATTTAGGGACCCCATCAACCACCTGATACTTTAATTGGTGGACTCATGTCCCTTTTCAATGAAATGACAAGCCATTGCTTGTTCCAATATCTTTCTTGTTCCAATTTTTTCTCTTCTTGGCCAACTTGTGCTCACGTATCTGTTCTTTAACCATGCTGTAGGCTGCATGGGCATTTAATTACATAAATAACAAGAAGAGGAACAAGTGTAATGATCCTTAATCCTTATAGGGGTACCTTTATGTGAATGAAATATTACATCACCATGCTGACAATTTGAACAATAGTTACTTGTTAAACAAGGGAAAGTATTCTTTTTCACTGGTCTCAGCACTTGCTGTATTTTTTTGTTACCCCCTATGTCAGATCTAACTAAGAAAGAACCCATGGTCTTATTATATGACATTTTCAGAGGTGACTGAAACTCCTGTATGTTAGGTACACCATACAGATGCAGTCACTTGGATTTGTAAGTTAAATGCGTTGTGACTCAAGGCTAATTGAAGAAACTGTGTTATCTAAAGTTATCTTAACTCATTTAATGCATTTAAACTTTTCATTAGCATACCAAAGCACCATTGTTTTCAATGGTGAACTCTTTAATTGGATGGGATGCTGTGACACAATATTCTGTGATAAGTGGGATAAATGAGATAGATGAGTTAAGTCACGACGCATTTAACTTACAAATCCAAGTGACTGCATCTGTACTTAAGGAGCCACCAATGTTTAAAAATAATCATAGAGATATGTGGACTCAAGGAGCCATATTTTTAAACAAATGCTAAGCGACCATGCTAATTTTTTCTACCTTTGCGGTACATACAGTACGGTACATGAAGTCCTTTCATAAATCTTCATTTTCCATTTATAAAGACAAGAACTCAAAAACAGAACAGCACCCACAACAAGACAGTCTGCCTTTTTTTTAACAAACAACCAATACTTATAACTATTGTTTATACCACAGTTGATTTAATTATTATTATTTAGTAAAGGGGAACAATTGAAATGATGGAAACAAAAGCATAGGAAACTCCGCTTACAATTTACAATTTACTGCTATCCCAGGACTAATTTGTTATTATGAGATCAAAACTATCGTCAAAACAAATATTTGATATAAGCATCATCTGATGGAACTAAGAAACTCTGTAAGTATAATCAGTTAAAAATGATCTACTGGTTTGTAAGTAGCAGCATATTTTATTGCAATGTTTAAGCATTGTCTTTTTACTGAAGTGTATAATGGGAATCATATAAAGTAGTTTTACATAGTTTTGAAACATAGTTAAAGATCACACAGCATGCACGTTAATGTCAGAAGAGATTTGAGTTACTTGACATCAAACTGTTCACAATTTATAATAAGAGCTGTGTGATGAGTGTTTGAGAAACACAGGGTGCTTAGCTCCCACCGCACTCCTCTGTCCCTTCAGCAGTAACTTCACTGGCATCAAGCCTTACTCAAATGCTGTTTGGCTTAAAGGAAATTCCTCTTGCCCTAAATTATTATCGCTTTTCAATTTCTTCAAAGTGATACATACTGGCAGAAATCTTAATGTTATACTACAGAAAAAGAATATATTTTAAAAGCACTTACAGTACATGGATACAGGTAAAAGCTTTTGCTGCATAAAAGTTAAATATGAATAATATGCTTGTAATATACCTGCAGAGAAAAATAAATTTAATGGTTTATGTGTTCTAGTTCATTTCAGTTGTGTAATTAGGATCCCATTTTTGTCCCTCTACACCATTGCTGTCCAACTTTTGAGGGACTGGAATTTGTCTGGCTTACATGGTGGAAGGCCGATAATGGAAGCCAGTATTGCCCACTCCCTTTTTTAAACCACACCCACTTTAAACCAGACCCATGTTATCAAAAGAACTTTTAAGACCATGTCTTCATTAATGGTGGTAGCACACTAAAAAACCGAATGGTTGTTGCTCACTGCAGGGATATCACTCATCATTTATAGAAACACCCATATAACTTATGAAATACGTTTATTCCATATGCCTCATCCTCCTCTGTTCATAACACAGCACCCCTTCCCACTAGCAAGTATTTCCAAATGCTAACAAACCCCCACAAGGTTCACCTCCCAGGACAGGCAGAGTATGGCACAAACAAGGAGCATAGGGCAAACCGGGTATGGAAAACACACATAGAACATAAAGTAGGGTGAGTTTGGCACAGATTAGGAGCATAGGGTAGGCAGAGTATTACACATACAGGGAGCATAGGGCAGGCAGAGTATGGCACGCACAGGGAACATAGGGCAGGCAGAGTATGGCACATGCTGGCAGCATAGGGATGGCACATACCAGAAGCATAAGGCAGGCAGAGTAGGGCAGGCAAAGGCAGAGTAGGGCAGGCAGAGTATGACACACACAAGGAAATTAGGGCAGGCAGAGTATTGCACACACAAAGAACATAGGGTAGGCAGTGTATGGCACACACTAGGAGCACAGGGCAAGCAGAGTATGATGCACACAGGGAGCATAGGGCAGGCAGAGTATGGCACACACAGGCAGAGTAGGATAGGCAAAATATGGCACACACAGCGAGCAAAGGGCAGGCAGAGTATGACACACACAGGGAGCTTAGGGCAGGCAGAGTATGGCCCACACAGGGAGCATAGGGCAGGCAGAAAACAGCAGGTGACAGGGACATATATCAAGACCACTATAAGATGAACAGCTCATTCCTTGTATGACACACAGAAGGAACATAGGGTAGGCAGAGTATTGCACACACTAGGAGCATAGGGCAAGCAGTGTATTATACACACAGGGAGCATAGAGCAGGAAGAGTATGGCACACACAGGCAGAGTAGGACAGGCAACATATGTCACACAAAGGGAGCATAGAGTAGGCAAAGTATGGCACACACAGGGCATAGGGCAGACAGAAAACAGCAGGAGATAGGGACATATATCAAGACCACTATAAGATGAACAGCTCATTCCTTGTATGACACACACAAGGAACATAGGGTAGGCCGATTATTGCACACACAAGGAACATAGGGTAGGCAGCATATGGCACACACTAGGAGCATAGGGCAAGCAGAGTATGATACAAACAGGGAGCATAGAGCAGGCAGAGTATGGCACACACAGGCAGAGTAGGACAGGCAACATATGGCACACACAGGTAGCAAAGGGCAGCCAGAGTATGAACACAGGGAGGTTAGGGCAGGCAGAGTATGGCACGCACAGGGAGCATAGGGCAAGCAGAGTATGGCACACATAGGGAGCATAGGGTAGGCAGAGTATGGCACACACAGGGAGCATAGGGCAGGTGGAAAACAGCAGGAGACAGGGACATATATCAAGAACACTATAAGATGAACAGCTCATTCCTTGTATGTCACACACAAGGAACATAGGGTAGGTAGAGCATTGCACACACAAGGAACATAGGGTAGGCACTGGGCAGCGTATGGCACACACTAGGAGCATAGGGCAAGCAGAGTATGATACACAGAGGGAGCATAGAGCAGGCAGTGTCTGGCACAAACAGGCAGAGTAGGACAGGCAACATATGGCACACACACAGGGAGCAAAGGGCAGGCAGAGTATGATACACAGGGAGCTTAGGGCAGGCAGAGTATGGCACACACAGGAAGCATAGGGCAGGCAGAAAACAGCAGGAGACAGGGACATATATCAAGACCACTATAAGATGAACAGCTCATAATGTGCTATATACAGTGACACAATGCTGGTGCCCCTCCAGCGGTTTGTCTGATGTGTTGACAGGTGAACATGTGTGCACTTTCAGTCTGGCTCTGTTGTGAGAACAGTACAGGGCTTTAGGGGTATGAACAATAGAGGTGTTATATGTGTGAACAATACAGGGGGGTTACAAGTGTGAAGCTTACTGAATGAATTTTAGTTTACTGTCTGATACATTTTAAAGCCTACATAAGGTAAGCAGGCACAGCTGGCAGACTTTCATGTGGTAGGCCACACAAGGGGGAGTTGCAGGCCGCCAGTTGGACAGCACTGCTCTATTGTAATCTATATTTTGATTGTACTGTGGCAGGTGACAAAGTATTACAGCTCTCCCACATATTAAGGACAACTAAAACCCCAAATATGGATTGTTTAATTAGTCCTATGTTATATAGGTACTAGGGAATCTCTGTCTTTAAGCGAAATTCATCCCTGTGCTAAAAACCCCTCCCCCTCCCTCCCATAGGCCCCCCACCCTCCTCCCCCCGGCCTACCCCTAGGGCTATTGCCCCTAACGTGTAAATAACCCCAAAGCAGAGGTCCCCTGTTTTTAAAAGACACCCACTTTAAACCAGACTCATACTGTATTACCACAAGATCTTTTAAGACCATGTCTTCATTAATGGTGGTAGCACACCAAAACAACTAATGGTTGTTGTTCACTGCAGGGATATCACTCATCATTTATAGAAACACCTATATAACTTGAAATGAAATAAGTTTATTCCATATGCCTCATCCTCCTCTGTGGATAACATAGCATTTGCCGGTTGGTACTACTGTGCATGCACCCAAAGTTCACAAAGTTTTCTGATTAAACTTCGTGAACTTCGGGCGCATGAGCAGTAGTACCAACCGGCAATCGCGCCCTCCTGCACATGTGCAGAAGATGGCACACGTAAACCTACCAGAAGGGGTAATTTACACGTTAGGTGCATTAGCCCGGAGGGGGGAGGTAGGCCGGGAGGGAGGAGGGAGTTGGATCTATGGGAGGGAGAGGGGATGGGTTTTAGCACCAGAAGGGTTGAATTCTCCATTAAGCAGCAGTTGGAAAAAAAAATCACACACTCATTTGTTAAATATAACAGCTTCGTGTCTGTAACATAAAAATATACAAATGTATTAAAGCACACAAGCATGAATTAAAGCTAAACATATAGCATCATTGCCATGTTGATTGACTGTATTATTTTAGCCACCAGACTAATTTAATTCCTATTAACATATTAACATATTTACATAACATCAAAACATTTAACCATCACTTTATAGAGATTAGACTTCTATCTGCCCCAATGTATCTCACAATCTATCCCATTTGCTAGGCTCATTTTTATCAAGAGGTAATTAACAGTGGGAGTGTGGGAGAAAACTCCCACCGAAATTGGGTAAACATTCAAAAGCTTTACAGACATCACCCAGGTGGGAACTGAACTGAGGACTCCAGTACTGGAAGGTAAAAGTGCTGCCCACTGAGCCACTTGCTGCTTCTGTTTTTAAAGGGGTAGTTCACCTTTAAGTTAACTATTAGTATGTTATAGAATGGCTAATTGTAAGCAACGTTTAAACTGGCTTTCATGTTTTCTTTTTTTATAGTTTTTATTTTTTCGATTATTTGCCTTCTTCATCTGACTATTTCCAGCATTCAAATGAGGGTCACTGACCCCCTCTAATAAACAAATGCTCTGTAAGGCTACAAACTTATTGTCACCGGTACTCTTGGTTACTCAAATCAGTGTATGGTTGATAGGGTAATATGCACCCTAGCAGCCAGATTGCTGGAATTGCAAACTGGAGAGCTGCTGAATAATAAGCTAAATAACCCAAAATACACAATTAATAAAAATGAAAACCAACTGCACACTGTCTACATTATACTGAAAGCTAATTTAAAAGTGAACAGCCCCTTTAAACACAATAGACTTAACATCTCATTCTACAATTTCAGTCCTAGTTTCTCCAACTTACAACATGAATTCGATATAATAATTAAAGATCGAAACCTTTCTAAGGGGCTCATTTACTAAAGGTTGAATTTTGAAGTAGAAAATACTTTGAAACTTGACCATCGAATTAAAATCCTTTGAATATCGAAGTCAAAGGATTTTTCACCAAATTTGACATTCCTGCTATCGAAGAAAAATAGTGAATGAAGGAAAAAATCCTTTAGCATTCAATCGAATTATTTTTGTTCAATAAAATAAAACTTAAAAAAATTTTAAAAAATGGAAGTACTATCGAAGTCGAAGGATTTTACTATTCGATCATTCGAATCGAACATTCGAATGGTCGAATGGTTGAAGTAACCTATTCGATGTTCGAAGTTTTTCAAAAATTTCCTTTGAATGTTGAATTTTTTGCATTCAAATATTCACTTTGACCCTAAGTAAATCAGCCCCCAGATGATATATATTTGTATTAGTTTTTATGATCAGTGATTACTACATATGCTGTAGATATGGGTTCATGCAGGTAATTTTCCACCTGTAATTTGTATTTATCATAATGTTAACTTCAGTATGCACCATGTCATTTGACACATGTCATTACATACACACTGGAAACTTTAGGAGTCATGTACTATCATGGGGGTGCAAGTGCAAAACCACTAAGGGACAAATCAGTTTAGCCCTGGGTTACTTTTTTTATGTATTAGTTACTTTGCTTTAGGTGTGTAGTATGACCATTAAGGACCCATGTTTTCCCATCCATGAATGGGTACAGCATCACACTTGGCCACCAGGACACTAGGAGAAACTCCCCAGAGCAGCATCTATAGGGCCAAGGAAGACTTATATACTGTATGAGGGAAGATTTCAACATGACTGGGGTGTTAGGAAGGTGTATGGGGGAAGGGAGTTCAAGTGTGCTATGGGGGTTATGGGCCTGAGCTGCAGGCTTGCAATGAGGTAGGGACCTCGACTTTGGCTTCACAACAAGTATAGGCAAGTATTGGTGGTGGGGGTGAGGGCCAGTGTGGCGAGGCAAAATTTGTAATGAAAAACTCAATGACAAAACATAAATCTCATCTCAAATGTATTCTGTGTGGAAAAAAATTGCCGCAAATGAATCAATCATAGACTCCAATATATTCTGTGTGGGAAAAAGTTGTAGTGGAAAAAAATTGTCACAAGCCTATACTGAAAATGCAACCCTGTTCATAGATAGGTCCAAACATTTAAACTTTAAAGGGGGCCTGTCACCCTAATAAATAGTTCCAAATTATGTTCTATTGTGTTTGTAAATCAAAATAAACTTTACTTACACTATATAAATTATTTCAGTCTTGTCTCCTTCAGTCTTGGAATTCACAAGTACAGGAAGCAGACAGGAGCCATTTCATGGACACTATTACTAAGGTAAGCTTTGCATCATTCCAAAACCTTGTATAGGTTCCATAATGGGGTACCCGATATTCAAGCCCATGCACTGGCTATACAAGTACTGTAGATGGTGAAGAGGGAGGGAAATGTGAGGAATCCAGATACAATATATAGGAAGTGCAGAATGGAATGCCTGTGGCAAAGAGGCAGGGCAAACAATAAATGACTGAGGTTTTTTAAATACCTTTATAGTGGGTATGGATGTTTTAATAAAAAAAGATTTTAGTTTTTGTGTTTAATTTTAAAATTACTTTTATTATACAGCTTTTTATGTCTCCAATTTCTTGGAGCAAGCCAGTGTATTATGTTTCTTTATGTTATATTATTTATTATGATATAACGAACAGTATACAGTAGATCTCTTTTAACTTCAAAACACAGGTGTGAATGCACTAATATATTTATATGTATGTTAAAGGGGCCCTCTACTGAAAAAGTATTGTATTGTATCATGAAAGAGAATGCAACTTCCAATCTACTGTTTACGATTTGAAATTAGTGTTTGCTGGGTCTGTCTTTAAAAACATTGAACACTGGATTGGATTGCTCTTCATATTCCTCAGTTTGGATGCATTGCTGCCATACACATGATAGTTCTTTCAAGAATCATACTACCTTTAGACATTAGACCTCACCCAGCTACAAAGACATACTGTATATTACACTTCATTTGGAAACATAAATGTCATCATGGACATCCCTCCCTCATGGACATCCTTCCAAGAAACATAATGTATCCCTGCAGAGGAAAAGGGAAAGGATTGGTCCACTGAGGACTGGTCTAAGATACTGACAGCTATCCATGAGATATCATCCAGCACCACAATTTGGGAAATGGCAAAGACAATTTTCAATTCCCCTTCCAATTGCTTCTGAGGTTGTACAGATGTTAGTGATTACAAATATTACTGGCACGATAGTGAGGAATTTCTGGAATTATATAGTTCAGATGACTTCCCAAATTTTGACTTTGCATCCAGAATATGTTGTATTAAACCATTCTTTTCCAGGCAACTCTAAACCTTCAAACATTTAAACATTACATCCAGAATACATGTATGCTGTATTGAACCATTCTTTTCCAAGCATCTTCAAACCTGCAAACATTTAAATATCACAATATCTATATATATAAATATCACAATTGTGATAGCTGTGGACCACTGGGTAATAGATTTGAATTAGATCTCTTTAGCACAGTTTATTGCCAGAGTTTACTATATCCAAGAAATGCATTTCCTTGCTTCAATATTAGAAAACATAAGCATACAACATACAATGTTGTTCTCACATAGGTACCCAGGTGGTTTCAGAACACTTTGTGCAACTCTCACAAGTAACACCTGTTTCTAGGAGTTGAATGACACATTGGTAATCCTATCATTGTAACTGCACAGAATCAACACCTCTGAATTTCAGATGTCGCCTCTCAGAAGAGTTACTATGTGCCATTGTGATTAGGTTGTTGGAAAAGTCTTTATGCTGAGAACTCCCCACACCAGTCAGTTAAACTGAAGAAGCTGCTCGGATGAGCAGTAAAGCGTCTTCATTAGAATTTGTCAGTAAGTCCAGATATTCTATGACCTGGATGAATGAAAATCTTCATAGTCATATTACCATTCATTTTGGAGAGAATACTCAAAAACTGGTTTGGGAATATGAAAGAACAGAAAGAAAACTGGCAGACTATTGAAACCATCTATGATTTAATCTCAGATGCCGACATCAGGGAAACACCCCTTGTAGCCTACCCCTGGGTTCAACCATAAAAGGTCACAGAGCCAACAATATTTTACAAAAAGCCCAAAAACATCTAATAAATGAATGGGTCAGACAGATCAATTTTACCATTGAGGCCCTTAAGCAGGAAATTGAACATATGAAAAAGAGTCTGGCAAAACAACTACCTGATGTAACTCTGGAAAGGGTGTTTGTTTTTGTTGAACATGCACAGATGGTCAAAAACATAAAGAGTAAGGAGAGAAAAATTAGCAAATTTGCCACCTTATTGTCATGAAGCAGCTGTTGGAAAAGGACAGAAGAACTAACCTGGAGGCAGAAAGATGAGACACCAAAGAACACCAAAGACATGTGGTTTAAGAACATATCAGATAGGGTACGAAGTCAGCCAGAAAAGGAAGTGCTATCCAAGGGGTTTAACTATGCAGTGACACCACAACACATTCCAGTAGTTGAACTCATCACAGCCACAAAATCTGCCATCAATAATTATCACATAAAAAAGGAAGAAGCTGAACAACTCCTACTAAAAGTGTCAGCTGCCTTGTCAAGTCCAGAACACCTCCCTCAGCTGTGATAGGTTGCTTACAACAACTCAAAAAAGCAGAAAGCCATCAATTGAGTTTCATACCGCCACTTATACCCCAGAGAAGCCACATTATGTTTATACAAACTCCCCATGATACACAAAGAAGGAGCACCACTAAGGTCCATTGTTAGCAGCATAAATTCAGTGACATACAGCATTGCAACATTCTTGGCTAACATCTTAGCCCCATTGGCAGGCAATAAAGTGCATCATATCTAGAATGCAGAAGACTATGTAACCAAGATGGCTGACGTTACACTAGAGGCAGAAGAAACAATGGTTTTATATGATGTCACTTCATTGTTCACATGTATACCTACGACAGAGGCAATTAAGACTGTAAGATATCGACTGCAGCTGGATAACACACTTGGCAGCAGAACAAGGCTTAATCCTAACCAAATATGTGTTTTGCTAGATTTGTGCCTTAACACCACATAGAGTACTTCAAGTACAAGGAACATTTTTATACACAGAAACATGGCTGTACGATGATTTCTACAGTCTCTCCCATTGTAGCTTAATTGTATATGGAGGAAGTGGAAAGGAGGGCCTTACTTACATTCCAGGGAACTATGTCACTGGTTCAGACGCGAGTAAAAAAAAAACGCGATGCGCATCGGAAACGTGATGCGACTTATTTCGTGAATTTTTTGCCAATTCACGAATTTCGCACATTTTTCGGCGAAACAGTATAGATTCGCCCATCACTAGTTCAGATATGTGACATTTAGGTTATAATCAGATCCAATGAAGTGGCAGCCTTTACAGAACACATTAACTCAGTGAACAATAACATCAAGTTCACAAGGGAAAATGCCCACAGGAACAAACTTGCCTTTATGGACTGTTTGATATGCATCCAAGAGGGGGGTAACTTGAAAATGTAGGTAAACAGGAAACCCACTGTTACAGATCAGTATCTGTAGTTCGATTCCCACCATCCGCTGGAACATAAACTGGGTGTCACTTGTCATGACAAGTACAATATGTAAACCAAAGGGGAAACAAAATTACATATTGTACTTGTATATGACAACTATGATGTGTTTAATCTTTCCAATTATGTAATATGTAAGCCTTGGAAGTTTATTTGAAGGACTTTTCCTAACTTGTAGGTTCCCCTTTAAATGATATATTCTTTAGCACCACCTTCTTGTCTTCCATTGGCTATTTTTCTTTTAAATAGTTTGATTGTACTGTATAATGTTGTGCCCAAGTGTCTTTGGACACGAAACGCATCAGGCGAATGGTTCTTAAATTTTGGAAATAAATGTAAGCTTTTTAACCTTTTACAACCTGACTGTGGCTTCACTATTTCGTGGGTCATAGGCTTGTGCCAGCCTCTTTACAAGTTTTCCTGGATTGCTCCCTGTGCTGAAGGTCTGGGGCGTGTGCACCTGGGCCCACCGTGTACAGCGGTAAGCTCTTCTAACGATATAAAATACCTGAACACACTCTGGTTATAAATTTATCATTTGTAATATTTAGGCCTTTGTCAAAACAGCAGCAACCAAGCCCAACAGGAAAACCAAAAGTAATAACCGCCTGGAGACACATAGTAGGCAAAATATAGTCATCCCATATGTAGCTGGAGTGTTGGAGAAACTGAGGAGGATTTTCAACAAACACCATGTCCCTGTGTTTTTCAAACTTAGCAACACACTGAGACAAAAACTGGTACACCCAAAGGATCTAACACCAAAAGAAAAACAAATCAATGTGGTCGCAGTCCAGTGTAATGAGGAGTGCACTGATCTATACATTGGGGGAGACAAAACAACTGCTCACCAAGTAAATGGCTCAGCATAGAAGGGGGAACTCCACAGGGCAAGACTCAGCTGTCTTTCTACACCTAAAAGACAAGGGACACTCCTTTGAAGATCTAGATCCTGATGAGAGCATGGGAATCAAGATCTGATATTAACCAAATCATTATATCTTCTTTATTGACTGCATTGCTAAATGAACTCATTGTTAGCAAGTCTAGAAAAACTGGGGTTCGCCTGTGGGGTTTACGCGTGACAACTGCAAGCCATAGGATCTTAGGAACCATTTGAGCCCCATCTGTGGATGACTGTATTTGTGGATCTCCCAGTGCTTACATACTTTCGCTCATTCGGTAATGTATTTCTTTTTCATTCTATGTATGTAATTAAAACCTTTGCTTATATGTAGCCGGTGTGTTTGAATTACTTCCGAGAGACTCATAGAACCACAATTAAAACAGGGCCTTCAACATTGCCTGTCTGCCACATAAAATTCTGTTCTCACATCTGTACCCCTGTGGTTTCAGAACACCTCACACATCCATTCCTGCAACTCTCACAAGTAACACCTTTTTCTAGGAACTAAAACCAAAACCACAAATGGGACTTAACCACCACGACCCGTATACCCAGTAATAATACTATGTAAAAAATGTACAATACAAAATGTAAATAAATAAAAGGCAATATTTATTCACCACCATGCCGAACGAAAAGTAAAAAATACACTGTAGTTAAAAAACATGCAGTGGTGCAGAGAAACTGGGAATGCTTCATCTGTAGGTGCCTAGCAACCTCCCCAAGTGATTAGTCAAAAAGGGAAGATTGAAGCAAAATAATTAGTTGTAAAGCAGTAGTGTTGGTCCTGTCCTGTATAATCAGTACAAATGTATCCCTATAGGTTAGATAAATTCTTTATAATCTAATAATAACGATCTCCCAAATTATTTGCAATTTAAGAGATAGTTGTCCAGAACAAATCAAGGCCAAGCCACAGGTGAAAATTGCAAAAAACAGGAGAGGTATTTAAACATGCTTATAATTTGCTTATAATATTTCTGCTCTTATTCCTACAATTTACATCCTTTGAAAACAAAGATCTCAGATTACACTGATGACACTATCTTCTTGGTTTCATTGTTTTGGAATGTACATTTGTAAATAGCTGTTAAGAGAAGAAAAAATAGAGATTAAAAAAAAAAACAAAAAAAAAAAACTTGAGCATATTTCATTTGCTAATATTAGAAAGCTGTCTATAATTACATTTTTATTCACTATGTAAGATACAGATTTTGGGTGGAGGGCCCCTTTAAATCCTTCTCATATTACCATCATGCAGGAGATATCTTTTTGGGCTTCATCCTTGAATTTACATATCATCTTGCTACCGCATTATTACTTTTGGATAAAATATTGGTTTAATTCATTCATTGAGCAAAACTTATTATTTTGTTCATTTCCATTAAAAGTACTCTATAAACTGAAACATGGCTTCATAATGTAGCGCTGATTTACCAGTCAAAAATGTAAAATTCTCAGTACATTAAATATTGTATTTCCCATTGATCTGCAAGTTCTCATCGTATAAAATAAAAGGAAGGTTGGAGGCATTCATTTCTACCTTGTTGGGTATATTCTGCCAATTCTGTTAATACAATTAAAAGCCTAGTCATGTTTCTTTTGGAGTGTATTAATACAAATGGTTTAAATGACTACCCATTTTAGAAATGGGACAATATATTGCCTTTTTAGCTGTGTTAGTCAGTTTGTATTAATGGGCAATATAAATAAAGAAAGGATATAAATCATGCACTGAAGATCACTTTGCAAATCATTTTAAAGGCATGGGGCAGCATACAAACTAATGATGCCTGCGTGAAAGTTATTGCAATAATTTTTCAGATTTTTAAGTGCAATGCAAAGAAGCAAGTGGCACACCCAAAACAATTTAAATTCACTGTCTATATGTCTATAAAAAACAAACTGGCTAGTGTTTCTATGCAAACAGTAAACCTGCAGCATTTCTAAGAGTATAGTAGCCAGTAGTCCTGCCTAAAGGCTACAGATGGCACTCAGTAATGTTTTACTTCAGTGTTTGAAGGAATTAAAACCATCAAAAAGTTATCAGCTGAGTTATAAATTGTACTTGGCATTAGGTGTCTTGGGCTGGGAATTGCTGAATGGTCTATGTAGTTGTGCTAGTTTTAGTGCTTGTTTTAGTGCTGTACTGTAAATGGATTCAGGAATATCCTTTAAATTATATACTTATAAACAGCACTGCTTAATATTCTCAATTATAATTACTAGTGATGAGTGAATCTATCCCAAACAATTTGGGAAATGCATTGAAGTCAATTTGCGTCAAAAAATTTTAACACATGCAAAATTTTTCTCACACCAATCATTGGGCATTTTTTCTTGTGGCAACTTTTTTGTACCCGGGACATTTTTGTTCAAATGCTTTAAATTCAATGGGCATTTTTCTTATGGTGAAACCCATTATCCAGAAATTTCCGAATTACAGGCAGGCTATCTTCCATAGACTTCATTTTAAGCAAATAATTCACATTTTTTAAAATAATTTCCTTTTTCTCTGTAATAATAAATCATAAATTATACTTGATCCCAACTAGATCTACTAGAAGAGATATAATTATTCTTTATAAGAGGCAAAACAATCCTATTGGGAATAATTCATGTTTAAATGAGAATGAAAGGCTAAAATTAAATCAAGCTCAAATTATTGCCTGTGAAATGTCTATTTCTAAGTCATTTCTTATTGCAGTTAGTCGGTTATTCTGAATGTGCAATCATTTTTAAACCAAGTTTTTAGCTTTTCTGCAAAATGTACCTCTGCTATTGTCCATACATTTGTTTATTTATGGCACACACAAGTGCAGTTATCTTCTTAGAAGCCCTGAGCATGCACACAACCTAAGTTTGCCCAGCCTGTTCTAGCTCACATGTCTGTAGGATTAATGGAAAGCCTTTGTCATGCAGACTCCTCGAGGTGAAGGGAAGCTTTGAAGCTACTGCTCTCAGTATAGCAACTAGTGGAGGAGCAGCTGAATGTGTTGTGGTGATGAGGCTATATTACTATTTTACTATACAGGCCTGTGCATGTGATTTATGATGTGGTGGGAAAGTGAATTGGAAGTGATGCTGATAACTAAACCCTAATAATTAATATGTCTAAAAATTTAATATTTTATATAATGACTTTCTTGCACCCATGTAAATGTTCCAGAATTTCAAACTTTTCACAGGGGTTACCATCCTGGAAAATGTCTGCAACACTCACATGCTCAGTCTGGTCTGATCAGAAGTTGAAAAGCTAATGGTGGCCATACACGGAGAGATCCGCTGATTTGGCAATGCCGCCAAACTAGCGGATATGCCCATCTTGAGGTGGGCGATATCGGGCTGATCCGATTGTGGGCCCTGGGGCCCAACAATCGGATCAGAATGACTGGGATACGGACGTCGGATCCGACGGGATTTTTCATTCTGTCCGATCGACATCTGGCTGACTTTCGGCCAGTTATCGATGGGGGAAGCCCGTTGGAAGACCCCACTCATGGGCCTATAAAATGCCGACTCTGTCTTCAGCTTTTATCGGTCCGTGTATGGCCACCTTAAGCTGCGGGGTTGTTCTGCACTGGTTTCTGTGCTGCCATGTAGTAATTATCTGTATTAATTACTAATCAGCCTTATATTATGTTGTGTATATTTTGAGTCAATCCCTAAACTCAGTAAGTAACAGCAGCACAGAGCACGTGCAGTGTTCCATCAGACAAGAAGATAGGGAGCTACTGGGGCATCTTTGGAGACACAGATCCTTACTGCTAAAGGGCTGTAGTTTCCTTGGGCTGGTGCAGAAGTCTAATGTATACTATTTCTAGCCTACATATTCATAATTACATAGTTAAATTAGGTTGAAAAAAGACAAAGCCCATCAAGTTCAACCCCTCCAAATGAAAACCCAGCATCCATATGTACACACTACTCCATAATTTCACATAAATTATATATGTCCATATAATAACTACAGAGTTTAGTATCACAATTAGGGATGGCGCGAACTGTTCGCCGGCGAACTTGTTC
>CM044431.1:125849569-125861619 GCA_024363595.1 Xenopus borealis
TCGCATTTTTGTCCGGAAGTTCGCGAACATGTTCGAACATTTTTTCCGACGTTCGCGCCATCCCTAATCACAATAGCTTTTGAAATTATGTCTAAGCTTTAGTTCTCATTTAAGACAAATGAGATTTTTCCAGGTTTCCTTCTGCTTTAAATGTTTTTTAAATGCAAATATTAAATATGGAGATACAAATTACAGAAAGACCCCTTATTCATAAAACCCCAGATCCAGAGAATTATGGATAACGGATTCCATACCTGAAAAAATAATGTATAATTCTGACTGTTTGGGGCTGATTTACTAACATTTCGAATTTCTATTTTTTCACAAATCCTATTTTTACTATAAAGCTCTAAAAATTTTAGACTTACATAGGGACCCATTTATTAAAATAGTCAAGGTCATGTAAAAGTCAATGGAAGATGCTCCTTTTCTTGACATTGTCATGTTCTTCACTGCATAATCTTATAAAGTCAGGGTTTTCATCCAATAATCCAAAAAAGGATAGTTTTCTGCCGTTGGTTATTGCCAAGGTACCCTCTGTTTGAAAATGAGCCCCAATATGTTGATTTCTAAAATTGTAAATATCTAAAATATAATATGAAGATACAGGCAGGAAGGGAATAGGTAGTGGAACCTAGGTACTTTGGGCCTAGTAAAGAATAGCTATATTTTTTCATAGATCATTCTATGAGTGATAGATAGGTTATTTAGCTGAGCAGCTCAAGGCTCCGGCAAAGAACATCAGAGGGATTAACATCCAGAGTACCAGATTCAGAAGTAGGGACTAAGCGCATAGATTTAGGGATGTAGACATTTTTTTGGGTTCCACTTAGGGAAGAGGCCAAAAGCTGGGTGTACCTTCCATTTGCTGCTCCACTGTGTGTTCCCTTGCCTGCAGGGACCCAGCTGCTCTATGGTGCTGTGAGTATTAGCTATCCGCTGTAATCTATGTTCTGTCAATGCTAGAAACTCCTATGTGGACCAGGATTCTTCCTTTTTAGCAGGATTTGGGTTTCGGCCGATTCCTTCTGCCCAGCCGAACCAAACACTAATTTGCATATGTAAATTAGTGGCGGGAGGGAACTTGCATGACTTTTTGTCCCAAAACAAGGAAACAAAAATGTTTTCCCCTTCGCACCCTCAATTTGCATATGCAAATTAGGGTTCACATTCGGTTCAGTATTCGGCCAAATCTTGCTTGAAGGATTCGGGTGTTCGGCCGAATCCAAAATAGTGGATTTGGTGCATCCCTAATAATATTAGAGAAGCTAGCACTCAGGTATATCAGGATGTAATGTACAGTGGATCCTGATAAATCCATCTTTAATTAAACTCAGGGCTTAATTTACTATTTGTCATATTTTTACAAGCAGAATATAAAAAGCTAACAACACTTCCCTAATCACTGATTTATTTTCTGCTTGAGGATAGTGTAGTGTAATGTAGTGGCTGTAACATATACTTCTATTATACGCTTAAGTTCCCGCTGTATGCAAATTAGGCATCGCTAGCATAACTGCACTTTGCCTGGATGAACTAACGGTAGCGCTACTTCGCTAACGTTCGCCGCCCTGTGCACAAATTCATCTTAGTGAATTTGCGTAGTGCTGCCGAAAATTCACCTGGCGAAGTGTGGCGAACATTAGCAAAGCCAACGTTAGCGAATTTTCGCATTTTTGTGAATTTCCCCCATGGGCTCTATGTCACCCAATGTCAATGCTTGGCTGACTCATATATATCTTTGAGTACTTGTTTGACCAGCTTTGATTATTACTTTGCTTCCACATAAATGACTACCTTTAAAGGTGGGGTGTTCATGCTGGCATTTCTCAAAAGGTGTGAAATCCCCTTTCCAGACAGACAAAGCAAATTCACCTGTGGTCAATTGGCCACAGCTGCTCTGAGTTTGCCATCAGCGTGTCTATAAAAAAAAAAAAAAAACCTGCTCTGCACTCACACATTACCTCTTAAATTCTTAAATATGCTAGCATTAAAAATTTAAAAATGTGATAGTTCAAGATTAAAAAATGTGGTTGCGGTAAAAAAGCCTAGAATTTGTTTTCCACAGTTGTATTTTTTCCCCTGAACTATGTGATTTGCAGTGCAGTGCAGTAATTCGATTTGCGAGTGCAGTAATTCGATTTGAGAGTGCAGTAATTCATAGCAACCAATCAGCAGGTAACATTTGCCAGCCATTGTAGTTTATTGCTTCTGGGCAAACATAGTGTTTGTTATTACATATGTACCTATCATGTAAAGCAGGCAGACCCAACATACTGTACTAAGCAGTTATAGAGGAGCCCAATTGAACACTATGATGTTTTCGATTGCATAGAATCCTTTCCTTTTTTGCAGCAATTTTTTCAGACAGTTTTCTATTATTTGTTGTAATAAAAGCTTTCTGCTAGCAATTATAACAACATTTTTATAACCGTTGAATAAGTAATATTTTTGGAAAATAATGGCAAACTTACTACAGTTTTTCCATAGTTTTAAATAATTTTTTAATGTAATATTAACAATTAGGCCCTAATAATATAGAAAATATTAAGCTTATACTTGTATGATTTATAATATTTTCTCCAGAATGGGGAATAAGTTAGAATGATTGTTTGTTAAATGATGATTAGTGGTGATATAAATATCTCTGATCTAAAGATAACTACAGTGGATATCAAAATTATACATGGCATTATGGGCAGATAAAAATCTATGAAAATGTATAAAATAAAAGATATGCCATAATTTTTTTTTGCCTTATCATCAAAATCGAACATTTAATTCAGGATTAATAGAGTTCCTATATTCAATATTCTTGTCTGGGTGCATATATGTATCAGGGTTAATGTATAACATGTCTTTTCATTTCACTATGTGAACTGTGTTAACTATGGATATATTTTCCTGATCCATACAATGCTCCCGTTCTCTACATATAGCAGCTTGATACATACAGTATATATTTTACATTTTCAGATTGTAGCCTGTGTTTAAACAGGATTCACTATGTTTATTATACATACAGTATATATTTTACATTTTCAGATTGTAGCCTGTGTTTAAACAGGATTCACTATGTTTATTACCTTTAATTCCCTGGGATATGGATATTCCCAGCAAACAAACCAATTTGATAAACATTTTGCAACATCAAATTCTGTTCAACTTGCTTAAAAACCATTAATACTGAAAACTGTTTAACATTCTGATTTGCTAATGTTTTCCCCACAGGTCTTCCGATCAATCAAAATGTCTTTCTAGCTGAGTTTTATACTAAGTAGTATTCCTGCTGTGAAGTTAGTTGTATTTTTCACTTGGAGAGAAGTGAGGTATACTTACTGTAATTTTCTTCTGATATAAAATGATAAAACATGCAATGATAAAACTACATATTTTTCATTACCTTTATCCGATTATTACCTGCTCTGGCTATAGCTTACAATGAAAGATATTCAGACGTAAATTTATAAATTTTATTAAGCAAACACACCAAAATTATATCAAAGAGAAAATCTTTTTTTTTTACTGTGAATATATCTGTATACAGCATAAATTTGAAATCTATTATTGTTGGATAAATTTACTGTATCCTATTAAAATACATAGTTACATAGTTAAATCAGGTTGAAAAAATACAAAGTCCATCAAGTTCAACCCATCCAAATGAAAACCCAGCATACACACACACACCCCTCCATACCTTCACATAAATTATATATGGTCATATACGAACTATAGAGTTTAGTATCACAATAGCCTTTGATATTATGTCTGTGCAAGAAATCATCCAAGCCCCTCTTAAAAGCATTAACAGAATCACCCATCACAACATCACCTGGCAGTGCATTCCACAAACCTCACTATCTTCACGGTGAAGAAACCTCACTGTCTTCACGGTGAAGACTACGCTGCTACAAATTAAAGTCCTTTTCTTCTAGTCTGAAGGGGTGGCCTCTGGTGGGGTGATCCTTTTTAATAGGTAAAAGGTCCCCTGCTATTTGTCTATAATGTCCTTTAACGTATTTGTAAAATGTCATCATGTCCCCTCGCAAGCGCCTTTTTTCCAGACAAAACAACTCCAACCTGGACAGTCTCCCCTCATAATTTAAATCAGTCATCCCTTTAACCAGCTTGTTTGCAGGTCTCTGCACTCTCTCCAGCTCATTTATATCCCTCTTAAGGACTGGAGTCCAAAACTGCACTGCATACGCCAGATGAGGCCTTACTGGTTATCTATAAAGAAGCATAATTACATTTCACTCATCCCTTGAGTTTATGCCCTTTTTTATGCAAGACAGAACTTTATTGGCTTTAGTAGATACAGAATTACACTGCCCAGAATTAGACAACTTGTTATCTATAAAAACCCCAAGAGCCTTCTCATTTAAGGAAACTCCCAACACACTGCCATTTAGTGTACAACTTGCATTTATATTATTTTTGCCAAAGTGCAAAACCTTGCATTTATCAACATTGAACCTAATTTTCCAGTTTGCTGCCCAGTTTCTCAACTTAGATAAATCACTCTGCAAAGTGGCAGCATCCTGCATGGAACCCATATTTCTGCACAATTTAGTATCATCTGCAAAAATAGAAACAGTACTTTCAATGCCCACCTCCAGGTCATTAATAAGCAAGTTGAAATGCAAGGGGCCTAGTAAAGAGCCCTGCGGAACCCCACTAACAACACTGGTCCAATTAGAAAATATTCAATTTACTACCACTCTTTGTAGTCTATCTTTTAGCCAGTTCTCTACCCAGGAACAAATACTATGTTCCAGACCAACATTCCTTATTTTAACCAATAACCTTCTGTGTGGCACTGTATTGAATGCTTTAGCAAAGTCTAAGTAAATCACATCCACTGCCATCCCAGAATCGAGGTCCCTGCTTACCTTCTCATAAAAATAAATTAGTTTAGTCTGGCAAGATCTGTTACGCATAAAACCATGCTGGCACAAACTAATAGTATTGTTATTTGCTATGATGACCAGTATCCTATCCTTTAACAACCCTTCGAAAAGCTTTTTCTACCACTGACGTCAGACTAACTGGCCTAGAGTTTTGGGCTGAGAATAGGATCCCTTTTTGAATAGCGACACCACATTAGCAATTCGCCATTCTCTTTGCACCATGCCCGACCTCAATGAATCCTGAAAAATTAAGTAACTCCAATACCTCACATCTGTCTGGTTTTTGAAGGACAGTCCTGATTTTGAAAGCTCAACCCGCAGTCTGAATTGTCACTGAAATGTCCTGACTTTCTCTTTGATCTCCTGCACTGAAAAGCCAGAAAAACCTACAAAGTTTCCAAAATCTAATTAATTAAGAGGCAGAGAACAAAGAATACGTGGTAGCTGCACTTAAATGCATTTGTAAAAATTTATGATGCAAAGATACAATGGTAACCATTCAAGATAAGCAAGTCTCCTGGGGAAACTGTGACTTGCAGCATAAAGGGCAATTCACCTTCATTTGCAAAATTGTAATAACACATAAAACCTGACCCTAAAAGCCCCAGAAATGTGTTAAAACTTTCCATAACCTGCCAAATTTTGTAAAATGGATGTGGTATTTAAGGGGTGTGGAACATTTTGGCATAAAATATGAAATATGTATGTTAAGGTCAGGTAAGATCACTGAGTAGGCCTCACTCATATAAAGTGGCCTTTCAAATTTTTATTCACACATGTATTAAAATCTGCAGTTAACCAACAACAATATCAAAACTGATGATTTCTAATGCATTATGCTTAGGATAATTAAATTAAGAAAGTTAAGTCAGTGTGAGATAGAAGGGTAAGTACAAAAGTAGAGAAACTCATCTACACTGCTATAAATCCTGCTTGGAAACTGATGACAGCTGGATCACCAAATCAAGATACAATTATAGATCAGCTCCACATGCTATGGAAAAAAACAAATAACAGAACCTATAGTGAATATTCAGTGCATTCACCAAGGTGTTCCAACACAAATCTGTGTGTGTGTGAACCATAGAAAGTCTTTGTACAGATTTGTCTTGTGTTCTATAGTCCTATACTGATTTTTACAAAGTTCTATATCCAAAATAAAATCATAATTAAGTAAAACAAGGTGTTTATAGTACTTTTTTCTTCAGTTTTAACTTGTTTAAACTATATCAGCAATTTGTGGCCAATCCAAAGATTCCTGTATGACAATGATGTTTACTAGAGAGGGATCTTGTCAGACTACTGAATAAATCATCCTTCTCCGATTAAGTAAATTGCCAAGGCTCCTGTTGCACTTTGGAGGGGGACATACCTAACCAGACTTAACATGTAATGAAGTCAGACTTAAACAAACTAATAGAAAATCTTCAACACTATATAGTTGCATCCCTGCATTATTCTTATCTTGCTTAGTTTATAAGGACCATGAACTAAAAATTGAGTACACATGAACCAAAACTGAGTAATGCAAAACACCATCCATGATAACAATGGATCATATCTCAAAGCTTGCTCAAAACATATACAAAGGAACACCATAAAGTTCAGTACCAAAGTACAGGTCTGGGAGCTGTTATACAGAATGCTCTGGACCTAGGTTTTTGTAGACAAAGTGTCTTTCTGTAATGTGGATCTCCATACCTCAAAACAAGTAAAATATATGAATTAAACCCAACAGTAGTGTTTTGCCTTCAATAAGGATTAATAATGACTTAGTTGGCAATAAGTACAATGTAAAGTTTTATTATTACAGAGAAAAGGGAAATCATTTTAAAACAATCTGAGTTATTTGTTAAAAACTGATACTATGGGAAATGGTCTTCCATTATTACAGAGCTTTCTGGATAACTAGTTTCTGGATAACAGATGCTGTACCTGTACTAAACAACATATCAGTAGATATAAAAGCAAAAAAGGCTAAAAAAAAAGATAACCTGACCTCATAAAACCACATTGTTTTGGTAACTTTTATTTCTCCCTGTCTATCACATGGGGTGGGAATTTACATTTTTTTTATTTTTTTTAATATTACGTTTTACATGTTCTGCTACTCATTAGCAGAACATGTAAAACTAAATAGCATAGACTAAAGTTATTTTTTAACAAATCTTTTGATGAAAAGTAAAGATCAATAGAATGTAATGGGCTCTGAACACAAGATTGAATTTCCTTTATTCATTCATTGTAATGAAATTGCTTTTGGCCTTGTTACTTGCATAGTTGCCCATGTAGGACTCAAAGCATTCTTCACACAGCTGGTGATATCCATAGCCACTTGCACAATATGCCCAGAATGCATAAACATTCCTATAAAGTATATCTCGCACTTCCTACTGCTTTTGTTCATAATAACATGTACTTGTACTATGTCACAAACCAGACTTTTGTTACAGAAAAATACTAATCTGAATATTAAAAAGCACAGTATAATATGATGATTTGCTTTCAGTTTCAAAATGAGTGAGAGAGAAATAACAAGACATAAATTTCAAACTTAAAAAAGATTATTTGCTAACCAATGTGGTAATACTGTAAATAAAAAACATCTTATCAAAAGTAGAGACCTGCATGTATATAAAGTAAATCATTGCAACCTTTGTGAACCCACAAAGAGTTGCAGTAAGTGAGAAAAAAGGTTCACCCACCTTTATCATACTGTTTCTGTTTGACTTCACTTGGGCTATTGTATATGAACATTTCCAAGAAGATATCAATAGTCAATCAATCAATCCCTCTTTGAGTATGTTTATGCACATATTATTTTTCCCCAAAACCCCAATTTTTTGGGGGATTATTAGACAAAACCCAGTGCAGGTCACAATATCTTAAAATTTATTTTCAGTTTGCCCTTTACTCTGTTAGAAATGAAGACCCATATAATCTCTTATGTGATTAGCAGATGCTCATGGATGTCTATGAGTGGCAGGTGCAATAACTACAATCATACTGAGTGCTTGAACATAATTACAGTATGTTAAGATTTTGTCAAGAAATTCTTCCCACCTCTGCTGCCAATAACTATATAATGAGCACACTGAGCATACCTTATCATTTGCTTTCAATAGAGTAGCCTATGAATCCATGCCAGATCATACAAGTATTAAAACTAGCCCCAATAGTAATAAAATACACAGTTTTCCCTCAGTAACCCATGGTAACTAGTAAGAAGATTATGCTTAAACAGTTTATCCATAAATGGCACCGTCTGGTTGGCTGCTATTAGTAATTACACTGGTAACACCCCATAGTCTGATACAGAGGTATAGTTATAAACACACAGCCCACCATATATTTTTGCTTCTGGAAAATGATTCAACAAGCTTCTTCCTTTTGAAATGAATGTTGTGTCCAGGTATACCATAGGAACCATGGAAATAAAGGTAGAGATCCAAAAAAGCAAAATATTACATGATTCTTTAATCATTTGAGCACCACCTGTAGTTACAATTCCATCCAAACGGTGGGAGAAGCGGCTGGCATTAATAGTTTCCTCATACCATGTGGACCAGATATTGAAAAGGATGCATGCACAATATGTAGGTAGTGATGGGCGAATTTATTCGCCAGGGGCGAATTCGCGGCGAATTCCCGCTGGCGAATAAATTCGCGAAACTGGCAAAAAAATTCACCCGAAAAAAATTCGCCGTGCAAAAACGAGTCAAGCGTCGTTTTTGACGCGACGCGCCGAAAACGACGCGACGCGCGCCGAAAATGACGCGACGCGTCGGAAACGACGTGACGCGCGTCAAAAAGCAACGCGTCGCGCCGCGTTTGACGCGACGCGCGTCAAAAACAACGCGCGACTCGTTTCGCGAATCGGCAAAAAATTCGCGAATTTCTCTGGAAATTCGCGAATTTTTCGGCGAAGCGAAACGCGCCCGTTTCACCCATCACTATATGTAGGTCTGCACATTTTACTATAGTTCCTGAAACTTGTGACAAAAGAATATGAAACACTAAGGGGCAAATTTACTATTATCCCCCAAAATAAATTCGACCAAATTCGCAATTCGATAAGTATTCGACCATCGAATGCTTATCGAATTGTTTTAGGCTATCATTTTGCTCGATATCCGATTTCCCAATGAATTTGTATGATTGGATACCGATCGTTCGATTTCACGAAAAATCCGTGAAATTTCATTCCAGCGTCTGAAAAATTAGTACGATTCGAAGGATCAAACGCTCCGATCGTAAGAATGGTATTCGAGCAGGACTTAGACTCAGAAGCCTATGGGCAGCTTCCCATAGGCTTCTATTACAATTCGGTAGGTTCAATCTGGCGAAGTAGGCAGTCGAATAACTTTAAAATTTTAAATCGTTCGATCATCAAATAATCGAATTATCAAATATCCGATCATTCGATCTATTCAATCTATTCGATATTTGATATTCGATGATCGAAGAGGCCAAATTTTACTTTACAAATTCATGAAAAATTTGTACGATCGTTATTCAATTGAATTTGATTGAACTTCGATCATTTCACAGGAATTTCGCAAATCGGCCATTAAATATCAGACTGTAGAAGTCCAAAATCCACCAGACACCACATCATTTCAAGTACCTGTACTCACTCCTGTGACTCTCTACCTTATGCTCAAGATGGGAAAAAGGTTGAGTCTTAAAGGGGATTCAAACAAATATTTAACATATTATCAAGGTTAAAGCAGGCTATGAACTGTAGCCAGAACACACAAAATATTACATTTCTGCATTGCAAATACTTTTTTCCATATTAGAAGCCACTGAGGAGTTCCATGACCATATAAAAGCACAAGGTCAAATTTGTCGGGTCTGTGAGGTTTTTTTATACCTCAAATAATCTCACAACTGAAATGCTTTCTGATTTATGAAAACAAAATTGAATCAGTGAATTTGGATTTAAAACCCAGAATAAGCAAATGTATTCTTTTTATTTGTTTTCTCTGGAGAAAAAAACTAGAAGAATCCCTTGAATTAAACAAAAAACTCCAACATCATGAAGGCTACAGACATCTTCAAATGGTTCATAGGACCACCAACATTGACTTCTACATGACCTCGGCAGGTTTTTGCTTGAATATTTTCAGATTTGAGCAATTTTGAGCTTCAGGGTATAAAAAATAACAAATTTTTTTTTTCAAAACCCTGAAATTTTTTTTTGTTAACTCGAAAATTGAATTTTAAAGGAAAACTATACCCCCCGAACAATGTAAGTCTCTATAAACAGATATTGCATAAAACAACTCATATGTAAAACCCTGCTTCATGCAGATAAACCATTTTCATAATAATACACTTTTTTAGTAGCATGTGCCCTTGGGTAATCATAAATAGATAATTTATGATTACCCAGTTGTTACCACGAACTGTATTGAACTCTATGGGGCACATTTACTAAGGGTCACAGTGAATATTCAATAAAATTATAATTTAAGAAATTCTAATTTCAAAGAAATTTTGAGCTACTTCTACTATCGAATAGGCCAAAATTCGATTTGAATTGAAAAATTGAAAAAAAGTATTGGCCCTTTAGAAATCCTTCGAATTCGCCTATTCACCAACTTAAAGCTGTGAACTGCAATTTTAGCCTATCGGGACCTCCTAGAACCTGTTCTGAAAATTTTTGAAGTCCTAGGAATTCTGAAGATTTTGCGCGAAATCATTGGAAATGTTTGATTCGAAATATGTAATCGAACAGTTCAAACTATTTTTATGAGCCACAAAAACAAATTTTTTGGTTGATTTTCAAAGTTTTTTCACTTCAAAATTCGACCATTAGTAAATCTGCCCCTATGCTTCCTCCTTGGTCTGCAAAATTCAAACAGAGCCTTTGGGCCCTGATAGGTGCATTCACAGTCACAGTGAGCAGAGTGCAATTTCAGATGCTATTGTCATGTTTTTTTCCTCGCAATGCATCATTTTCCCCTAAAATTCATGCAGGCACAATGTAAGGCAAATAATTTACTCCAGTGTTGCACTATGGAACTGTTTCTCCTACTCAAAGGGGCACATTTACTAAGGGTCAAAGTGAATATTCAAATAAAATTCTAATTTAAAAAATCCTAATTTCAAAAGTATTTTTGGGCTACTTTGACTACTAAATAGGCCAAAATTCAATTCAAATTGAAAAAACTTAGAATTTTTGAATCTCGAAGCACTGGCCGAATTGACATTTTAGCCTCTGGGGGACCTCCTGGAAAATGACCTTAAATTTTTCCTAGGAATTCAAATTTTCAAAAAAGGCCATATTGATTTCGAAGTTTTTTCACTCTGATCAAATCTATCCCTATGTAATAAATAAAATACTTATAAAAGAAACCTAAAGCAAAGAGAAACCACCTGGGGTTGGAGGAGAGGTGTAATGTGTACTGTGTGTGTGTGTAGTAATAATCAACTGTTGAATAGCAGCTTTATTGCAGGCTGCAATATACAGTATTTGCATAGTAGTATCATGGTTTGCATTGTATATGATACAGTATATAACTATGTTGTGCATGCAAATGCTCCTGGACAGCCATGGATATGGTGGAGTACCACTCAGAGGAAAGGTACCTCAGGTCATTGCATTGGGGTGCATAATAAACTGCACACTCCAAGAGATACCACGTAGCAATATGTGGGGTGGGGTTTGATTGATGCTATAAAATACTTTATTTAACAAAATAATGATAATTATATTGAAGTACTTTTATTACTTTTATAGGAAACTGATATTTTAAGAAAATATTTGTTGTTTTGATAAAACTTTTATTTTTATTTTTCATTAGACCCTTTACCATTTATCACTCAAACCAAAATTTACAGGCTAGTTTAATTACAGTGTTAGTTCCTTTCTTCCATGAATGCAATATTATACAAGCTAGAGTAGCATAGCTAATTAATTACTAAGCAATTTCACCATGAAATTATTGCAATAGCTAAGCTTTTACTTTAATTTACACATTTTATAATGACACTATACGTTAACACTTTATAATTCTACAAAATATTAACATTTATTATGGATTAAATTGGGGGTATACAAAGGATTCTCAATAGTGGGATTTATTTATCAATTTAACTGGATTTTATACTTGGGGGCAGATTTACTAA
>CM044431.1:125869199-125881955 GCA_024363595.1 Xenopus borealis
TGGAGGGGTTGAACTTGATGGAATCGGTCTTTTTTCAACCCAATTTAACTATGTAACTATATATGAAACCCCTGAAAAAAACAGTAAAATCCACTAAAATACTGTTTAAAAACACATCGGGCAGATTTACTAAAGATCAAAGTGGCTAACGCTATTGACAGTTCGCTGGTGTTACTGCCTGCAGGGCATGATAGTGAATTGGTGGTGTCTGAGCAAATTTGCGCCTGGTGAAGCATTGCTATGGGTGCGAAGTTGCCGGTTAGTAAATCTGCCCCATGATCTATTAATAATTAATTTGCAGTTGGAAGCTGCCATTGTATCGTTATTGTTACTTTTAATTACTTATCTTTCTGTTCAAGCCCTATCCTATTCATATTGAAGTCTCTCAAACCACTGCCTGGTTGCTAGGATAAATTGGACCATATCAACTAAATAACTGCTGAAATTTCAAACTGAAGAGATGCTGAACGTAAAAAAGCTAAACAATTAAAAAAAAAGAAAATGTAAAATGAAGGCTATTTTTATACTTGTCTCAGAATTTCATCAAAGTAAAGGTTAATGCTTATTTTGTGGTGCTCTTTAGAAAAAAAAATCCTGTTTTGCAACATTTTCATGTAAAATAGTTGTATAAAGATTTTATGGTGTTAATGTTATGGTTTGTGTGGGCTATTCCAGTTTTAACAGATGAGTCTAATACTAATATCACTGACAATGGAAGTAAAGATATTACATTTAAAAATAAAAACATATCAGTTACTGCTTGTCAATACAGCCCATAATGTTCTGAAGGTACCTTGTTGTATAAGATGTATTTCATGGATGAAGTTAATTGAATGTGATTAAATGTAACAGGAAATAACTGGATCAAATACTTAAATATGTATTAATTCACATATACATTCATATGTGTTAATAGCATTTCTACCTAGTACCCATTAGTTTATGTGACAATAAGGGGCAGATTTACTAAGGGTCGAATTGAAAATTTGAATAAGATTCGAATTTTTAAAATTTGAATTTCAAAGTTATTTTGGGCTACTGCGGCTATCGAATAGCCAAATTAGATTCAAATTGAAAATTTCGAAGTACTGGCCCTTTAAAAATCCTTCGACTATTCTCCAGCTTAAAGCTGCCGAATTGCCATTTTAGCCTGAGAGGGACCTCAAAGAACCTGTCCTGAAAAAAGTTCACAGAATTCTAAGGATTTTGCAAACGATTCAAACTATTTTTATTTAATTTAAAATGCACCTATTCGATCGAAATAGGTAAATTTTCCACCAAAAGAGCTCTTTAAAAAAACTTTGAGGGCCCTTAGTAAATCAGCCCTTAAGTACAACACTTTTCTGCTCTTTAACATAATTTCTTTAAAAGTGCTGTATATGTTAAAGCAATTTGTTTTTCCTTTATATTATGTTAAAATATTGCAAAAACTTTTTACAGTAAATCACATAAAACAGTAAGTACTTTTGAAAAATGCCATAGCTTTGTCAACTAAATAAATGACAGCGTTACTGAAAAGGTAGCATAAAGAAGTTATTGTACCTTTTGTTAGAATACTACTAATAAAATGGAGCATAAATGACCCATCATGCATCTCCATTTTTCCTTTCAGATAAAACTGTCAGTTGACCTTAATATATCTTGAACACTTGATCAGGAAAGTGCTTATGCCATCGCCTCCACTACAGCAGAATTTAAAGTGCCGTTAACAAGAAACAGCATGTTGCACAGCTTTCAAACAGCCCCAAGCAGTTACTTATAAAGTAATTCATTTCGTTTTTTTGTCCTATTGTGTCACACAATGTACTAAATAGATAAAAACAGTAACTGTTCCCCTGTTGGATATGATGAAGATGGTTCTACATGGGTGGTACTTACCTAAAATATTCCAAAAATAATGGATCTGTAATAGCATTGACAAGAAACACACACTTAGGGGGCTATTTATCAAAGGCCAAGTTTGTGAGGGTTTTTTTATATGTCGAATAAACTTGTTTTTTTGCGAGAACCCCACCGAAAAAACATCACAAAAGCTACAAACACATTCAAATGGTTCAAGAGAGACTGCAAATTACTTCTACATGACTTTGGCAGGTTTTTGGGATTCAAACTATTTCCAGCTTTAGGGTATAATATTTTTTTTTTTTTCAAAAAACCCAAAATTGTTTTTTTTAGTATCCCTATGCTATTTTGGGTTATTGTACAAAATAGGGGGTATGTATATTTTGGGTTATTGTTTATTAAAACATTTTTAAAACATGTTTATTAGAACTTACTGTATGCTTTAGGACTTACATTCTATTATAAATGTAAAAACAATGAAAAAAATTGAGAAAATGTATGTGCTATTTTAATATTAGTTAATTTTTGATAAAATGCAGATATAGGACCTGTTAGCTGCACTGCTTGGGGCCTGGGATTTTCCAGATAAAGAATCTTTCAGTAATTTGGATCTCCTTACCTTAATCCTTCTAAAACATAATTTAAACCGTAATTAAACCAAATAGAATTGTTTTGCATCCAATTAGGATTTATTATATCTTAGTTGAGGTCAACTACAAGGTATCATTTCATAGCTACAGAGAAAAAGGAAATAATTGTAAACTGTTTTAATTGTTTGGTTATAATGGAGTCTATGGGAGATGGCCTTTCCATGATTCAGAGCTTTCTGGATAATGTGTTTTTGGGATCCTATACTGTACCTGTACTGCTTTGTAAGTCTTTGTAAGTCAGAGAGAAAGAAATGAAAGTAACTTCTCTGGAGTCTCATGGAAATCATATAGTGTATAATGAAATGCATAAGGCAACATTAGAGTACATTTTTTTCTTGATAATTGATGATTTTGATGCTGCTACTTACTTTGTGTTTGCAGCAGAAAGAAATAGGATGTTGTATAGTGCATACTACAGATAGATAGATAGATAGATAGATAGATAGATAGATAGATAGATAGATCGATAGATAGATAGATAGGGAAAAATTCACTAAGATCCGAAAATTCGCTAGGGTTAGCTTCGCTAGCGTCCGCCGCACTCCACCAGGTGAATTTTCGCCAGCGCTACGCAAATTCACTAAAGTATGAATTTATGCTCAGGTCGGCGAAAGGTATAATAGTTACGCTAGTGTTACTTCGCTAGGTGGAGCAATGTTACGCTAGCGAAGCCAGCTAGCAAAGTCAGCCACTACACAAACCCAGGAAACCTTTAATAAATTAAATAAAGTTGTCCTGTTGCCCTACATGTGCCCCCTGTATAGTTGTGTTCCCATATGTTAGGAAATGTAGGGGGGAAGGAGGGTAACCCCCCAAAAAAATATCGATCTTTTTCAGACTATCACCCTCCTATGCTAAAATACGCCAGCGTTTTTTTGGGATTTAGAAAAAATTTGACTTTTTTTTTTCAACCTCCTATCTATTGTATTGAACTTCGCCTGGTCTGACCAGGAGAAGTAACGACTAGCGTAAGTGCTAACGTTGAGGAAAATGTTCATCTTAGTGAATTTGTGAAGTTACGATCCTTAGTCAGTGCACAACCTCGCCTGGCGTAAGGGTGCGAAGTTGCGCAAGTCTATCTACTTCGCTAGCGTAAATTCGCCAGAGCCGGTGTTAGTGAATTTCTGAAGTTACGAATTGACGTCACGCTGGAGAATTAGCGCTAGTGTTAGATGCTTCGCGCTATAATTTGCCCCTTAGACAGATAGAAAGAAAGATACATAGACGTTTTTCATTTATAGTCAGAAAGTTATACATTGTTTTCTATTAATTAATAAAAAGGGGTCTTACACTAATTAAACAAGCATGGGTTGCAGAGTAAAATTTGGTCAGCGGGTCCTGCTTTGAAGAACTCACAAATAAAGAGTTAGGTGATATTTGAGTCATGAGGATTATGAAAACATTGGGTGAATCTTTATGATAAGTTGACTTCTGATCAATTAAGATGCATTACTTCTCAAGCATGTGGCCTTTTATGAAGCATTTGACATGTAGTGGCAGAAAGTTCCAGGGACAGGCAAAAGCTTAAGAAAAGTTTTGCATTCTGGAATAGGATGAAGTCATTAGAGGAAAAGAGAGGATGATGAGGAGAAGGCCAAAAGCCAAGCAAAGGTTCCATGAGGGAAATGTATTTTCAAAATATATCCATGATGTGGCTAATAGTGAATAAATTCACGAAACACCAGCAAAAATTCGCCAGCAAAAATTAGCCAAAAAAAAGAGTCGCGCGTCGTTTTTGATGCGACGCGTCGAAAACGGCGCGCGCCGAAAATGACACAACGGAAACGGCGTTGCGAGAATTTTTTTCGACAATTCGGGAATTTTTCGGCGAAGCGAAACGGGTGAGATTCGCCCATCACTAGTGGCTAATTTCTGAGCTAGATATTGGCAATTTTGAAGAAAAAATAAAACTTGAAGGACCAGCTGACCCAATATTGTGTGAAAGGGTAGAGAATGAATCAACATTTAAAGGCAGATAATTGGTAATGTAATAAACATAACTTTCCCTAAAAACTGTCATTTTTTTGCCCCCCCCCAGCATCCAAAAGTAATTACAAATGCATGAGCATGCCCCTGTGAAAATGACACTACAACAGTTATCTAATTTTAATCAAACATCAGAAGGGTGCTGTTTCGTAATTTACACCTACACATAGGGGCAAAATTATTAAGGGTTGAAGTGAAAATTTGAATTTAAAAAATTTGAATTTCCAAGTCATTTGTGGGTACTTCGAATATCGAATAGGCAACATTTTATTTGAATTGAAAAACTTTGATTCAAATTGAAAAATTCATCCATTTTTTCTCTGTAACCCTAAAATATAATTAATGCTTATTGGAAGAAAAACCATCCTATTGGGATTATTTAATGTCATTCTCATACCGAATGGCACCAGTGCTTTTTTTAATTGCAATTTGAAAAGGTCAATGTGCATGTACACAGTTTACTAAGAATCTTTAGCAGGAAGAAATTGTAAAAGAAATGGGTGAATATCATATAGTAATGGGAGTTTGGAAGGAGGGGACCTACAGTATAGTCCCAGGGGGAGTTGACAGCTGTGCAGCATTACTTTAAGTACACTATGTTTTAAAGTGGACCTGTCACCCAGACACAAAAATCTGTATAATAAAAGTCCTTTTCAAATTAAACATGAAATCCAATTTCTATTTTTTATTAAAACATTCATAGCTATTGTAAGCTCATTTAAAAATACCAGCTGTCAATCAAATATTGTCTGCCCCTCCTCTTTCATTTTCTATTCAGCACTCCCTAGATGTCACTGCTTCACACACATTTCCCCATTCTCTTCACTGTTTAATTGTGTAGCCAGGGCATGGGGATGGACATTGGGTCCCCCATTCTGGTGCACAAACAAGATTCTAAGATGATATAATGCTTGCCTTAATAACAGTGTGCACAAAATGGCTCCTGCCTGCTTTCTATAATTTTGAATACCCAGACCGAAGGAAACAAGATTCAAATAATTTATATAGTGTAAATAAAGTTAATTTTACTTGACTAATGTGATATAATAGGATTATGAATATTTATATTACCACTTTTTACTTTAACCATGATTACTTTCCCTTTAACCAGATTTGATAATAATTTATTTTTCATCAAAACACATTTTGCAAGGCACCTGCAAACCACAAGCAAATTATTTCACTGTTGTGGCAAGACAGAGCTTTATACCTGCTATAATAGAAAAAACTTGCACCCCCTCTCTAAAAACAGGTGAGTGTTTTTGCTCATCAACAGCACATGCATAAATTCATCTTCACGCTTTTCTTTATACAAACCACTATTAAAAGTTTAAGTTAATGGGATGTGAAGAATCAAAACTAAAAGACAATAGTTTTTAAATATATTTAGAAAACAACAACAAAAAAAGATTAAAACTGACTGAATACTGCATTTACATATATATTGTTTCATTACGGCAGATAAGATGGATGCTGTTAATACAATAAACAATTCAATAAAACAAATTACTGTTGAAAAGGCAAAAAGTTTGTGATACATTTCTGGTTTTATAGTTTATGATAAAACTGACTCGGCTCAAACCGTTAGGCACTGTGCCTTCATTTCTGCATTCTTGGGCTTTAGAACGAAGATTCATAAGCACCACTAAAGAGGAAATAGTAACTTAAATTGTTAAACTGCTATTGCTATCAAACGGTTATGTGAATTAAATCAGGCTCTAATAAATGCAGAGTAAAACCAAAGCAATAACTACGATAAGCTTTCATGATGAGGTTGCAAAACAGAAACTGACATTATTCTATATAACTCTCATAATTACATTTCTACTGTTCTGCTTGGTTTGGGAACATTGCCGTCTGAGGTTTTGATTGCAAAGCATTCTTCTTTGACTGGGAAAAAAATAACCGCTAATTGTCATGATGGGAAAACCATATCTTTTAATTTGTAAGATTTTTCCCTTTAAGTATGTTAATATGCATTCAATTCAACAAACACTGTAGGAATAAAAATGTATTCTATAATTCACACTCACAATGATGCACCTAGCTAAATCTGTTTATGCAAATTGTTCAGGTATTTATTTTGCAATAAGGCAAGAGAAGCACATTCCCAAATGTTATACAGAGGTTTTACTCAAAAGGAAAAACAATATATACAAGGCTTTTCGTTGGAGGGGACTCAACTACTGAAGAGGGCACACGATGCATGTTTTTGCAATGAATTAAGGCATCTCCTATGCTTATTTTCTCAACATGTGCATGTCATGTGCATTGTCACTGGCACTTAAAAGATGTCTTAAAGGAGAACTAAAGCCTAACTAAAGAAGTTGAAATGTTGTACATACAGTTATAGGCTTCTGTTCCAGACAAAGGCATCTACAGCCTTTTAGCAGGGAAGAACAGTGTCTCCAAAGATGCCCCAGTAGCTCCCCCATCTTTTCTGCTGATTCACTGCACATGCTCTGTGTTGATGTCAGTTACTGAGCTTAGTTACCAACTCAAAATATACAGTACACATAAAATATAAATGTCACAGTATAAGGCTGATTAATAATCAGTACAGATATTTACTACATGGCAGCTTAGAACCCAGTGCAACTAGCATCAGAATTTAATAATCATCCCTGTAGCATCAGCTTAAATTACAGGCCAACCTCCTTTTCTGCTTGATAATTTGCGAAAACCCCTAAGCTTAGCGTCTCTACAGCTGCTCAGAGCCCACTGAGCATGTGAGTGTCACAGACAGTTTCCAAGATGGTGACCCCCTGTGACAGGTTTGAAGTCCTGGGTCATTGCTGCTATTGAGAAGCTGATACTGGTGCAATAAATGCATTATATAAAATATGGTATTTTGAGCCATATTAAATTCTAGGGTTTAGTTCTCCTTTAGCAGGATCAGAAGACGGGGACTCCTGTAGACACCTTTTCAGGCATGGTTCTTTAGATAAAGAAAGTTCACTAAACTGTATTAGATTTTATCCATTTTATCCATATTCTTTTTGATGAGGTGAAAACAATAAACAAATTGGGCAATGTAATTTTCAGACATGAAAAGATAAACGAAACCATTGCAGATTTTTTCGGTATACAAGGATACAGCCTTACGTGTTTCATATCATTCAGATACTTAATCACAGAGCCTAGGTTGGTTAATTGAATGTAAATATTATTCTTATATGTTAACTAAATTCTGCAAATGTAATTAAGAATATAAAATATTAACTGCAAAAATCTAGCATCTATAGCAATAGCAAATCTCTTTTCAGCTATTACTGAGCTGCAACTCCTGAAATTTCCTTTCATTTTGAATAGCTGTGGACTGTAGTTTAATGACAGTTGTACTTTGTTTCATTCAGGATGCAATCTGCAATAAAAGGCAAAAAATTTGCTAGGTATCATTAACTTATAGCAACCAATCAGATGTTTTGTTTTAAACAAGAAGCAAGTAAATGCTTCCTGCTTATTGGTTACAAGAAGTAACATCTTTCATATAACCCTATATATATGTAAAACATACTCCAAAATCCAACATCCTATGGATTTCAAGCTTTAACAACAATGAACAGTCCTACAGCTCTCCTGCTATATGCGAACTACAGCTCTACAATTTGGGTTTGCTGGGCATGGGCCAGTTGAAGCGGACCAACACCATGGCATTATTCTTGCTTGGAAGAAAGTCTACTGCTAAGTAAAATCTTTCATATAACCCTATATATGTAAAACATACTCCAAAATCCAACATCCTATGGATTTCAAGCTTTAACAACAATGAACAGTCCTACAGCTCTCTTGTTTAATGTGAATTACAGCTCTACAATTTGGGTTTGCTGGGCATGGGCCAGGTGAAGCGGACCGACTCCATGGCATTATTCTTGCTTGGAAGAAAGTCTACTGCTAATATTCACAAAGAAAAAACTAAGGTACCCATCTCACTTTTACAATTATTGCCAGGTTTTTTGTGTTCAGATAACAGAGAACTTATATTCATCTTGCTTTTAAGTATCATATTTTATCTGCCAGACGTCTGATGGTAACTGTAATGAAGAATAAGGATCTTTACTCTCTCTCTCTTTCTCTCTCTCTCTCTCTCTCTTTCTCTCTCTCTCTCTCTCTCTATATATATATATATATATATATATATATATAATTCTTAATTACATTTGCAGAATTTAGTTCAAATATATGAAGAAATAATAATATTCACATTTTATTAACCAACCTTTACCTTTTATAAAGTTGTTAAAAAATAGAAAAACTTTTTCTAAGCTAAACAGTGAGTCAAATTATTTTTTCTAAACCCACATGGTATTACAAGTTCATTTCAGGACTTCAGCTCAAAGATTTATGGCCAGCAGTTGAAATCTGTGAGGTGGAAACAACATAGAAGCCATATTTTATAAAATGTTAATCATCATTTCTTTCAAAACAGAATTCAATTTGTTCATTTACTTTTGCCCTTTTGCATCATTGCATGTTTTAATATAATATTGGGATTGTTTTATTTTACTTAGCTTAATCCGATGGAATGCAGTTTTATTTATTTATGAATGCTAGCACTGGGAATTAAAATGTATTATAATACCAGTAGTAATATGTATCCTACCTGTGTTCATTTGTGTATGTAGGAGGCAAATGAAAGATTACAAAATAGTTTGTTTTTATATTTCTAAAATTATGTTACTAATAATTGTTACACCAAATTTGTTATGCACCAAAAAAATTTATTCAGCGCTAGACATGGAGTTCCCTTACTAATCCCATATATTCTTTGTCAACTGAAGTGAATATAAATGTGGAATCCTAGAAGCCACTCACCATTTATATCTCATGGTCAGGGTGCATCCCACAACAACTGACCTGATGCTTCAGATCTTAAGTGATTCTGCTTTGAACGGCTTCAAAATACATGCAATATGTATACTGGTTATCACAAATCTTATTCAGTCGGCTTTGTGACCTAGGTGCTTCTGCCCCTAATACGTTGCTAAGAATAACGTTGCCACCACACACCAATTGACTTTTAAGAATCACTCACTTCAAAGTCACGAATAAAAGTATCAGTTTTTATTTACACATGGTTACAAAAAAGTGTCTGAGGTCTGATGCATTTCCTCAACTCTCATTAGTATGCTCGATATTTAAAATCAAAGTAAACCACTCATAATATTATCTATACAAGCCTGTTTACATAAAAAGACTTTACAGACAAACTAAGTTAAAACAATTAAGTTAATCACATTAATTATTAAAGTGTAATTCATACAACATATATAACATGGTACATTTTAATATTTATATCAATTCATTGTATTATACTTCATATGTGGAGTTTGCAACTTTGTAATATAAATCTCTACTAATATCATATTTGATACTTTGTTAACATTCCGAGGGGACAGATTTTTTCAGGATTTTTGGCCTAATTCTAGCACAGACCACAGACATTTTAAAATACGATAGGGATCTCTGCCATTGACTTATACACAGGCTTGGCAGGTCTGAGATGGCGGATTTTCAGGTTCAGGATTTGTGCTGCATGAGGCTTTAATAAATTTAGAAGAATTTGAGTTTAAAAAAAAAAAATTTAATTAGAGTTTTGCCCTCAAAAGTCCGACCACAGTTTTGTAAATGACCCTCTACACACTAATGTTAAAATTAATAAAATATTTATAGTGTAACATAAAAACTATATTCCTAACTAAACTGGCACTTCAATTACTTCATAGTTTCTAAAAACTACATGAAAATATGAAGCGCTCCCCTGTTTCACAAAATATGAAGCGCTCCCGTTTCACAGGGCAAAAACATTTCTTAAAATGGATTTAACCTAAAACTGTTTTCAAAGTAGGCTCTCCAAGCTTGCTATGCAATATTTACTTACCAATATCTAGAGTCTGAAAAGGTAAAAGTGTCAAAACATAATCACATGAAGCCAAAAATAGAGCCTGATAAATTAAAGTTTACAGACATACTCTTATGAAGCCAAAAACCGATCCAACAGGATTCTTAGCGGAGGATCGTCTTGCATTTTTTGGGTTCTAGAATAGTTCTAAAAGGCTATAGTGCTTTATTATATGCTGCAGAATTCTGGGAGTTATAGTCCAGTAACTACAAATGTATGTCCCCTTAGTAATTAGAAAAATACTTATTTATACTTTCCAATGTCTTTTCTTCAGATAGCGTACAATTTGTAAAAATTTACATTTTCAGCTTTGACTAAATTATTAAATGACAGTAATTTTTCCATAATAATATATCCTGAAGATGTATGCATTAGAAATGAAGCAATCTAAGCTTGCAGTTCTGAAATAATTATCTAATTTCTATCCTTGCAAAAGAAAACCACCTAATATCCCTTAGGCGTCACCCTGCTGCATAACACAAATTATCAATTATAATTTAAACACAGTAAATAAACCTAGGGTAGCTGAGGAGTGAAATTAATATAGTCACTGAATATGACCGATTCTGTATTAAGTAAGATGATTGCATATTATATCACACTCGTAAAATATTAAATAAAATTTTACTAGGTAGTATAGTAGGAATGGATGTAAATAGTTGTGGAGAAGGATTTTATATAGTAACTTCAGCTGTAGTAGCTTGTTTAGACCATATCATAGGGATCCTCTTCTGCTATAAGGTGGCCTGTGCAAGACCTGAGATACTGGACCTATTGCCACTTTCAAGCTGGCCTGGCAGGCCTAGAAGTAATTCCACAGTTCCCACTGCAGGCTAAAGAAACACAGAACCAGAAATGATGCCATGCAATTTTCAGTGAAATTACAGCTGAATTTGGAGTTTGCACTATACATTTGTATTTGCAAATAAGCCCTATTGTGTCAGCCCCACCTCTAAATATTATTTGCCCCTTCCTTTAAATTTTTAATACATAAAAAATGGATCAAATCATGTTTTACCTCACATAAATGTCAATATATCAGGGCTTCAAAGAGATGCTTTGTGCTCTGACTTCTGGCTGAAATGAGAGTGAAGTGTTTTCCTTCCATTCTCCCACAGAAAGTGGTAATTACTGGGAGTGACAGTCAAAACGGTATAGTTCTGTAGCATGTCTTTCTGCTCTCAGCCACACCAAGCTGTGGCAGATTATTTCTGCTTATGATGGTTACTGGAGTTCTATGTCCTCATTGTCAGTTATTAGATTTTATTCCACAGGCTCTACGGTACATAATTACATCTACTAAAGCAGTAGCTCTTACACTATACCTTGGCCCTCTTGCAGTCAGACACAACCCTCTTCAAACTTAGAATGAGCAAATTGTATTTTGATTACAACTGGAAGGCTACCTCCTCATGTCTTGTAGTAATTAGACGGCCATTTAACTGTCACAGAACTATTACCTTCAGCTTTGGATAGAGCAGTTGTAGTTTAATGACATGTTCTCTTTGGGGTAATTCAACTACATTTCTCTTAAAGCAACAGTAACACCAATAAATTACTGTAACAGTAATTTTTCTGGTGTTACTGTTCTATAACAATTGGAGGGCCACCACTTGGTATATGCTTTTGTATAATGGCAAAAATAGACTCTCCTATTTTACATAAGAATCAGATCATTGCCAACAGCCCTAACCCCAGGTCTAAATAGAATGCTACAATTTTAAGAAGCCAAACAAAATCATAAGTGCTCCAGCCCCACTTTAATTTAATAATTAATTAAGCAGATTTTAACAAATAAAAGGATTACTATTACTCTTAACTGCTAACCAAATTAATAACTTGGTTCAGGTGCTCATGCCCTGAATCCTTTGCTCTAAACAATAACTCCTTAAATTACAATAAAGTGGGTCACTCACTGTTCCCATTAGGTGGTCTGGGTGAAGCAACCCAACCCAGCAGCAAGGGAAGACATCAATCAATGGATTCCACTGGACTAGGGATACGCTGGGTTTGAGATTTCAATTTAATTTATAATCAATCAATGGATACAGCATACAACACACACTTCCTGCCTATGACTACATGCAGGATTACACAAACTGCATCAGTATAAGATAAAGGTGCTTGAATTTTTACCACTGCCTGGAGTTCCATGAAATGAATGCCAGATACTGTATCCTTTAACTAGAATACTATAACATGCTATGAAAATAGTCATAGCTGTGAATTTAAATTTTGTAAGACATTTATATTAATTATTTTTCTTTATAAGTGTTTCATTCATGTAAATATATTTGTTAGAATGCTTTTGGATTAATTGTGTAAGTAGAATAGAGCCAGGCACAAGCAGATTAACTGCAAAGTGATTTATTTCAC
>CM044431.1:125882807-125905992 GCA_024363595.1 Xenopus borealis
TTACTGTTCCTTTAACTCCCCCTCCCAATATAATAGTATAATATATAGAAGTGGTGCCTCCTCTTCCGATATCCTGTGTTATAAAAAAGTACACACACTGCATAGAAAACTTTATTAGGATGGGGAAAAAATAGTGCTGCTGTATGGACTTGAAGGAAAAAAATTGAGGTAAGTTAAATTTTGTTTTTCTGTCACGTCCTTTACAACAGCACCTATGGGGCATAGCAAGTAAATGGTGGGATAACAGCATCAATTGCTCTGAAAAAATAGTTTGGAGCATTGCTCTTCCAAAGGCTGCTTCCTGCAAAGCATCATCATCCAGCCTATAGTGCTTAGAGAAAGTGTGTAGGCTTGACCAGGTTGCAACTTTACTGATCCTGGGGAATGTTCTGTATTATCCTGCTGATCACTGGGCTTGGGGGAAAGATGTATGCTAGTTTGAATCCCCACCTGACATATCCAGAACCCATGGTTGGTCCTCTTGGGCAAGAGAGAATCTGGGAAGTTTGGTGTTCCCTGGTTGCAATTAAATACACCTCTGGAATACTCCAGAGGTAAACCTGAGGAAGATGTCTTCCTTCAATGACCATTCCTTGTGATCCATTTTCCCTATGCTCAGAAGGTCTGCTAGAAAATTTTCTTTCACCCTGATGTAGATCACAGATGCACTTAATAGATTGTGTTTGGCCCATAAAAGAATTCTCTGAGCTTCTTTGAGAAGAATACAACATCCCTAGTGAGGTATGTTGTGAGCCTCAAGTATGTTATGACAATGGAGTTGTTGACTGGATTTTGACTGCTTTGCCTCTGATGAGCTCTGAAAAGGCCATGAGAGCATTGAAAATGGTCCTCATCTACCTGAAGTTGGATCAAAGAGATTTATTTTTCCGTGGCATCCCAAGAACCTTGAGCCAAATGACTGTTCATGTGCGTTCCCCAGTTGTTATTAAGCTCCAGTCTGGTTCCAGGATGGAATTCCCTCTGACAAACATGTCAGCCTGAACCACCACTCGATAGTCCTCAACGTGTCTTATCCAAGTGTAATCCAAGGATTCTATTGTCTTGTCCCAGTGGATCAGGACTTTCCGCTGAAGACGACACATGTGTAACCTCGCCCATGGAAGAGCCTCTATTGAAGACTTCATCAGACCTTAAACCTTCATCAACTGTCTCAAGAGGACAGGAGATGACCTCATGCGGTGTGTTTTGATTTCTGATGGTGTAAATTCTTTGAGGCGTCAGCATGACAGGCATTGTTTCTATATTGAGACACATTACCAAGAACTGCATCTGTCTGGATGGAAGCAGGGATGACTTTTTTTTGTTGATACCTAGATATTGTAGAATCTTGAGAGCTCTTGTCAGGTGTTTGCGAACAAAGGATGCAGAAACAGCTTTCAACAATCATCTATCTAGATATGGTAGGACATGTATGCCTTCTTGCCTCAATACAGCTGCAACTGTGGCTACCACCTTTGTGAGCACCCTCGGGCTGACATGATCTCAAAGGGTGAAGTTGATCCTTAAGATACACAGCTATCCTAAAAAACTTAATGTGACCTGAAAACATTGGTATGTGGAGATACGCATCATTGAGATCTATTGTGGCAATGTAATCTCCAGGTTCCAAAATCAGAGGAACTGATCTTATGGTCTCCATCCTGAAAATTTTCTTTCGAATAAAGCGATTGATAAATCTGAGGTCTACAAGTGTTCAAAGCGAACCATCTGGCTTTGGGACCAGAAACACAAAAAATGCAAAAAGAATTAATTGCTTCCTCTGAAGCTTTTTGTTGCTGAAAAGAAGCACTTTTGTGGGTAGGAAGGAACCTTGCAGGAGGAGGATCGTGAAGCTGGACCCTGTATCCCTCCTTGGTTAACTGTAAGACCCACTGATCTGATACTAGGTGTCGCCAGTGTTCTAGAAAAAAAGCAAGCCTTTCCCCCACCTTAAAACTTCTGGTGTCGGAGATTCCACTTACAGTCTGCAGGGAAAGATCTATTTCTTCCTCTGTTGACTCCAGACTAGACCAATCTGCAATCTGGACAGATTTTTCTCCTTCTCACCATATCTTGGTTGTCTAAGTCTTGCTGATGCCTCTTTTGCCAACGAAAAAAGGAGCCTTTCCATCTAGACATCTGCTTCTCTTAGTGCAGAGTGTTACTTTTATCATCAGACATTTTCTCCATAAGTATGTCCACCTTACAGCCAAAAACGTGACTCAAAATTCATATTACACAAATTAACCTTGCAAGTTATCTTGGCTGCCCATGGATTTCATCTCGCTGAGGTAGAAAAGGCCATAGTCCTAGAGGCCAATTTAAGTGAGTCAATTGATGAGTCACACAAAAACCCAAATGCCAATCTAATCACATTAAGTAGCGATTTGCTTGAAACTTTAGTTTAAAAATCTGCCTCCAACTGGGTCAGCCAAGGCAACAGTAGCAACCAATGGCATACATTAGACAGAGGCAGAAGAGTATATATGCCTGAAAGAGCACTCAGCCTTACTATCCATAGGGTCTCTTTGGCCCAAACCATCCATAGTTCTTTTAGACAGGCAAGAAACTGCTACATCTACCACTGGAGGAGCCTCCCAGCATTTTACTTATTCCTTTATAGGGAATAGGGACTTAAATCTTTTATTTAATACCTGTGCCTTATCAGGGGTTTTCCATTCAAATTTAATCACAGCATGTCATGGAAATGACTTACCCTTTTTAAGGGAATCTTGAGATCTATCTGAATCAGTCTTTTTCTCCTCCTGACTGAGTCTCAATGGCAACTTGCTGATAAATTTGGAGACATTATCTGCTTGAAAGAGGGATGTGTCAATTATTTCCTCATCCAAGGAGGAAGAGGCTTTGTCAGTCACAAAAAATTCACCCTGGAAGAAGGGTTTACCAGGAGTTACTGTTTTAGGAACTTCATTAAAGGGGTTCTGCACCTTCAAACAACTAGTTGTTTTCAGATAGATCACCATAAATAATTACTTTTTCCAATCACTTTCTATTTATGACCTTTTTTTTCTAATTTTGAAGTGTAAAATTTAATTTTTCACCTTCTAAAGCAGCTCTGTAAACTGTTCTTAATCGATACATGTAGTTGATACATTTCTTATCTTTATCCCCGCTTCATGACAAGCAGCTGTTAGAATTGATACAATAGTTGCTAATACTCCAGAGATGCTGCTGAAAAATGTATCAACTAAATGTTGCACCTGAATTACTGAGCTGCTAGACTCATTCACCAGAGACATGAACATTCAACTTTTAACTTAGATTTTGGAAAAACAGTAACAAATAAATAATGTAATGTAATTGAAAAAAAAGATTTATTTCTGGGGAACAATCTGAAAACAATTGAACTGAAAAAAGTATTTGAAAGGTGAACAACCCCTTTAAGTAGGCATTCTTTAAATGCCATAAATGTTTTTTGAAGCATATCCTTAATATGCTTCCAATGGCTTGCCCAAACTTACCAGAAAGCAGATCATCTTTGGCAGGATAGCTCTCACAGGGTCCCCTAGGATTGGCATCTGGTAGGGTAGCCTAGTACTCTGAACAGGCAAGAAGTTTAGATTTAGTTGATCTTTTGCCCTTACATTGCTCCATTTGGCTGGACATCTATGACATAAAAACATAACATTGACACCCAACATCAAGAGAGAGAGAGAGGATGGAAAAAGAATGAGAGAAAGAGCATAGACTGCAAGGCTACTGATAGTACCTTAGTATGCTTAAGTTCTTAAGGGCACTGTGTCCTAAAAAGGAAAGGATTTTTTGACTTTCCCATTCCTGTGACATCACCACATGAACCTGGAAATGCTACCATGCATGCGCCCTCCAGCAGACCAGGACCTGTAGCTGCTGCCAGTAGGAAAGGCTCCACTCCCCAGGGAAAACTACCACTCCAGTTGCTCTGGCTCTGGCTCTGAAATATAATATAATACAAATATTATGTCCTCACTCCCTACCTGCAGAAAGGATGAAAAAAAACACAGGGTGTTGTGGGGGAGGTGGTACTTATACTTTTGATTGGTCCTTGTTCATCCTACCTAGTGAGGGGGGTTAACCCCGTAGGTGCAGTGTATAGGACGTGAAGGCAAGAATGTTTTATACAATAAAAGCTTTGCAAAGGTACTGCATTTCTTCACAGATATACTACATAAACTGTAACTTCCCTCGTCCTGTCACTTTTCTTGACATTCCTCTTCCTAATATCTTGTATTTTTCTAGTGGATTCAGGACATAATATTGCCAGAAACTAGGAAAAGCAAATTGTAAAAATATAACTTCTTAACATACAGACATTTCCTATAGGATAGGAAACCTAAGTCCTACAGAACAAAGCCCCGGTCAGTGCTTCATAACTGTTACACAGGTCCATATAATTGAACGCACCCCTTGGTTTCTCCTGGGTTCAAGTGCTTTTAAGTGATCACTATCACTCTGCTCCTCCTGCTATATTAAAAATTGAGTAAAAGGAAAGGCAGAGTGCAAAAAAGACAGTTTATCCACAGCATCACACACGGCATTACAATACTGAGACACAAGAAGAGGATCAAAACATAATACGTTTTTGGAAGATTAAGACGTTTCATTGAGTCTTTGGCATGTACAGTATAAATATGATAAAAAAGTGAAAAGTCAGTGACTAGAGCAAAAAGGCAGTTGTAGTGGAGTAAGCTATTTTTTTTTTTTTTTTACTTTTTACTAAATTCATACATAAGATACAAAGATTTTTACCTTTTATGCCCCTTATGCCTGGAAATGTAAACTTAAGAAATGCTTCTTCGCATATGATACACTTTATTTTTTATCTGAAAAAAACTTTTGTGTTTATTATAATTGTTTGAATTATATTTAGTAGACAAGGTTCAAGAGATCCAAATTAAAGAAAGACCCCATATCCTGTTCCCATGCATTCTGGATAACAGGTCCTATATCTAGAATTTCTATATATACCCAAAGCTACATAAGATAGCAAAAGCTATTTTCCTGCAATGATGGAGAATGCATATAATACAAACACCTAAGAAAATCTTTGTGTTTCATATTACCAGGCAAAATAAATATGACAATACATCTAGATCACTAGCTGACAGTATGATATTGTTGATATATTTTAATTGCAGCATCTATAAAAATATAGACACAATCTGAATACCAGAGTTAATTTATTGAGAGCTTACATGACATTTTAACAGCATCTGTAAAGATAAAAGATATCTATTTGTTTTATTATGGAAGTCTTTGTGTAGTTTTAATAGGGCATGTTGTTCTGGTTTGTACAAATATATATTTTTTATAACTCTTGTCTAATTAAATAATCATTAATATATATTTTACTCCTTATGGAGTTAAGAAGCCGTAAAGTATATGACTTCAAAAGTAAGTTGTTGAAGAAAATAATGCATATTGCTTAGTAAATTATAGAACTAAAATAATGATACAGAATATTATAATTATACTTAAATTACTTTGAGACTTTGATGAAATGACTTAGTACCTTAAGTGAAGAAACAGTAGTGAACATGCCTAAGGAATGATTCCTAATGAAGAGGCTAATGATATACATGACTAGTTACCTCAAATGAAGAGATGAGAATTATGGTTGAGGCTGTAATTTATAGGGACATTAAGAAATACATTGAGCACTTTTCTTAACAAAGATTTTCAATGAATAAAAATGCATGGTGCTTTGATTTTATTAACTCCTAATGCTGCAACCTATTATTAAATGACTAGATTGTAGAAAAGCTGAGGGTACTAATGACTGGTGAGATATCGTTGTTAAAATGCATGTTGAGTTTCTTCAAAGGAAGGACAAAAGCTCTTAAAAGTTAATTTAATCGAGATTTTAATACATGAATGGAAATGGAATTAAAGGACCATTGCATAGAAGAACAACCACAGAAAATTAAATACTTACAGTACACACCAAGGGGCAGATTTATCAAGGGTCATAAATTGAAAATTAGACTTTTTAAATTAGAATTTCTAGTTATTTTTAGGGAATAGTCCAAAATTTCGATAATATTCTTAAAAAATTGAATATTCGAACATCTAAATTTATTATGTACTGTCTCTTTAAAAATTCAAATTTGACCATTCGCCATCTAAAACCTGCCGAATTGCTGTTTTATGGAGTCATTTGGTAGACTTTAAAAAAAAAAAAATCACAATTTTTTGGGGCCAATTGTTCGATTTGGATTTGAATGCGCTAAAAATTCGAATCAGTCGATTCAAATACAGACTATTCCCCTTCAATTGGAAAATTAGCTTTTTTGTGTGTGAACACATCCTCAGTGACTCATAACTGACTGAGGAAACTTAAAAGTTCAATAGTGTTTGTTACAGAAAGAAAATGTTTGGTTTTTGGATGATAAAATGATTCCTAATGTAAACAATAAGGAATCATATGAAACAATATCAATAAGAAAAAACATATCTTTACAGAACCCTTGTCCATTTCATTTATCTTTTAATGAAAATAAAAAAAAAATATCATGCTCTTCGATTACAATATTTGTTGTCTGATAGATTACATAATAACAGCTAGTTAAGCAAAACCTAGATACTTCCATTATTATGTGGTTCGTTACTTTACATCAGCCTTTCCAACATTAATCACACTGTGTAATATCCTCTTGCAATGAAATAGAAGAGGACAGCATTTTGTACTTAGTGACCCTGTGATGTAATTCACTGCCCTTAATTTTATGTTGACAACCCATCATTGTTTTGCTGTTATGATTGCAGTACCAAGCAAGGCAAAATTATATAAAAGGCACTTTTGTTATTTATAATATTTGGTAATAGATTGCTAGAACCTGAATTTTACATCTTATATAAACTGAATAGTACAAAATGGCACAACCATATTAAACATATTATCCTAAAAATAATCATGTGTAAAATTCTATAATAACACTTGAAGCAGAAATTGACTATAAACTAAAGGAAAAATCCAAGGAAACAATAAAAGATAATCAATTTGCCTAATGTAAAAAATGTATTTCAATAAACTTAAATTAAAATGTTTGATTTTTAGTCATTTGTTAGCTGTCATAGTACCACTGCCCCTGATATCCCTCCTAAATGGCTTATATAGTATTTGAGTGATGTCACTATCTGAATTTGGCTAATTTAATTTATTATAGTAGTCCTTTGCTTATCCCTTTTGTGTTATTTACATGTTTACATTACTGCAGCAGATGGAGAGAGAGAGAGCTAATTATCATTGAATCTAAGTACAAGTCAGTGCTTTACTTTGATTACTAAATAATATAGCTGTTTCTTGGGAAATCTGGCCATATCGTGAATAACTTAATCATGATTTACAAACTTAGAAAGAGTTTCATGTGATGTTTCATTCTCCATAATCAAGTTAACAGATCGTTGGAAAATTCAGATTTTATTGCAAGTTAAAGGACTGCATTGAATGCATTGAAATAAAGCTTCTAGCTGTATTTTCTAGACCTGTCAAAGAAATTTCAAGTGATCTGGTAATCCTACGATTTGATTATTATGTTTTGTCACAACATATTCCTCTTAACTGTCTACAAGACCAGCAAAGCAAGAGAAGAACTTACAGTATGTTTGGGAAAGGATCAGGAACCACTGGTTTCTTGTATTACAGGTATGGGATCTGTTATCGGGAAACCCATTATCTGGAAAGCTCCACATTATAGGAAGGCTATTCCCTACAGACTCCATTATAATCAAATAACTAGAAACGATAAAAACAAAAAATACAGCAATCTTATATCCTATAGTTTTAACTTCATTATTTTTGCATGAAGGCTTGCTGCAGAAAGCTGTGGCGCTAGTGCTTCCTAGATGAGAACTGAGGACACACTCTCGCCCCTCTTAGTGCTCTAGCACTTGCAACCCTGGATTCAGTAAATGGCCCCTTAAGTCTTTAGGGAGTGGTTTAAACACAACCAATATAAATGCTTCTGTGGTTTGTTCTTTGGCAAAGATGGAGCTACTCGGATGAACAAGGGAGATTGGCAATGACCAAGCTAGGAAGGCAATAAGGGAGGTTACAGTGTCATAAGGAAAGGGGACATACCTTATTAGCTCTCTTTCGTTTAAGTAGAGTGGGAGCAGCATCCAGACCTCCCATCCTGTTTATCTTGTGTGGGGGGAGGGGCTTGGTTGTTTTTGCTTAGAGTGTTTCATTCTATTGGGATATTTGTCACAGCAGTGGGTAGAAGGGGGAATCATTGCCAGTGCTGGAGGTAACTTGTGTTCCCCTACTTAGTGGAGTTTAGGTTCAACATAATAGCCAGAACACTGCAGCTCTCTAACTCTTAGGGCATATTTCTTATGTTATGTAAAATGAAATTTGCTGAAAAAAGGGTGTAAAAACCTGCTTAATCAAGGTGTTTGTGTGTAGTGTTACTCAGGGTCAGACCTGCTCCCCAGGCTGTCCCACAAAGACAACATCCTGCACTGTGACGGCATTCACGCATGAGCAAGGAGCGTCTTTCGAGCATATGCACAGCTCAACGCCTTCACGCAAACACCCCCCCCCGGGGGCAGAAATTGGAGGTTGGGAGAGGGCCCCAGGGACTGCCAGGAGGGCTATTCCTTTTGCAGCCCCAGTGGGTCCCAAGGCTCCAATCTGACCCTGATATTATGCCATTCAAATGTTACATTTGCCGCCAATTATTTTACATTGCCTCAGGAGGAATTCACTGTAAGAAATAATGCGTAAAACTTGTACACCTTTTTTTACATGGCGAAGCCTGACAATGTTTATTTTGCAGTTTTTTATTTTTACACAGAACAATCTAGCTGTGGTCTTTATAAAACCCATCTTGGACTGTCAGTGTGTTTTTTCTTAAAGGGGTACTGTCATGGGAAAATTTTGTTTTTAAAAATGCATCAGTTGATAGTGTTGCTATTTGAAATTTGACATGGAACTAGACATATTGTCAATTTCCCAGCTGCCCCAAGTCATGTGACTTGTGCTTTGATAAACTTCAATCATTCTTTAGTGCTGTACTGCACATTGGAGTGATATCAACCCCTCCACCCCACCCCAGCAGCCTAACAACAGAACAATGGGAAGGTAACCAGATAACAGCTCCCTAATACAAGATAACAGCTGCCTGGTAGATCTAAGAACAGCAGTCAATAGTAAAAACCCTTGTCCTACTGTGACTCCTTCAGTTACATTGAGAAGGAAAAACAACAGCCTGCCAGAAAGCAGTTCCCTCCTAAAGTGCTGGCACAAGTCAGATGACCAGGGGCAGCTGGGAATTTGACAAAATATCTATCCCCATGTCAGATTTCAAAATTGAACATAAAAAAATCTGCTCTTTTGAGAAATGGATTTCAGTGCAGAAGTCTGCTTGTGTAGCACTAGTAACTGATGCTTTTTGAAAAAAACCCATGACAGTATCCCTTTAAAAAGAAAATTAAGGGTGAGAGAGAACCACTTGGTTTGATGAAGTTAATTAAGTTCAGCCTTGATGAAGAATTTAACCCTTTAAGTGCCAGCAGAATTTAACATTTTGGTTAAGCTCTCTCACTTTAGGGGCATTTTTTGAGGGGAAAAACCTAGAAAAACTATACATTGTTTTTTTCAGGGCTTTCTAAATCTGCCTGAGTTTTCATGTATTTCCACCTCTACAAAAAGATTTATAGCTCTAAATACAAGTTTTTCCCAAAATTGTCGGTTTTGGTGAAATATTAGAAAATTTGAAATTTGATGCTTTCCAGCATCGTAATATCCATGTATCTTTACCAGCATAAAGCATCCTAAATAGGAGCTAAACAGTTTGATGGGCAATACGCATAGATATAGCAAAGTATTGGTATATCTATGCGTAGCCGCTCCTCCACTCCCAAACCCGGACGTACTGCAGAATGTAGAATCTACGTTCTGTGGCATTTCAGGTTACTTTGCCACAGAACGTAGAATCTATGTTGGGTGCATTTAAAGGGTTAAATGATCGAAATGCATAGGGCTAATACTTTATTTATTTTTTGTAACTTTTGAATGAAATAAAATTGCATAGTTATATAGTTAAATTGGGTTGAAAAAAAGCCAAAGTCCATCAGGTTCAACCCCTCCAAATTAATACCCAGCATACAAACACACCCCTCCACTCTTTCACACAAACCAGATATGCCCATAGCTATACTAACTGTACAGTTTAGTATCAAAATAGCCTTTGATATTATGTCTGTCCAAAAAAATCATCCTTTTTTTCTAGTCTGAAGGGGTGGCCTCTGATGCGGTGATCCTCTTTATGGGTAAAAAGGTCCCCTGATATTTGTCTATAATGTCCTCGAATATATTTGTAAAGTGTAATCATGTCCTATAACAAGCGCCTTTTTTCCAGAGAAAACCCCAACCTTGGCAGTCTACCCCCATGATTTAAGTCTTCCATCCCTCTAACCAGTTTAGTTGCATGTTTCTGCACTCTCTCCAGCTCATTTACATCCCTCTTAAGGACTGGAGTCAAAAATTGTACTGCATTCTCCAGATGAGGTTTTACTAGTAGAAATGGGTGAATCTACCCAGTTTTGCTTCGCCGAAAAATTTGCGAATTTCCAGCGAAATTCACGAATTGGCGTTTTCGACACGCGTTGTGTCGTTTTCGTTGCGTCAAAAATGACGCGCGACTAGTTTTTTTTTGGCAAAATTTCGCCAGGCTAATTTTCTCTGGCGTTTTCGTGAATTATTCGCCAGGGGCGAATTCGCGCCGAATTCCCGCGATTCGCCGCTGGCGAATAAATTCGCCCATCACTACTTACTAGGGATCTATAAAGAGGTATAATTATATTTTTTCATCCCTTGAGTTTATGCCTTTTTTATGCAAGCATAACTTTATTTGCTTTAGTAGCTACAGAATGACACTGCCCAGAATTAGACAACTTGTATCTCTAAAAACCCCAAGATCCTTCTCATTTAAGGAAAATCCCAACACACTGCCATTTAGTGTATAACTTGCATTTATCAACATTGAACCTCATTCTCCAGTTTGCTTCCCAGGTTCCCAACTTAGACAAATCACTCTGCAGAGTTGCGGCATCCTGCATGGAACCTATAGTTTTGCACAATTTAGTATCATCAAATTAGAATTTGCCTTTTGAGTGTGCAATCTTCCTCCTTTTCATGCGTTCATGTTCATTATGCTGTGGTGACTATTGGGGAGTCCCAGTAGGATTGCACCTCACTTGGATGCTATTGGGAGTGCCCCTTTTGAACCTTTTGCTTTTTTACTCTGCCCTAATCATTGTCCAGAAATGAGTTTCACCATATAAATAGAGCAAACAGTATAGGTAATTATTTCTATCATTTATACTCCTGTACCCCAGGCTTGTGGTAAACGTCACCAAATTACTGCAAAACTTACAGAAATATAATGAGCATAATCTGCTTTTTCTGCTTTCTAAATAAAATTGTCACTTATACACACAGCTGCAATTATCTTCCCAAAAGATTTTGTGACATAATTTGCGTAGATAATTACGCCCTTGTTCCAGAATGTACTGTCATAGAGAATAAGATGCAATTTACTATAAAAATGAACATAAAAGGTATGTGTTGCAAAACCTATTAACTTCTACTGTCTAGGGGACTGTTACTGTAGATTATAACAGGCAAATATCATTTGCGGAGTACAAGAAATTCATCCTAAACTTTAGCTGTTATACACTTGAATGGTGCTTATTTCTTAATTTTATGTAGTTTAGTTAGACTCGCTTATCATGCAAAACCGCCTGTCTGGGAAGGAATGTGGTGCTTTTTTAAGGGAGTTCCTATACATAACATGTTTTCCATTTACAACTGCTCTCACAGTTAATCCTCGGACTAATAGACTGTGTATAATTCCCCATGCAACTGGTATTGTATCACTGTATGTAAAAGTAGTGCTTTATGAACCTTGGTGTGCATGCTTTTTAGTTAATGTATGCAAATTAGGGATGCACCGAATCCAGGATTCGGTTTAGGATTTGGCCTTTTTCAGCAGGCCGAACTGAATTCAAATCCTAATTTGCATATGCAAATTATGGCCAGGGAGGGAAATCACGTGACGTTTTGCCACAAAACAAGGAAGTAAAAAATGTTTTCCCCTTCCCACCCCTAATATGCATATGCAAATTAGGGTTCGGATTCGGTTCGGGAGTCTTCCGAATCTTTCGGAAAGGATTTGGGGGTTCGGCCAAATCCAAAATAGTGGATTCGGTGCATCCCTAATGCAGATTCACCAGTCTGACAGTACAGGAGAGGAGGGACAAAATGTCATGCATGTCTAGGGCAGTGGCATGCACAAATACAGCTCTGGTTGCGAGTATAACCTAAATTAGTAGGTCTCAGTCAACTGATCTGAACAATTCAGATTACATTTGAAATTAAAATAAAACATTGTTAGGCCCTTTTTGTATGCATCAAACAGGCAATATCTAATGTATTCAGCACATGTTTTATTCTGAATCCATTACATTATCTACATTTGATTATTTTAATCAAAAATGATTTTTTTTATCCATAAGTGCTAGATTTCTAAATAAATCTGGATGGCATAGTTAGTTTAAAAAAAAATCTGGAAGAGCAGTCTAAAGTAATTTATAACAAACATGTCATGGCCTTTTTTGTAGAGCCACTGGTGCATGGCAGAAGGTTGCTGGAAAAAAAACCTGTGCTGTCAAGATTCATAGCTTTTGCCATTATAGCAGGAAACATGAAAAGCTAAAATAACAAACCAAAGAACATGTCGGAAGCAGACTTGCATAACAGATACTGTAATTGTGTCTATACAGATTGAAAATCTCAGTTACCTGTGGTTGGATTAATTCCCCAGAGATGTCAAACTGGAGTGAAGTTTTCATAGATGATTGTCTTTCCTCACATTATGCATGATGCATGACTCATACTTAAAATTACTTTCTGTTTTACTGGGAATGCAATATGTAAGTAAATCCTTCTATAGAGATTTCAGAATTTGATATAGTCAGCATGTATATTCACTAATTGTAAATTTTACAAAAGAATCAAGTTTGTGTTGACATAAAGTTAACAAAAGAAATCTTCTAAGAAATTGAAAACTCAGAAAGTGCAGTGTGTGAAAGTGTATGAGCTGTGCCCTTATTAAAAAAAAAGGAAAAGAAAAGAAGGATGGGTAGTGCAGTAGCACAGTTAAAGGCATGCTGCCTCACTGTGATTTGGGTTTTTGGTGTTTATATGGATCGCCAGAGTCTGCTCAAATGAGCAGAGACTGGTGTGGTAGTGCACTGTGGAATATGTAAGTGGCATAAAAATATTGCATAATAGTACAACTATTACAGAGAAAAAGAGGAAGTGTCTCTACTAAACACTAATTGCAGGTAAAGTTGCTGTACCGTGTTAGCCAGTAAAAATGTTATTGGGCAACCCTTTTGAAATAAAAAATAACAAAATGGTATAAAGGTGATACCTTTATTGGCTAACTAATATAATCATAGCAAGCTTTCAGAACATTTTAGTTCCTTTTTCAAGCTGATTACAATGAAGCTGTGGTGTTCTCTGGTATATATACAACATTTAGCTCATAGATCAAATGACCAACAAAAAGGAATATCAAACTTACTAAACACTAACTAACATGAAGCACTGTGGTACTTTGCTATCCAGGTTGTTTGACTAGAGGGATTCAAAAGGACAATGATAATATTTTTTTATATGATTTCTGGTCTTATTTGTCTGCTTTTCTAGTTTAATTTTTCCTCACCCTAGGCCTAGCCCCACACTATTCTTTTGTTAAGAAACAGCAGGATGTCATTTCCTCCAGTTTCTGCTCTTTGCCTAAGCAATCTCAAACTCAACCCCTTTCCATCACCCTATAACTTACACCTTTTTCCACGAGTTATCTTTGCAATATTATAACCTTTATAATAATCAGCACAGAAAAAAATAATTTCACAACTATCTGAAAAAAAAGTGATGAAAAAATTAAATTTTGAATACACAAGAATATTGTTTTTAAAACTCCAATAATTGCAATTTGTTAAAGAAAGACAAAGAGTTTCTCTTGCCCCTCTCAATGTCTTACACAAGTGGGAGTAGTGCCCAATGGCCCCATGGCATTCCCCTCAGCACCACATTTTTTTTGCTATGACTCCTGACTATTGGCTGACTACCCTGATATTTTACCTGGATGTGACTATGAATTTTCTTTAATCCATCTCATACTGCAAGTTGGACATTCTGTATACAGATACAGTCACTTGGATTTGTAAGTTAAATGCATCATGACTCAGGGCTAATTGAAGAAACTGTGTTATCTAAAGTTATCTTAACTCATTTAATGCATTTAACCTTTTCATTAGCATACCAAAGCTCCATTGTTTTCAATGGTGAACTCTTGGATGGGATGCTGTGACACAATAGTCTGTGCTAAGTGAGATAAATGAGATAGATGAGTTAAGTCACGACGCATTTAACTCACCATCCAAAGTGACTGCATCTGTACAGCTTACTCCTTGGTCCTGATTTCAGTATTTTTCAAGCATTACAGGTATGGAATCGATTATCCAGAATCTCATAATCCAGAAAGCTCCAAATTACAGGAAGGTCATCTCCCATAGACTCCATTTTATCGAAATAATAAATATTTTTTTCCTTTTTCTCTGTAATAATAAACCAGTACATTGTACTTGATCCAAACGAAGATATAATTAAAAACACTCCTATTGTAGTTATTTAATGTTTAAATGATGATTATTGAGTGGCCTTTAGGTATGAAGATCCAAATTACTGAAAGATCCATTATCTGGAAAACCCCAGGTCCAAATCATTCTGGATAACTGGTCCAATACTTGTACATATTTTACTGTTCTTCTCCATGAACTTCTATTTTCATCTGGAGTGGAAAGATACAGAAACAGGAATGCAAACAGAAGTATAGGTATGGGACCTGTTATCCAGAATGCTTGGAACCTGGGGGTTTTCAAATAAGTGGTCTTCCTATAATTTGGATCTCAATACCTTCGGTTTGCGAAAACAAATATCCATTAAATATTAAATAAACCCAATAGGTGTGTTTCACCTGAAGTATGGATTAATTATAATAGTTGTCATCAAGTACAAGGTACTGTTTTATTTTACAGAGAAAAAGAAAATCGTTTTTAAACATGTGAATTATTTGCTTAAATTGGGTCTCTAGGAGATTGCCTTCCCATAATTCGGAGCTTTCAGGATAATGGATTTCAGAATAAGGATCCCATACCAGTATGGGTAATTTTTAATGTTGGACATACTAATCAACACTGGAGCAGAATTTCACAACTAGTGTTGGTGGTGTAGTTGGGGTACAGAAATGACAATGTCTTCATATATAAATAAATCAATGAGCCAGATTTACTCTTGGGTTTAAAATTGTGATTCTGAAAAGAAAGTCCACCTACTTGTGTCAGAATCTGCCCATATCATTGGACCCTAAAAGAGTATGTTTCATTCTTGGGTTGTACATTCTGTGAGAAGTATAAATAGCCCTATGCAGTATAATTAATTCATACCTCATATGAGCCTTCCACCAAGGCCTGGTTTTGGCTTCCAGTGGTTGCTAACTTCCTTCCACCAAACACCACAGAATCCTCACCCCTCGCCAAACTATTTTAGGGCAGCCATTACTTTATTTATTTGTATGTGCCTTGCTTCAGCTTGTGCCTTTTACGCCACTTTCTTTATTTGTTTTGTTAGTGCATCCCAGATTGATTCAGATGTGAGAAATTCATTTTTTGAGGGTATTAAAACTCACAGTGCAAATGTACTTATAAATTACATATGATTCAATATGTATATCCCCCACGTTTCATTCTCAGGTGCTCCTATAAAACCTTTTGTTTTGTGGTCATATGTGGTTACATGAAAATATTCATTATTATCTATTATTATCTTTTATTCAGTTCAATGTTCTCTTTAGTTATTTTGTGGCACAATATCACATACCTTTGTAAAGTCTAAATAATTTGTATTCACTGTACCACACTTATCTGCCGCTTTAGCTAACCAGTCATAAAATGCCTTAAAATAATCTGATTTTCAAGCAGTAAATCCTAACTGACTTGCATCCTGTTGGTTCTTTGACTAAAAGTGTTTATCAGTCCTTAAGTTTAAGTGATCTAATGTGTGTCTTTTCTTAAGAAGAGGCACATAATTTATCATCTCAAAGTCATCTTTGAACCACGTATTTCAACCCTGTCTCGCAGATATAATAAGTTATTGGAACCAGAGGATGTTTACATTATTTTAATACACTTTACTGTATATCATCTGGACACCATGACTTATTTACATTTAATTTCATTCAGATGCACCTCCTCTTTACTAAAAGTTATCTTTTCTACTATCTGAAGTAAACAATTTTCTTTTAAGTAAAGATAAGTAGTGATGGGCGAATTTATTCGCCAGGGTCGAATTCGCGGTGAATTCCCGCGATTCGCCGCTGGCGAATAAATTCGAAAACGACGCGACGCGCGTCAAAGTTGACGCGACGCGAAGAAAGCGTCCCGCGACTCGAAGAGATTCGCCCATCACTAAAGATAAGCATGCTGACCTTTCACATTGAATGTGTAAAAATAATCATAATCAAAATAGTACATAATAGTTTCATAAGATATGTACTTTATGTCTTCTAAATGTATTTTATTGTTACTCTAACTAAAGAAAGTTTATACACTTTGTAATGTCTGTTTTTTTTCTCTATGTTTGTATTGCATGTTCAGATTACATCAATGCTGTGTATGTTCTTTTATCTTTATAAGAAAAGGTTCCTATTTTTCAGTTGCTTAGGAATGTGCTCTTTGATATCTTGAGTTTATTTCTGTGATAAATCACAGTCATGGTAGTTATAAAAGAAAACAGGTGGAAGTAAAAGACGAAACAATAAACATCTATGCTGCATAATACACATTTTACTATTTATGAATAGGTTCAATTAATATCCGGAATTAGGTAAGATATTGTTCTGGTTAACTGACTGTGCCAAGAAAACAGTTACATTGTATGGCTGCTGTATTTTTTTACATATTTTTGTGTGGAAAAATAAGCAAAACTGAGGAAAGATTCATTAAACAATTATTCACAGAAGTTTTTAATTAATTCACCCAATGCATTAATAGAATCAATGGGAATGCAAAATGTAATTGCCCTTTATGTATATTTAGCTCTGCAATAGCATGTGCATTGCCCTACCTTGTTAGAGAAGCTTCCACCTGCTAGTTTTCTGGTGCCCCAACAATTTCTTAGACAGACAGGAGGAAGGCTGGGTGGGTTTAGATCCATCTGGCTAAATAGAAAACATGGCAAAATTCTATCTCAGAGCAAAAGTTCACCATATTTGAGTAGGTCAGCAAAGCAAAATACATGCTGATATTGTAGCACCACATTTTTTTGCCTTGGCGAAACCAAAAAAAGAATAGTTCTAGCATTAATTCACAAAACTTTTCATCCCTGGCAAGTTTTGCTGCAAAACTGTACCAGGCAAAAAAGCTTTTTCATCTCTATTTAGTTACATACAAAAAGGACATAAAAATGTCATCTTTTTCTTATGCCTTTCTTGTGCATTCAGGGTCAATAGAATTAGCATGTGACTCACTGAATGCAAGTGTAGTTGCAACACACTAGGGCAGTGATCCCCAACCAGTAGCTCGTGAGCAACATGTTGCTCTCCAACCCCTTGGATGTTGCTCCCAGTGGCCTCAAAGCAGGAGCTTATTTTTTTATTCTAGGCTTGGAGGCAAGTTTTGGTTGCATAAACACCATGTGTACTGCCAAACAGAGCCTCAGTGTAAGTTGACAGTTTACATAGGGGCTACTAAATGGCCAATCACACCACTTATTTGGCACCCCAAGAACATTTTTCATGCTATCGTTGCTCCCCAATTCCTTTTACTGCTGAATGTTGCTGGCGGGTTCAAAAGGGAGTAACATTTTTTTGAATCAGGTGTTCAAAAATGAATACCTTTTATCCCTGTGTACTTTATTTTCTTTGACCCTTGACTGGCTGAACCAGGCATTGCTGCTATTCATAATATAGCATATTTTCTAGCTAGCTAGCTAAGCAGTTATGAAACACACACATTTTTGGTCCCAACTAGGGATTTTTTTGTCTAAAGAAATTTAACTGGATTATTTTAATAACAGTTTCTTTAATTTTGTTACAGAACTCGTAATATATAAAATATTTAATTATTTTATAGACTTTTATATGACATACTGTAGCAACATAAAGAACAAAATTCAGAATGAATGTAGACAAACACCAGTAAGATCTGTATAAAATATAATGTAGGATGTAAGAGTGATCACTATAACTAAGCAGAATAAAACCTTGTGACATCTGTCAGCTGTGTGGATATGGCAGCTGTTTGAGACTAACACCAAGTGAATGAACCTAAACACTGACTTCAATTTGGACTAATCAATCAAAGCAATCAACAGAAAAGTGTGATGTTGCCATCTGCAGCCCTCTGTAAGAATGCATCAGTCAAGTAAATAAAACCATGACAATGTTCGTTCGTGATTAGTCTTCTGGGAGTGTATGATATGCGCAAAGAAAAATCCTGCTTGCTTGATGAATAAATTGTAACATTGTGAAGAAAACAAGAACTACACCCTTGCCATCAAAAACAATTAATCAAACTCACTTTACAAAAATGATAGCATAGCCATCTGGGAGATTTTGGTGTGGGCTTATCAGCATTTTTCACACCTGTTGTAACATAAATCCATGCATACAATGGCAGTGATCATTTTCAAGGTAAAGCATGGGAGTTGATATTAAAGTGGAATATTTGATTATACAAGTTTGCAGATTATTTTAGACTAGGTGCAAGCCAAAAACAGTTCTTTTCTATTATTTGTGTATTATTTATAATACCATTGAAGAATTAGCTGCTGCATTATTGACACCATATAGAATAAAATATTAGTATCCAGGATATTGAAAACTTTAGCCTGCAAGAACTAATTTAAATATATCCAAAACACATTTAATATTGTTTTTGACAGCAGATAGCACTGTCACAGGCTTGACCTGTGTCAAGTACGTTCTACCAGTCTACTGATAACAGAAAAATAAAAAAATATAAACAAATCTGAAAATGATTAATTCCTTTAGTGTATTCATACTCCTCTGTGGAGAGATGTAGGCTTGCATCATTGTATAACTAGAACTAAAATTGAGCACATTTTCAAACAATGTTTTCATTCAACTTTTAACTTAGGAGTCCATGTCAAGCCACAAATCATTTTGTCATTGTTGGTATGATTTAATTTTTAATGCTGTGATGGCAATCACACATTTTCAGTATTTGCAGATGGAGTTGGTGCAATAAATTGAGAACAAATTTGCAGTACTCCTTATGTGATGTTATTTGGTTGTAAAAACTTTAAAACTATTTCAAGTTCAGTCAGCCTTTTCTTTTTTTGGAAAAAAATTATGGATACATATTTTCTTTAAATCATTGTCATCCCTACTGATATAAATGTTAGAATTTAATGATTATTGCTTATACCATACTTATGCATGTATCTTAATCTGATTGTGATCAAAACAGTTTTAAAAATCTCAATGGTTAAAATCACTTGAATAGTTGCTTGTCCTAAAACTCTCATTAGGGATGGCGCAAACCGCCGCAAAAAAGTTCGCGGACGCGTTCGCGAACTTGCGACAAACGCGCGAACAGTTCGCGACCGTCGCGAACCCCATAGACTTCAATGGGAAGGCGAACTTTAAAAGCTAAAAAAGACATTTCTGGCCAGAAAAATGATTTTAAAGTTGTTTAAAGGGTGCAACGACCTGGACAGTGGCATGCCAGAGGGGGATCAAGGGAAAAGAAAAATCCATTATTTTCTTATGTCAAAAGTGTTACAAAGTATCTTACCTGCACCTGTTAGCTGTTCTGGACGCTGTTCTGGACTCTCTGCCAAAAGCCAAGTTCAAATCTTTGCTTCTTTTTCTGGCTGTTCAGTGAGGGTCTTTCCAGTGAAAGAGGGTCCTCCAAAAAGAGGGTCTTTCCAGTACAAATGAGGGACAGAGGGTTGAGCTCGCAAAAGAGGGACAGTTGGGACTCGGGAGGTATGCACATTTTTTTTTTTTTTAGTCCAGGGAGTGTGTGGGGGTGGTCCAGGGAGATCTTCCTGATTGGCTGCCATGTATCTGCTGGTCTGGGGTGAGAGGGCAAAAAAATGCGGCAAAAAAAATGCGCCAAATTGACGCGAACCCAAAATGCGAACGTCGCGCGACGTTCGCGAACTTCCGGCGAGCGCGAACAGCGGATGTTCGCGCGAACAAGTTCGCCGGCGAACAGTTCGCGCCATCCCTAACTCTCATCAGTCTGGAGCCTTCTATGCTGAACATCTTAACTTAAGTTTACCTTAACTACATTTGTTCAAGACTAACTAATAATAGTGAATATGTAGATGGAGCTCTGGTTGTCCAAATTGCTTCTAAGGATATACTATTTAGCAAACTGTTCTAACTTGGATTCTTAAGGGATACGTTGATTAAATAGCTTAATTTTCATATGATTTTTGGACATCTCAATAAATTTTACTAACAAAAATCTATCTCTGGAAATTTTCTGGTATTTCAGGGAAAAAAACACGTAACAATGTAGGATGTATTTTGTAATTTATATATTTGATTGCTCGTAAATTGTTTTTGTATTTTTCATCTGATACAGTATGTGCTAGCTGTAGTACCAGTTGGTAAAGTTGCATCTTTAAAGTGATAGAATATATAGTATAAAAACATTTTGAATTCCAAAGCCTTTGAACTGATTAAAAATCAGTTGTGCTAGCAAAGAGACAGAGTAAAAAAACTCATCACCCTTGCATGCTGTATGTTTTTTTCTTGATTCAGTAATTTTTTATACAGTTCGGTAAAGAAATTATACCCCTAACTTATACCCCTTTTACTGTAAGCAAGTACCAGGCATTTTAGGGATACAATCACACAATTTCAAGATTTACTTTCCCAGTCACTGAATATGATATTAATTTGCATAAGCATTTTCTTAATATGTCTAATTCCCCCGTGTGAGAATATATTTCAATATTACTTCTGTGTAATTCATTCAACCACCAACTATGGGACTACTTAAAAATAAGTGTAAAATATATTATGCAGTGAATAATATGTAATGTTGAAATTAATTTATTTTTCACAAGCAGATCTTTCTAAAAAGGCTTATGTAGCAAGCATAAATGTCACCCTTCACTTTTAATAAAAGCTGAAAATTTTGATTTGTATCTGAAAAATCGCAATGAATTTCTTTATCCTTGCATACAAGAACATTGCTGTTCATCAAGTTCTTGTTTTACCACTATTCCTGGCTGCACCTGTTTTGATATAAACTTAAAATGTCATTGACATATTTTCCAGGTGCTGAATAAATCAGCAAGTATTTCCAAAGGTGACCCAAGGTTACAAAATAGGCACAAAAAGGTCACTTTTAAATGTTTCTTACAGTGTGGCATGGATTCAAAATAAAATCTCTTAGAGGTTGCAGATTGCCAGTATTCAGTACTGCTCCTGAATAGAGATTAACAAATGAACTAGAATTACATTCCTAAATAAATTTGGATTGGTTTTAACCCTATAAATTGGATAAGTTTTGTTTGCATCAAAGTATACATTTTTGCACTTCGTTTGAGATTTCCACAGATGAAAAAATCATCATGTCTTTGATTAAATTCAATTACATAAATTAGCATGATTTGCTTTCACTCATGATGGCGACCTCTTGTCAGTTTGAGACAGTGCCATAAATTACTGTCTAAACATAATTGATCCAATTAGTGGCTTTGGCACTTGAATGTGTGCTGATTAGTTAAACCCATAATCACACAAGGAGATTGCTATTTCTTTTATCTTAAGTTCTATTGCTTAAAATAGAGTTGCATAGGGATAATCAAACATTTTAGGTGTTTTGATAGATGCATTTTAGGCAACCTAAAATGCAGCAACAACGTGACCGTAACATGGAAAGATTGATTGTCCAAGTATTATTTGACAACCATGATACAGATGAAGCCATTTGGATTTGTGTGTTAAAGGGATCCTATCATTTTTTTTCAAAATGCATCAGTTAATAGTGCTGCTCCAGAAGAACTCTACACTGAAATCCATTTCTCAAAAGAGCGAACAGATTTTTTTATATTTAATTTTGAAATCTGACATTTTGGCAATTTCCCAGCTGCCCCAAGTCATTTCAGGATCTCCTGGGGAAGTCTGTCGTCATGTATCTGGATGACATTCTCATCTTCTCCCAAGATTTAGAAAGTCATCGATCCCAAGTAAAGGAGGTCCTCTCGCGCCTTATGAAAAACTCTCTCTTTGCTAAATTGGAGAAGTGTGTTTTCGAGGTTCCCAAGATTCCCTTCCTCCACTACATCATCTCTCCAGCGGAGTTCGATATGGATCCTGCCAAGGTTTCTGCTATCCAGAAATGTCCGCTTCCCCTGAGTACCAAGGCGATCCAGAGATTTATTGGCTTTGCAAATTATTATCGCCAGTTCATTAAGGGGTTCTCCTCCTGTATTGCTCCTATCCTCTCTCTCATCCACAAGGGAGGGAAACCCAACTGTTGGCCTCCTGCTTCCCCCTTGAGGCCTTCCAGTCCCTGAAAGATGCCTTCATCTCTGCCTCTGTTCTCCGGCGTCCTGAACTGCACCTACCCTTCTTCATTGAAGTTGATGCCTCTGATGTAGTAGGAGCTATCCTGTCCCAGAGGCAGATGGTAAGCTCCATCCTTGCACGTATTTCTCCAAGAAGTTTTCCTCCACTGAGCAAAATTACGACATTGGGAATCGTGAGCTTCTGGCCATCAAACTTGCCCTCGAGGAATGGCATCACCTATTGGAAGGTGCATCTCTTCCGGTCACTGTTTATACTGACCACAAGAATTTAGAGTTCATCCAATCCCTCAAGAGGCTCAATCCCAGTCAGGCAAGATGGGCTCTCTTTTTCTCTTGTTTCAATTTTGTCCTGACATATTGTCCTGGGACCAAGAACCGGAAGGCCGTCTTCCTATAGAGCAAGCAAGATCCTATCATCCCTCCGACCAGAAACATCGCTGCTGTACTTCCATGATTTGCTGAGCAAATTTTGTCCAGTCAGTCTGCCGCTCCTCCTGACACCCCTATTGGGTTAGCTTTTGTACCCCCTGAGTT
>CM044431.1:125946108-125960355 GCA_024363595.1 Xenopus borealis
AGCTGGTTCCTCATTTGTGTATACTGATGAAAAGTATTTATTCAGAATCTGAGCTTTTTGTTTGTTCTCATCAACCAGCTGACCCCCCTCTGATAATAATGGTCCTACCCATTCCTGTTTCATTTTTTTACTATTAATATATTTGAAAAATAATTTTGGATTCTTTTTACTGCTTACTGCTGTATCCATTTCCATATCGATTTTAGCTTGCCTGATCGATTTTTTTGCATGACTTATTGGCCTCCTTGTACCTTATAAATGATTTGGCTGTGCCAGCTAACTTGAAAGCCTTAAAAGCACGTCTTTTCTTACCCACCTCAACACCAACACTCCTATTGAACCAAAAAGGTTTTGTTTTGCAACAACGTTCTTTGTTTACAAACAGAATATACTGACATGTATATTTATTAAGCAGCATTTTAAAGAATTCCCATTTTTGTTCAGTGTTTAACCCTGTGAAAAGCATTTTCCACTTAATATGTTGCAGAGATGATCTGTATGTGACTGGATGTCTCACATAATAGCAGAACTTCCTGCTTTTCAGCTGTCTTGTTTTCCACTGACTGGTTACCCTGGTGACCAGGTAGTAACCAATCAGTGACTTGGGGGGGCATACAGGCCATAATGGTTGCTTTTGAATCTGAGCTGAATGCTGAGGATCAGTTGCAAACTCACTGAGCAGTTATGCCCCATGTGGTCCCCCTTCAAGTCGCTGACTAACGCAAAGTTAAAGAGCTGAAAAGCAGGTAACCCTTTGACCAGTCAAAATCTCCACCCAGAGGAATTCTACACCCTCACCAGCTCCATCAATGGTTATTTCTTTAGTGCATGGCTTTAATTCAGGCTCTACATACAAACACACTCCTCCACCCTTTTTAATCTCTCTATCCCTCCTAAAAATGGTGTAATCATTTAAATTTACAGTCCAGTCACATGTTTCATCTCACCAGGTCTCAGTGATACAAATTATATCATAATTTGTAGAGCATGCAATTAATTCTAGGTCTCGGTCTCCCATGTCACCTGACAAACTCTGTGCATTTGCCAGCATATAGCAGAGGCTACTACTTTTACTTTTGAAATTTGCATTACTTAGTGGAGAATTATATATTAAGTTAGTATTATCCTGTTTTCCTTTTAACAGAGGGACCTCCTTAGCTGGTAAACTGTATACCCCCCTCACTCCTCCCCCATGACCCCTTACTAACCCCACTACCCCGTCTACCCTAGCTTCCCCATAATTCTTTATCTCACCCACTGCTCACTTGCCTAGCTTAAACACTCCTCCAACCTCTTGGCCATTCTTTCCCCTAGCACAGTGGACCTCCTTCCATTGAGGTGCAATCCATCACATCTGTGTAGGTTGTACTCCAAGGAAACAACAGCCCGGTGCTCTAGGAACCAAACCCTATCTTCCTACACCAAGACTCAAGCCATGCATTTAGCTCCCTAAGCTGTCTTCCTAAACCTGCACATGGCACAGGCAACATTTCTGAAAAAAATTACATTGGAAGACCTTCCCTTGATTTTAGAGCCTAGATCCCTGAACTCAAACTTTAAGTTTTTCCATATACCATTTATCGTGCCATTAATGCCAATATGAACCAAGACATCCATTTTTTTTTTAATCCCCTACAACCACAATCTTCTTAGGCCTGACTCTGCCCTCCTCCCCACCACTACTAGAGAAACTGTTAGAGAGATCAGCCGCATCTTCTTCACACAATCTAGCTTATCTGATGGGATGTATAAACCCCAGATGAGCCTCCATTTTCCTTTTGCCCACCTTAGATTTTCTAAATGTCACCCAGCTAGTTGCCTCAATATCCTGCTGCTGTTCTGTTCACCCCAAACTATCTGACCCTGTTAGGTCCTGCTCAGTGAGCAAGAAACTAATTTCAAGATTATCAATCAACCACAGTGTTGCAATTTGTTCCTCTAGTGCTCCAACACGAGCCTCAAAAGTGGCAATTTGCTCACATCCACCACAGAGGTAAGCAGTTTGGATCTCTTGTTTCAATTCTGCAAACATATGGTGCCTTGCCAATTTTATGACCATAACTTTGTAACTAAAAACCCATGTCTTTGTAAATAAATGCACTTATTTAGATACTAATTACTAGTGAAACAGGGGTCCAAGGAATGTGCAGTGATTTAAATAAGTAAGATTTAAATAAGTAAATCAAAACATGCCCTCCTACCACTTTTTTTGGTGTTCACCTTCATGTTTGGCACTTAAAATGTATAGCCACTATTTTCATGTTCAATAGGAATATCTTTCACTGCTGTATCAGCTATTTTTTAACTTCCTGAATCCATCCTCTGTTCTGTTAAGTAATTTACCTATTATTTATATTGCATTTATTAGACAGTTAGGGATTATAAAAAGTTGTACAATTCAAAGAACTTCAAATATTCTGAGGCTTTATTTTAAAGCCAGTTACTTTTGTGTTCATAATCCAAGACATGAATTAGCTGAATATTTTACTTTGTCTTGCATCTACTTTATCCTTTCATTAGTTGAAATGATCTCTGTGAGAGAGGTCAGTTTCTTATTAACATATATAGTGACTTTAACTGTTCTTTTAATTTCCTACTCAGTTAATGAGCTTAAAAAACTATGGCTGAGTTATATGTCATATCAAATATGCAGTCTCCAGCTGCATCTCCTTAGGAAATAGAATGTTCTACTGATGAAGTTTCAGGTTTTGTATGCAAATAGAAAAGGTTTGGTGTTTTATGTAAAAATTTGCACTTGAAAAACAGTAATTTATGAATGACAAAGTTAAAACTTGACATATATACAAAGAAACCCCAAAGCATGCACAAAACTTAGAGCACCATATTGACCAGCCCCGAGAAAAATGCTTTAACCGCATTTTAAAATATCAAGTAGTTGGACTTTTATAAATCCTTAATTTAGAAAAGTCCTCTGCACCCATTATCAATATATTAAGGACATTGAGACATTTTGTGTTTTAAGCTACTAAACATTATTGCACTATACATAAGCTGGCCAACAATGTCAAAGTTATCCACAGTATGGCCAGTCCTACACTCAACTTTCATCTGATTCATCAATAATTCAATTGCTTCAAGATATATTTTACAAAGGGACTATGTTTTACCTGCAACTTAATTTCTGCTTTCAAAGTAAAACTCCCAAACTTGGTTGCCCATTTATTGGCCACCAGTGGGATCACCGGAAATGGTTGGAGCTACAACATGGAACTGGCCACTGCTCCTGTATAAACTGTAACAAACAAGGGAAAGTTTTGCTCACCACTAATTTTTAAAAACATTAAGTGGGGGTGCAATGAGGCTGTGACCACAAAATACATATAGACAAATACAAAAGGGCCTCTGCACTCAGCCCATTATCAATATATTAAGGACATTGAAACATATTGTAAATTTTGTAAAAATGCCTTACCCTTTAAACAAAACAGGGATTGTTTCTCCATATATTGCAATATATTTAAGCTGGTCAACTACATCAAAGTCATGCCCAGTATGGGTATCTGATTCATTAAGAATTTATTTGCTTCATTATACATTTTGTTTAAAGGGTAAGACTTAAAGACTTCAATGTGCACAGACATAATTCCAAGTTTTGGAACTGTTAACCCTACTTAAACGTTGCCTTGAATCTTACATTTTTGCTTGTAGTCTGTCTTAAAGGAGAAGCAAAACCTGAAACATAAAGTTGTATACTGAAAAACTCCCACACATATCCTGGAATATTGACTTAAGCGGATAACACAGTTTATGATAAAAAAAAAATCCAGCACCGCACGGGGAAACCATATTGGAATATTTCATCTGGTACACAGTGAAATGACAAATGGGCAGAAACAGTGACCCACTTTGCTGAAAGGTGTATTGGTATCACCTTAGAACCAATTGGACTGTGCTCCAATGTTCCTGGAAAGAACAAGAAAGAAATAAGTAGAGATGTCACCCCTTCTGTACAGTTGGGTTAGGGGTTTCTTAAACAATATTGAAAATGCAGATGACACACAGGGGAAAAGAAGCGCACAGCATATACAATTTTTTGTTTTGTTCTACTAACATGCTCCATAAATTTGTGTTTCCTTGCTCTAAAAATTCTCAAGTAAGAAATGCAGTAGTTATATTTAATAAATACAAATAATGATTCGCAATACATACCTGAAAGATGGCAATGCATTCTAATAAACAGAATGAACATTTACTCCAGATTGTACGATACAAGGAGACACACTGCATTACATCCCTATTTCAGTGGAATACACCAAGATGTTTTGGAAGAGCAAGTGGGAAGAGGATTCACTTCCCTAATAGGAGCTGATTTTAAAAAGCATAAGCTGTCACACAAGTGTTGTCATTTTATATTTTACAACCAACAAATTGACTATTAATTACACATATCATTCTACAGTATGTTATCTAACTTCTCTCTGAAATGTCTTCTTTATTGATTTGTTGTTTAAATGCCATATTTGTTTTTAGTGTACCCCAAAGTCCTGACCTTCATGCCAACCATCTGCCAGGTCATAATTCCATGAAAACGCATATTATAGTGCCTATATTTATTAATATTCCAGCTAAAATATTCCACCTCTGCTGCTGAACACTATTTAAACCAACAGTATTATTCAGTTGTTAAATGCTGCACTGACATTTATTTTCCTTTTAAAAAATTTTAAGTTATAGTGATATCTATGCACTATTGCTATCTGTAAAATAGATAGAACACTGAACTTATAAAAGTAGAGTATTTTCCAAATATTCTGAAAGTTGAATAAAACTGCTACTACATAAATAGAAATGTATACATATACAGGCAAATGTGTGTTGCTAACAAGATTTTCTTCTAAATACAGTGACTTACATATACCAAATAAATATATGCCCTTAGGGCTGCAGTGAAGTAAGTCGAGTTTATTACCTCGGAACCAAGGGACAACTAATTAGGCTTTGGGAAAAAATAAGGGCAGGTTAGCATAGCAGTACAGGATTGGGCAGCAGTATACTAATTCATTAGTAAGAGGTTTAGGGACACTCAAGATGCATTTGTCAATTTATAAGGTTTATTAACTAGTGATGAGAGAATCTGTCCCAGAAGACTGAGAGGAAATTTGGGAAACAGCAACAATTTGCAAAACCCAATGAAGTCATTGAATGATTTTTCACTTTTCAAGCATACATTGGAAAAGATATGCCTTTTTTTCCCCCAATAAAAATTTTAGGAGCATAAACCAGCCCGGGTCCTTGCAACAACAAAAGTGTTTTTCTGTAACTCCATCAACTTGTGAATTCTCAAGGCCGTCAAAAAGTTTCAAACTACAAATTAAAAAATTAAAATACAAAAAAAAGAAAACCTCCTAGTTTGTCAAGAAAAAAAATGTTCTGGTTTTGATAAATCAAAAGTCTTTTATAAAAAGTAGTCTCTCCTCTTCAAATCCAGTTTTTAGTAATATACAATTGAATACTACTATTATAATAGTTTCGTATATGTTTGCATGGTTGAATTATCTTATATTTATCCTCTTCAGAAGCATGACTGAATTTGTCATTGTTTGCCATGTAATTTATCATTTTCTATTTCTTGTGTGGCAGATGTTACCAGTTTCAGTGTTGTCAAACAAAATGACGCCAACTCAGAGTGATATATAATCTGAAGGGCTCCTTGCAGAGCAAAGAAAACTGTACTTGTAATGCATTGTTCACAAGAGATTTTACTTTATATTTAACAAAGAAAAATTGCAATACTGCACTGTATTTCAGGAATGTATTTTCCTCAAGGTATATTGAATATATAGTGCATACAATTACTGTGATATATGATTCACTTTTGAAAATTATTCTCTAAAACAGATTTTTATCTAAAATAAATTATCCAATCCATACATTACATTATAAATGTGTAAAATTATTTGTAAATAATAGGTTATTTATACTTGCGCAGTTCCACTGTATTGTATATATATCATCATTTTTCTCTAAGTAATGCGATTATCAGCAGCAAAGCATTCCATTCTGTGCAGGAGCCAATTAGAATACAGAATGTAGTGCACTGAAGGGGTTCAGTTTTTAAGGATTACCATTTGTCTGTGTGAAGGCTTTTTACAGTCTTTCTTCAACTCTATCTTACTTCCAGGGGAGATAGTGAAGAATAAAGGGGATTGCTTTATGTATTAAATTAAGTATTTTACATGCATGCATTGTGTCACTCTCTGTATCCCTGCTAACAGAAATAGCTGTTTTGTCTAATTTACCTTTCTGAAAACTTCAGTTCCTTAATTAGCACAATAGATAATTTTGCATATGGTGAATTAGCTGTAAGGATATTTTGATACAAAGCTAAATTGCAGGAAAACAGAACAGACATAACTATTTAACATATCAGTTTGCTGTTAACTGCCAGTTTAATTGCCATCATCCCTACATTCAATCCCTTCCCCCCTTTTTTAATTTCAGTCAAAAATGATTATATTGTATTGAGACTGAGTTCGACAACATCACATTAAAATAATACTGGTTTTTTTTTAGTTTTGCTAGAAATACATTTCAGGTTTAACAGAACTGAAGATGAGAAAATACATAGGTTCTCCTTAGTAGGTGTAGTAATTAACTTTTAAGTGAATTTATTAATTAAACATAAAAAATATGTGTAGTAATTTATTCCACCATTATTTATTCCACTACTTTTAATTTATTTAATTTTTATTTATTAATTTATTCCACTACTACAATCCCACTACAATACATGGTACTAATGGACATGTACTACTGTTTCCACTTTAATTTAGGACCTAATACTTTCCAATTTGTAATCTAGTGGAATAATTCACAGGAAATCCCCTGTAGGCATACCTTCTGTTGTAATTAACTTACTGGAAGAAAACTTGTAGTCTTTTTCTTCTTCACAGTTACTGCATTTTACAGTAATTCTCCATTAAGGAAGACTGACAGACTGAATGACTTAATGGTCATGTTTTTTGAGAGTATAGTCTATATAGTGTATTAGTTAAATGGATTGTTCACCTTTGTAACACATTTAAAAATCTAACAGTTCACATTAATAGAACAAACTTTGCCATAGAAGTAGTTAAATGAAAAAGTACATTTGAAGGCATATCCTACGGAACGCATTTTAGGACATCGCTTTCAAAACAATGTCCTCCATGCGCCCTCCTACGGCTGATGAATGCAGCATCAGGTGCTTTTTAATAGCGATGGGCGAATCTCCCCAGTTTCCCTTCGCCGAAAAATTCTCGAATTTCTGGAGAAATTCTCGAATTGGAGAAAAATTCGCGAAACGAGTCGCGGCATGCTTTTGACGCGCAGCGCGTCAACTTCGACGCGTTGCGTCGTCTTCGGCGCGCGTCGTGTCATTTTCGGCGTGCGTCACATCGTTTTTTTCGGCGAATCGCGGGAATTCACTGTGAATTTGCCCCTGGTGAATACTGTACATTCGCCCATCACTACCATCACTACTTTTTAACTCACCCATCCTCAAGCGCTGCCGTCAGGTATCCATCTTCGGCCTTCCCTCTTGAGCCCTCAGCACTCCTTCTTGGGACATAAGCACTCCCTCTTCAGGCCTCAGCCCTTCCTCCTCCTCCCGCCCTCCTCAGTTCTCCGCCTTCTGCCCTCAAGCTTCTGCCCTCAGTTATCTCCCTTCCCAGTTCCACCCTCAGTTCTCCGCTCTCCTAAATCAGATAACCACCCTCTACCATCGCTGCTCAGCCCTCAGCCTTCTTACCTCCACTCTCCCCCTTCAGAATTCTCCTGGGTCTGAGATTCTAAAGTGTGGCGTTGAATTGTTAATGCAGCGCTACACAAGACCCATGAGAATTCTGAGTGGGGAGAGTGGAGGGAAGAAGGCTGAGAAGGGAGAGTTACAGGGCTGAGCAGTGATGGTAGAGGGCGGCTGCTTGATATGGGAGAGCGGAGAACCGAGGGCAATAATAGGAAGGGAGATAATTGAGGGCGGAAGGTGGAGAACTGAGCAGGGAGGGAGGGCTGAGGTCTGAAGAGGGAGCGCTGACGTATTAAGAGGGTGGGCTGAGGTCTGAAGAGGCAGTATTGAAAACTGAAGAGGGAGGGCCGAAGACGGATACCTGACTGCAGCTTTGGAGGATGGGTGAGATAAAAAGCTTGCGATGCTGCATTTCACAGCCGTAGGAGGGCGCATGGAGGACATCGCTTTTACAGGACGATGTCCTAAAATGCGTTCCGTAATATTCACCTCACAAGTTTTCCTGTACTAATCCTTCAATTCCACATGTATCCTGTGCTGGTGGGTCACTTACTTAAATGACATCACACATAGTTCTGGCAGTTAACTTAACTCCTATTGGCTTTGTCTGCTGTCAATCTGCCTCTGCTTCCTGTGCTGGGCTCTGCTGGGGAACTTGAGCAGAATCAGTGTCGGACTGGGACACCAGGGGCCCACCCAAAAATCTTAGACCAGGGGCCCACTCAGTACTAATATTCTTCATCTCATTAATCAACCTCTGTTCTCCTAGTTTGTTTTCTTTACATACTATAATCAATAATTGCATCTATTTAGCCTCTTTGTTCTCATAGAAATAGGGAATGGCCATGAAATAGGCCAATAGTTTAGCAGCATGAGGGCCCACTGACACCTTGGCCCACTGGGAGTTTTCTTGGTATTCCGGTGGGCCAGTCCGACACTGAGCAGAATTCAGGTACTGAAGAGAAACTGTTACACGTTTGTGAGAGGGAGGGGGAGTGTGGGCTGTGTGCTTCAGAGACTTCAGCTGTGCACAGGCAGAGAGGCTCTTGTTACAAGTTCAGAAGGGATAGGGGGTGCCTGCCATGTGCTGGGGAAACTTTGACTGTGCAGGGACAGAGGAGCATTTTAACACAAAAATATTTTTCCATAGACAGCACTTCAGTTTAAATAAAGCCGTCTTTAATGTTTGCAAATATTTGCATAGCAGGACAGCAGCACAATGCAATGTTTACGATTATTTAAGGTCATGTGCTGATAAGTTTTTTTATGCTTGATAAATAATGCTGTACCACTGGAAACAGTGCTTGGGCTGTTGTCCTGCTATGCAATGTTTCCAGTAGCACACCACTCTTTATCAAGCTTAAAAAAAGTTATTATTCCCTTTCTGGATCTGACGGTAAAAAATACTACAGAGGGTTACCTAGAAACAGATCTATATGTGAAACATACAGATAGGATCACACTACTTCAGTATGATTCTTTTCATCCTCCACATACAAAAAAATCCCTACCAAAATCACAAGTGTTGCGAGTAACATGTATAGTTAAAAATTAACAAAAAAGTTGGAGAGATTAGTAGAAATGAAGGAGAACTTTAAAATGGGGGATTACACTGGATTTTATTGAGGTTGGGAAACCAGGACATAATATTAGTAATATTAGTAAACATCAAAAAGTGAAGAGAATTACAATCAATTTAATATATTAAGTGTTGACATCTCTAAAATTATAAAAAGAGTGGAGTCTATTAACAAATAATTTCCCAGATAAGGCTGTGTTTAATATCCCATCAGTCATGTTTTATACAAAGGAGGAAACAATTAGTGAAGGCAGATTGAGGTCCCTCTGCAGGCTACAAACAAACATTTAAAAACATGCAAAAATTTGACTTTTCCATGCTGTGGATGCAACCATTGCAGCAATATATTGAAAGGTGACTGGATATACCACCCACTAAAAGGTATTCCGATTAGGGCAGGGGTGTCCAACCTTTTGGCTTCCCTTGGCCACTGGATAATAAATAGACTTATTATATTATTATTACTACTAACTGGGCAATGGGCAGAGACCCCCCTACTGCCTACTCCTATATCCTTTGCGACTTGACGTTTCCTCAGGAACCAAGGGTTTCAAGCTGGGCTGTATGCATGTATGCATGTATCCATCCTGGGCCGCAGGTTGGACATCCCTGGATTAGGGGCTTATATATATATATATGTCACATATGTAGTTTACAGCATAAAATGCCCGTGTGGCAAAACCTATGTGGGAAAAACCAACCGTTCTGTTTAAAGGGCAAGGAAAGGCAAAGAAATAAAATCCCATTTTTACTTTTCTTTAATGAAAAAGAAATATATCTCCATTATACTTTAATTAAAAAATGTGTACCATTTTTATAAGAAACCTGACTGTATGCAGTGAAATTAGGAAAAAATAGGAATTGTTAGACGGTCCCTAACTTCTGACAGGGAAACAATCATACTTATGAACAGCAGGGGGAGCCCCTGCCTTACTTACCAGCCATGCAGAACTCAAGCAGCTTTGTTTTTTGATAATTTATGACGATCCCTAAGCAGCACAGATCACACTGAGCATGTGCAGGGCCAGAGCCAGGCAAATATTTTTAACAAAGTTACAAGATGGCAGCCCCCTGTGGCCAACTTTGAAAGCATAAATAATTTGTTTGATTAGGATTGTGGTGCAGTAAGTTTATGTTTATGTTTAGTATACAAAATACAGCATTTCTAGCCTTATTCTATTTTACACTTTCCTTGCCCTTTAATCATGAATATGATCTGAGCCCATTTTTATTAAAATAGTTTTTCAATGTGAACTAATTTTATGTTTTACTGGTATCTTACAAAAATGTTGTATTTTCTGCCTGGGAGCGGGCTATTACTTGGATGGAACTCCTTAGTAGGGACTGCCATACAGCTCTCCCTGCCCATGGTAATTGGGGGTGTGGCAAAAACAATCCGCTCTGGGCTGGCAATGAAAATATTTTAATATTTTATTGTTGGGGGTCACCACAACATGAGGAACTGTATTAAAGGGTCGCAGCATAAGGAAGGTTGAGAACCACTGATTTAAGGTAAAGTGCACATAAGGTTTTTTATGCCTGATAAAGAGTGGGGTGCCACTGGAGACATTGCATTGTGCTGCTGTCCTGCTCTGCAAATATTTGCAAACATTAAAGACGGTTTAATTTTAACTGTAGTGCTGTCTATGGAAAAATATTTGTGTATTATGGAGGAGCCCTTGTGAACAGGCTTAATGACGTGCACCAGGACATATTTTTGGCTGTAAAATAAAGTGCGGTTTGTTTGGAATCATCAGGGACATAGGATCAACATATTTGGGCTGCCACGAAGCATTCTGGTGGAGGAGACAACTTTTACACAAGTTTGAGATGGGTGAGATGTGTAAATGGGGGAATCGAGGTACTTGGGACCTGGGGTTTTCTGGATAACAGATATTTCTGTAAGTTGGATCTTCATATCTTATATCTACTAGAAAATCATGTAAACATTAAATAAAGCCAATAGGCTGGTTCTGTGTCTAATAAGGATTAATTATATCTTAGTTTGGAGTACAAGCTACTGCTTTATTATGACAGAGAAAAAATGAAATTATTCTTTAAGAATTGAATTATTGGATTATAATGGATACCATAGGAAATGGCACTTGTATTTTCCAGAAAGATGTTATTGGGGGGGGGGGAGCAATGTATTATTTAGTTTTTTTACCCCATAATAAAATCATTATTCAACAGATGACGTGACTTTCGGGACTATTTGTTTGCGTTTGAGGATTTCCAAATGAGTTGAATTTTTGTGCATAAAGTAAAACATTTTTCTGGTATAAATCCCTATATCATGAAAAATAGAGCTCTAAATCTTGTTCTAGAAGTGGAACACTCAATCAATCAGGTTCTCCTGAAAAAATGGTAGAGAATAGAGAGCGTGAAATGTTCAAAAACAGCTTGTGCTGAATGCACACCCCTAGCCTAGCTGCTACCCCGGCAAATGCCCCTAAGTCTACTTATCCTTCAGTGCAGATTCAGGGATCGGAGTTAACAGAATGCAAGTGGAGTATCGGTGCATGCACAGTTGGAGCAATTTCCCGTTTTGCAACAACTGTGCATGCAGGAAATTGACATAAATTGCTGAAGTGCCAGAAGAAGATATGAGATGCATGCTACATAGCTGCACATAAATCAGTTCAGTCTGCATCACGCATCTAAATAAATTGGCAAGTAGCCATGCAGGCTGTGGATTCCATATGTGTTTGGTTTTAAAGGGGTGAGGTGGCAACCCTACTTTCACTGCTTAATGTGTAAGTTACATATTTTTCTAAGCAAGCCAGTGATGGTTTTGTACATACCTGACATTATGCTTAATGCCAAAGTTATTAAAAGAGATAAAACATAAAAATGTAGAAAAGCCGGTATTTATTCCCAGAAAAGGTTGCACCCCTTTGTCACTCCATTCAGTTATAGCCTAGGCAGAAGGCAATGCAAGAATTGGAAGAACAAGGTTGATGTTTCCTTTTCTGCAGCAATTGTCTGCATTTCATTACAATTGCATTACAACTGAGTAATCAACCAACGACCCATCAAATTATGTGACTGCTTACAGTGCACAAGCAACCAATGAATTACTAGGAGGAGGGCAGTATCAATGTCCAATAGGAAACAAGTAAGGGCAAAGCCTGGGCATGATTATTTAATCATATAAATGATATAAATGATCAAGTTCTTGGTGTATCTAGTTCAAAATAGGCCACTCCCATCCCTTAAGAAAACTGGTCAGAGTGACAGAAGGACTGAGTTAGCAGGTACAGTATATAAATCAGCTTTTACAATGGAATTTTTACTTTTTATTATGGAAAAAAATGTTATTTAACATTGAGAGATTTGTTAGCGGTTTCATAAGATTTGTACATTGAAGGTGAACAACCCCTTTAATTACCTAAAGTCTGTTGAAATTGTGAAGTGAAATATATCACTTAATTTATTTTACAGCATGCTTTTTATTCTATATTACTTCACTATTTATAGAATTGCTCGTGAAGTGTCCAACTTATATTGCCCTATATATCTATTTTTTCAAGAACAATGAAAACAACAGAATACATGTACAAGTCATCTAGCGTTGATTTTTTTCAGTCACCCAAGGGTTTTCTATGTGAAATTAGCAAGTATAATATAAAATATTTGCTACCCAAATCAATATTTCAGTAGGTATCTGTAGCAACTTATATACACAGATTTAGTAAAATATCTAATAAATAAATATTAAAAAATCTTGGCACAATAGGTCAATTGTGTTTTTTAAAGTTATAGTAGCACTATCATGCTGCAATCGATTAAGGCCAGTCTAAAGGGCCATAATAAATTGGAATATAGCCCCCAGTTCCCCTGGCAAACACAGCTAATGTATGAAATATATTCAAGAAACACGTTTCGTACCTCCCAGGTACTAAGCACATGGGAGGTATGAAACGCTTAAGTTGGAACAACAATTGGTCTGTATGCCTATACTAGCCTATAATTTTTGACTAATAAACAGTGATTTTTTAACTTAAAATTTTATTTCTTGGAGTATATTTAATAAGTTACTAATTGTGTTTTTTCCCCTCTAGACTGGGTGTCTAGGCGATGTGATTCAATGAAAAAGCAAGCTGATCAGAGTGGAATTATTTTGTAGAAACTGATTAAGGTTTGGAGGTTATGCTCAAGCATAAAAAGGAAGTCAAAGGTGCATTGAACGGTGCTTGTCAATTGAAACAGTTCCAATTGTATAAAGTGCTTTATCTTTTGTATTGTGTAACCAGTAAGACTTTGGGGCAGGTTTACTAAAGGGCGAAGTGACTAAAGCTGGAATTGATTCACCAGCGTTACTGTTTTCAGTCACTTTGACGATTTAATTATGGACGAAGGCATCAGTTTTTTTATTTATTTATATATAGTGATGGGTGAATCCAACAAAATTCGCGAATTGGCGAAAAAATTCGAGAAACAAGTCGCGGCACTTTTTTGACACATGTTAACCTGAGCAAAGTCCTCTAACAAAGTTGTGCTTGGTAGAATTGAACACTAGTGCATCTTCGCTTGCATTTATGCTTATTATTGAAGTAACGCTAGCGAAAATTTGCCACCGTTTGGTGCCCAGGACGCAGCTGCATTCTAGTAAATTAGCGTTGTCTCAGTCTCTGTTGCTTTGCTTGTGAAGCCATCACTGGCGAATTTTTGCTGCTTACTAAATTTACCCCTAAGTCTAACTCTACAAAGTTTGCAAAGCTGCATATGGAAACTGCAGCACTGTGAGAAGCAGTATTTTTACTGCACTGGAAGTTCTAGATTCTGCACTGTATTGTGCTTGTACTAGGGACAACCCATAAATCTTTTAAAAAAGTAATGTTTCTAGAAGGCAAGACTGGGTAACAGTACAACTATATATTATGGAATTGTACATACTTGTCTGACATCTCAAAGCCAA
>CM044431.1:125964626-125982800 GCA_024363595.1 Xenopus borealis
CGCTCCTCTGAGATGTTTTTGCTCTTTGTCTTTGAACTGAAGAAGCTGCTCGGATGAGTAGTGAAACGTCTTCAATAATTACTCAGCGAGTCCAGTTGTTTTAGAATTACTTATATCAGATATTCCATGACCTGGATGAATGAAAATCTTCATAGTCATACATATAACATTGTAATTGAGCAATACTCTTCTCCAGTCAAGACTGCAATTCCCACAATTCCTTGTATGCAGGCCTGTTGTGTACAAGGCTAACATTTGTAATTAGGATGCCCCATATTTCAAAGTTAGCAAACTTCTCTCCCCAGGGGGCTCAAATTATTAGGCTACTGTCACCTGGGCCCAGGAATGTGAGCCATGCCAACAAGTAAAATGGGGTCCAATGGAAAAAAACCTCAGACACATGTCCTCATCCCGGATCTAACCAGGCCAAAATTATGCCACACCCTAGCCATAAATTGCCCATAACTGGCCCTTGTAACATAAACCCACCTCTTTCACACCCTCTCTTTGTCATCCTAGGGTCCTGTTCTTCCTCAGGAAACCAACTACAGAGCCCCTTGTACCCCACTGATGGTAGCCCTGATTGTTTGAATTGGATTCTTGTCTAGAGAAGAACTGAGTACTAGTACATAATTTTAATGGTACTTGTCAGAACAAGCAATAGAATGGGACAAAGAAACACTGCTTTTATCAGTTATATTTACAAATAACTTTAAATTAAAAAATAATGTATACTGAAAAGTTGAATTGCATTTTCTTGCATTCATTATACAAAATTGCACTTAATCTTGTTGTCTGGGTGGTGTTCTGTCTTCATTAAAGATTAAGACAAATGAAAACAATTAGGGGGGTATTATTAAAATTCCAATTAATCTCATTGTTTTAAAAATAAAAAATTTACCTAACTTCCAACCATGATTTTGCTTAATTTACTATAAAATTGCATGTGTGGGAAAAAGTCTCAACAAAATCATGCTATAATTCAAATTGTCCCACTTTTTTGAGTTGTCGCCTGAAACCCTTTTTGGATTTCCCAACAAAAACCAGTGTCTAAATGCCTCAAACCCTCGAAGATCATGAAGACAAGAAACATCTTCCATTTGGAAAAGGGACATCTGCCATTGACTTCTACATGACTTTAGCTGGAGTATTTTCGGGGTTTGGATATTTAGTAGTTTTGGAGCATAACAAGTCTCAGATTCGGATTCTCCCCTTAAAAATGAGATCAGAAACATTTGAGGCTTAATAAATATGCACCTATATCATTAAAAACTATATAAAGGAAAGTTGAATTGCATCTTCTTTTATTATACAAAATTGCATATGATTTAATTGTTTGGGTGGAGTTCTGTCCTAATCAAAGGTTAAAGGGTAACCATTGGTTAAAGGAACACTTCAGTGTAAAAATAAAAACTTGGTAAATAGGTAGGCTGTGCAAAATAAAAAAAATGTTTCTAATATAGTAATTAGCCACAAATGTAATGTGCAAAGGCTGGAATGACTGGATGTCTAACATAACAGAGCTGAACACTACTTCCTGCTTATCAGCTCTCTAACCCTGAGTTAGTCAGTCACTTGAAGGGGGGGGCCACATGGGACATAACTGTTAAGTGAGTTTGCAATTGATCCTCAGCATTCAGCTCAGATTCAGATGCAAAAGTTATGACCCATGTGCCCCCCCCTCAAGTCTCTAATTGGTAACTGCCTGGTAACCAATCAGTGGAAACCAAGAAAACTGAAAAGCAGGAAGTAGTGTTGTGGCTATTATGTTACACATCCAGTCACTCCAGCCTTTATACATTACATTTTTGCCTCACTAACTATATTGAAAACATTGTTTATTTTGCACAGCCCTTCTATTTACCCAGTTTTTATTTTTATACTGAACAATTCCTTTAAAAATGCTATCCCCAACCAAAGTTGCGGGCTGGTAGAGCCCACATTCTGGTTGGGGATAACAATAGTCTTTTTAAAAAAAAAACTGCCCTCCCCCAGCGATATTATACTGGCACAGAGAGGGAGCTCCCGGTGCGAGCAGCCATGTCCGCTCACTCGCATGCACATTACGCGTGTGTGACGTCACAGGCATGTGCATAATGAAAATCTGTCTCGATTGGGGATTGCTTTTCATTATGCGCCTGCGAATGAGTGGACATGGCTGATCACACCGGGAGCTCCCTCTTTGTGCGAGTAGCATAGTGCTGGCAGGAGGCATCTTTTTTTCCCCAATCCGAATACGGGCTTTACCAGCCCGCAACTTTGGTTGGGGATTTTTAACCAATAAGTGCCCTTTAAAAGAAATAAATAGTGGTATATTTATCAAGCAGTGAAGTTAGAGGTCACCACAGTCCACTAGAGTGAAATCCCGCCACTCTTCATTAATTTCTATGGGTTTTTTAAAGGCATACTTATCAAAGAGCGAACTTTCACCCATTGATAAATACTCTTATCCCCACAGAAATGAATTGAGAGTGGAGGAATTTCACCTGTAACCTCACTCTTTCATAAATATGCTTCTTTAATGTATCAGATGGTAATAGTTTATAGAGTCTGCAACCATGCTTACTGATACAGTACTAGGACAAATGTGGGGTTATAAATCAAATTGTATTTAAAGCATATACATACACAGAAAAGAGAAAGCAAACATGGAGAACTAAAACTTTAATAACAAGACTTTTAAAAAAAAAAGGTTTAAATAGATCTTCATGGTGGAGCCCCAGTGATTAAAGCATATGTTCATGAAAAAAAAACACTCCACTGAATCTTGATTATGCTTTGAGTACATTTTATTATATACATGATAGTTTCAGAACTTTCAGCAGCATGTTTTATTTGTAAATTGATCACCGCTATCAAATATAATAATGAAACTTTGCTGAATGCACTGCAAGGACACTTATCTTAACTAAATGCAGAGCACATTTCTACTATCATAAATCTCCTGTTTTAATAGGTTCATTAAAGCTTAGATTTGAAAAATAAACATAATCTTTTGAAGCTTCCGTATTTGGATTAATATTTGGAGCTTATTATGAGCTTAGCTACTCATCTATGAATCATTTCATTTTCCTCAGCACCTGTGCTATAATTTCTTTGCAAAACAAGTCATGCCAAACTGCATTTTTATTTTTTGTCAATTTATTATGAAAGAAAGAGATAGTCCATGTGGGACATTTTATTAAATTAAAATTATTCATATGTTCTTCATATTGGTAAGAGCTTAGGTAAAATGCACAGTTTTATTCATTGAATGCATTTTGTGTTGCACTATAACTCACTGGAAAAGAGAATCAAGAAGGATCTGGGGACATATGTACATATTAGCAACTACAGTATAAACTAATATAAACATTTTTTTTTTTAAATGTGACTAAAACTTCCAGCATTTTCCAGCATAGTAACAATGGTTCAAACATGGTAGAAGCAGTAATTTAGCAACCATAGTCATTGATTCTTAAACCAACACTGCATGATAAAATGCCAGTGGTGAAGTTCCACATTTCTCCATTTGCAATTTTTTTCGTGAAACTGCAGCAAAAATTCACAAAGGAAAAATTTGCTTCTACAAAAAATTCACTGTAAGAAAAAACACCCATTGACCTTAACGTATTCGGACAAAAAAGTCGCAGAGATTAAAAAAAAAAAGTTGCCACAAGAAAAAACTCCAGTTGACTTTAATGCATTTGGAGTGGAAATGCATTGCACACATCAAAAAATTGGTGCATGTAAAAAATGTTGAGGCCAAATGACTTCAATGTATTTCATGATTTTTTCACAGTTTCACCAACAATTTCACTACACTGCAGAAAAATCCAAAAAACAGGACAGTTCTGACACCTTCATCTTTTCTAATATTTGTATGCAAAAATTGCATGGTATTACTTGTAAAACTATGTTACAAAACATGATACAGCCTCACATCACAATGGTACAGTGGATTCTCACTGGAAAGGTTTCTTACATATGTAATTATAGGGGAGCAAAAAAAAAAATCAGTTTTAAGGAACATACTGTATTTACCATGATACCAAGAAAAGTACTGTAGATTTTAAAAACATGACCCTACAAAAATAGTATCCTCAGATTAACACCCTATAAAGTTTATCCAGAAACAATAGGGAATTTATAGGCAAATTATAGGTTTATAGTTTAGTAAATCATGCATGGGTGATGACACATCTGATATTATACAGTGAAAATGAACCATGCAAGATAATCATTGATACATGTAAAATAAAATATGTAAAAAAAGTAGAGATACTCATGGAATTCAAATAATTGTCTACATTGCTTTAAATGATGCATTTGCACATTTTTGTACATTGACGTTTTACAGTCTTTCGCTGTGCCATTTGATAATTGGCTTCCATGATAGTGCAAGCAAGAAATTACTCTGGGAGGTGAGAGTCTCTAAAGCTTCATGGTACATCATTTAATTACATGTGAAACTGAATACTTTAATGTTCCACTATAATATGAAGGCAAGATCAAAAGTGACAACTAGAACATAGCAAAATTGTTTTATAATTTTTACATGTGCTCATTCTATGTATAAATAATTTATTTGAACAGGCTTCCTTGTCTCATGTCAGTAAATTACATGGCTACACTGTATATGTTTAGTAGTAAAAGGGAGGAAATGTTATTATAGCAGAGATATGAAACAGGATTCAGACAGAACCGAATCAAATAGTTAACATCTGTAAGAACATAAGGATTCTGAGCTTTTTTTCCCTGGAGAGACCTGATCTATTGGTTTATAATATATTAGACATAAGCAGTAATGAGTAATATAGCATTAGACAAGATTTCAATGGAAAGCATGTTTCATTTCAAGAGAGCAGCTTTGGCTTCAAACCCTTTTCCTTTGTACTGGGTTGACATATGGCACAACCAGATAGTATCCATAATATTTCATTATAATCTAGATTTTTTTTTTTCAGGTCTCTTGAATAACATCCTCATATCCCCACACTTTATCAAAAATATCCATGATATAAATTCTAAAAGCAGTTAAATATTCAACTTTTCTAGTATAACAGGAAACTGAAAATCAATTTCAGTTGAGGAGGATGCTATCCCATTTCAATATAAAGTTTTGCTGTGTTGTCTGCATCCACTTTTCCAACAGTTGTTCAAAATCCAATTTAAGTCACAAATTTCTTGTTCACTGGAATCAAAAATTATACACAGTAGTCACATCCCAAAGTACCCCAAGTCCAAGAGTTGTAAAACATATAGTAATGTCAACAGTCAAAAACACTTCAAAATATTAATTAGGACATGCTTTAGCCTGACACGTTTTGTGCCAAAGGTGGGCACTTACTTATAGGCGTCGGTCTCCACTCCACACAATCCTTTAAAAGGAGGGATAATGACCAATAATATTTACATACGTGGATAAGGTAAAGTATGACTTCATGTATGTAAATTTTATTGGTCATTATCCCTCCTTTAATGCCATTTAATATTTGGGCTCCGTCTACACTAAACAAGTCTTTCCCGATTTTGCCTTTTGAATTTGCTATGCCCTTTTCCTGCAATGGCACACTGGCTACAAGTGCATTGGCTAATTTTTGGGGTGGATTTTTGATCTGAAGGATAATGAAGGGGTCTTGCTGAGGATTAACCAACTTTACTAATATTTTAAAGTGTTCCAAAATGCTATAATATCATGGCAGGTCCAGAATATATGTAAAAGTGTTCCATCACTCTGACAGCATCAATAGAACCTTGGAGATGCCATCTTTGGGAACCCCTTAAAACGTAAAAGAGATGGAGTGCGATACTAGCTTATTATTAGCATATAGATATTTTTTCATTTATTGTTACACAGCTAGGCATTTTAGTATCATTGTCATAAATGTTAGAGAATGTTAGTTTTATGGGATGATTTTGTGCCTCTTTCCCATTTCTTCATGTAGATGTTGTGATAATATTATTAGGAACAAATGCCATTGAAAGATAAGTTTCTCTGAGAGAATCCTACATTACAGATCTAAAACACTGGACTACCCTCTTGTAAAATACATTTTAGTAGGTTACATTTCAAGCACTGTGATTATCATCCTGAAAACAGGGTCCTGTAACTGCCACCTTCCTTATGGCTGGTAATACAGGGCGGTATTAAGGTAGACTGATCAAAGGAATGTGTCAAAAGGTGAACTTTGCCTTTCATTTTTCCTAACAGGAGATGCAAGCTGCAAAGGAGATGTTACTAAACAGAATTGTTTCACTGCATAAGGATTTTGCTGTTTTTTCCTGGAAGCTATTCTGGATGGAACAGGCAAGCCTGAAAATGTATTCCAGTGGTCATGTTGTACAGTATATTGGAGCTCACTTTACACAGGAAGGTGTAAAAAAATGCCCATTGACAAAAATGCATTTGGTAAACAAACCTGAAAAAAAACACTGATTGACTTCATTTTGCTATTTTGTTAATTTTTCCACAGTATCATTGATTTTTGGTGAAGTGAAAAAGGACTGTTTTACTCACCACTAAATATTACTATAAATCAGTAATAGAACGTCTTGTAAATCACTGTTTTAATTATTGTAGGGCAGGGGTCCCCAACCACGGGCCAGAATCGGGCCGCTGACAGTCCTGGAGTTGGCTGTGGAGCTTTTACAAGGTGCGACAAAATGGACACAGGATCAACAAATTAGACGCCGGCGCACTGTGATTGGACGCTGGCGTACCAAATTGGACACCGACCCCCCTCCCGACCTTCAACTGTCTCTGAGAGCCTCCCCAGTGAGTGAGGCAACCAAGGGAGGGTACTGGCAAGGATACAAATGTGGGGCCCCGGTTTGAGGTCTTGTGCATTTATAAACAAAATTTGATTGAGCGTTTAAAGTGCTAAATGAATGCACCTGCAGGTTTAAATCCATAAGGTTAACACAAACTATAAATATGAGCTATATATTGCACTCCAAAAAGGAGACCGGGTGCAATTATTTGTTCAACAGCAAACCAGTTCAGGTGACTTAAGTGTAGGCAACACGTAATATACAGATTAAAACTTAACCTTTAATACACTAGCTAAAAACCACCAAATCGCTGTGGCCATGTCTTAACACCAAACAATACACACAATAACAGACTCACTTGCATATTAAAGTAATGCAGTGCAGGACTTTAGCCTTAAAAAACATAAAGTTAAAAAGCTGCTGTAGGAGGAGGTGCGGAGAATTAAAGTGCAACAATAAGGTATAGCATACAGAGTATCATTACTCTCAGTTACTTAGTTGCAAAAGGTACCCGGATCACATCTTTCTCAGTTGAAAGTGCCCAGCCACAAAATTAGCTAAGTTGCATCGGGTCCGGTAGAAAACTATCTCCTCAATTCAACACATTAAGGTAGTGATTAGATGCTAGCCTATGTCAGCCCCCACCCTTCAGACATTCGGATATCCCAACCACCAATTCTACCTAGCTACGTTGGGACCGAATGGGAGCTGTCTCCCACCGTCCACCTACGCTGCCCTACGCGTTTCGCCGTTGTGCATTTACCAGCTACGTAGGAGCAACTGCTGAGTTCCAAAGGGAGAGGTACTTATGGGAAAGGTAATGCTGCCTGGGGTATAAGAACTCTGAGAAAGGGACATTCCATTTGAACTGAACTGTGTGGTTATTAACACCTTCCAGAGGATTGGAATAGTGATGGGCGAATCTCCCGCGATTCGCTTCGCCGAAAAATTCGCCAATTTCTAGAGAAATTCGCGAATCGGCGAAAAATTCGCGAAACGACTCGCGGGACGCGTTAGACGCGTCAATTTCGGCGCGTTGCGTTGTTTTCGGTGTGTCGCGTCAAAAACAACGCGCGACTCGTTTTTTGGGCGAATTTTCACCGCGAATTCGGCCCTGGCGAATAAATTCGCCCATCACTAGATTGGAACTTTAATAATAAAAATGACTGTGTTGGAGAAACAGTCAGGTACCTAATAGTGAGTTAGGTAGGTCCCACGTGTCCCCAGTGCAGGAGTACATTGTGTAGATTGCTCAAGTTCTTTTACTACTGAGGAGCACACCACAGTGGGGTCCCACAAGGAAAAAAAAAGCACACAGTTTGCAAATGAAACTAATATAAACTTTATATTTGTTTCATTTGCAAACTGTGTGCTTTTTTTTCCCTTGTGGGACCCCACTGTGGTGTGCTCCTCAGTTTTCCCTAGGCGGAGGCGCAGCACTGTAAATCCCAGTTCCCATTACTTTTCATACGCAAAAGGGACTCAGTTCCCCTGGATTGCCAAGGGTTAATTACTATTTAAAGAGACCATAAAAAAATTAGGGTTATATTATGAACATCAGCAACTGTATTATTATTGCCATATTGCTGTTTTATAAAATAAAGTGATTAATGTGCAACGCTGTAAAATAACATCAAAAAAGATTTTAATACTTCCAAATCTGATTAAAGGAACAAAAACCATGGTGCAGTGTGCATGTAGAGTCAGAAAACTCCTCCACTTACTGTATGTAAAAACTGCTTAGCTGATATAGAAGTCAATAGGTAGTATAGCTATGTGTTTTTACACAATTACAGCCTTATAAAAGATGAATGGAACAATGTGATTTTCATTTGCGCTCAACTTTTTTTTTTTTAAATTGCTGTTTACCCATTCTGTTCTTAAAAAATTTGAAATCACGGAAAAAGCTGATCAAGTTTTGCCACAATTAATTCTTAGAAATTATAAATCTCCCCCTTGGTTCAACATACAAATAACTTTAAGGGGCAGATTTATCATGGGCCGAATTGAAAATTTTAAGTAAAAAAATTAGAATTTCAAGCTATTTTTGTGTACTTCGACTAGGGAATAGTCCAAATTCAATTCAAATTTGCCAAAATTTTGAAAATTTAAATTTTGAAATTTATCATGTACTGTCTCTTTAAAAAAAATTGGGGGGGGGCAATTTGTTCGATTCGAATTCGATCGATTGCACAAAAAATTTTAATCAATTGATTCCAATACAGACTATTCCCCCCTTGATTTGATAATTCGATTTTTTTTTTAATAAATTTCAATTGGTCTTTTTTAATTCAAATTTTGAAGTAATGGGAGTTTAAAAAAACTCCCATTACTTTGAAATTCGACCTTTGATAAATCTGCTCCTAAGTATATTGCGTTAGACAGTCTACAATTTTTTCTTTATTGTGGGTTTGCTGCTGCAGCTTTCCATTTTGTAAATACAACTGTTATCTGTTGACTATAGTTTGACTTACCCCAGTAAACAATAGCAGAATGTCGAGCAGACAGTCTAAACAGAAAGCTACTGTATGCTATAAAAATAATAAATGATTTACAAAATGACTATAAACATGCACCCTTTTAATGAATCTAATTCCCAGGTATTGGCCCTAGCAATTAAATAGAGAAAGAATAGAACTGAATAGAAAAGCAATTAAAAATACATACACAATGTTCAGAAAACCAGCTGCAATCTGTGAGAGAAAAACAAAATTTAAAAGTGAACAATATCAGACACCCATCCCATTCCATGCCAGATGTTAGCTCCCAGCATGATTTAACCTTTGCAAACTATACTATACTATTGCAGCTATAGGTTTTTCATAACACATAATAGGGCTTGTTTATGTCCGCAAGTGCAGTGAGCAAAGAGAAACTGCAAGTGAAATTGGTATGTTTTTTCCCACAATGCAATGTTTTATTCAAGAATTCCGACACAATTGTGGGTGCAAAGGGGTGTTGACGCTCTGCACCCACAACACTGTGGCTGAAATGCCAAATTTAACAAATGTTTATCTCATGTGCTGCGTTGCAAATCGTTGTGCTGAATATTTTCTTAAGTGTGTCTGGTGTTTCCGTCCAGTGTTTGGAGTGCAAGTGACATGTGTGCCCTATTTTTTTGGTGCTTGTTCTGCGATTGACACAGGGCGACGCGAGTCAAAGGGCACATCTGCTAATTCAGAACAGAAGGCAGGAAGGACTGAGCAGTGCTTATTACAATCATACAAAAGTGCAAAGTGCATATTTATGACACAGCACCATTGAAAGTGGTTTCACATACAACTCACTGGGGGAAAAGTGAAAGTTACCCACTGAACTTGCAATCCTAAATGAGCCTTAATATGTTCCAGGTTATGACATTATCTATAACAAATATAGATTAGTAATTAATAATTACCTTTTTCTGAAAGTTTGTACTGTTAATTGCAACAGTTGAATCTCCTAACTGGTGAGGATTGCCTATGAGACAAAATACAAACTGTAGTATTTGACTGGCTCACACACAGACGTGCATAAATCGAAAGTTTTCATCACTGCTTCTCCTCAGGTGATAACATATTGCCAAACAGAACATAAGTGAATTTTCTCAGTATATTATTTTATGTTGAATGTTTATATATCCTTTATGATAAGCTCTAAGCAACCATCGATCTTAGTAGAATTGACAAGGAATCAGTGTAAAATGTATCTACATTAAATGCCCAGTATATATCAGTAAGAATGACTGGATGGTAGTGATTTTATAATGGTCCCCTGGGTATAAGGATGATGCCTGCAGAGTAAAATCCCCTTGGGGACCAGGTGTGAATATTATACAACATTGCTTTTAACGCAGAAACAGTATTAGTAGAAGCAAAAGAAGTAAAATTATTAGAGAATAAAATTGTTTGATTTGGTCTCTTGCAATGTGGACAAACTAGAAAAAAATATTCTGCATTGTACTTTTATTCACAGTGCAGGCATTTTTACATCCTTCCTGAATGAGTTTTTTATTATGTTTTACAACATCTAAAAATAGCAAGCCTGATATAAAACTTATCTTTGGGCGGCTTTTAATGGAAACTATACATACAATTGTCAAGACGGATGTCTGAACCATGTTTCTTTGAGCCAGAAATAACGGTACTACCATTTTTATACTTTATTAACCTCCTGTAAATATAGATGGCAGTCACAAATCAAATGCTTTCCAAGCCAATATACTATGTTTTACCTGCACAAGAAAGAAAAAATTATAAGACCAAGTTGGATTCTCAATGGAACAAAATATAAGAAAAAGATTTCTATCTCAGGCAAAATTGGCATTTTTATAGGTTTCAGCAACAATGTAAAAAAATTATCTTTCTGACCAGATCTCTGCAAAATTGTATATGGTTCTCCATTATTCATCTTGTCTACTAGATTCCATTGTCAAACCTTTCTGGATGCTTAATTTTGACTTCGCTCTTGCTCAGATCACCACCATGTGCTGTAGAAAAGTGTTTTTTATTGGCGAACGGAAAGGGGTATTCATTATGCCTATTTTAACTCAATTGTGAGTGCAATTTTAAGTAATTTTTATAGTTTATAAAAAAGGTCTGCACTTTTTTCTGTGCTTTGTTTCTGTTAAACAGTAATCCATGCAAGATAACACTGGCAAAAATTGATGTGTGCAGACATACATTTTTAACATTTGAGAGTACCCCATCTGTTACTAGCACGTGGTGAATCTAAGAAGTGTGAATTTTAAAAAACATACACTCTGGGCTGAATAAGGTTGGAAAGTGAAACTGTATGAGGTTGTAAAACTACAACATTAAGAAACATACTACACTATTTTTTTCTGTTTCCTTCCTTTTACATTTTCCTTTTTGTTATGTACTCAATCTCCTGAGCTATTTTTAACTCTGACTTGTTTAATTTTTGGAATATACTGTACACACATTCCATATCTAGTCTTACTAAACCTATAATTTCCAATTTTTTAGATATGCCACAGCCTCCACTTTTTGTGTCATAACACTATTTCTTCCATTTGCCATAATATTCCCTAGATTATTATTGTTTCTGTACTTAATCAATAAACTGTAGCATTTAATAACTAATTAATTAATTGCACACCTACTTATAAGTCGTTCTAAGTAATAGTAGTATATAGCTGCAGAAAGCCCTTAGTGAGTGATGTTAGAGCTGTGGTGTCTGGTCTTCTAGATGTATGGTGAAGTCCCCATTCCCCAAGTACTAAGAGAGGGTTATCAAAAAAAAAGTTAATGATGGAAAGAACGATAACTTCAAATGATTAACTGTTTTTATGCAAAGTGAAACATAAAACATTTCTGAAGAGAGGGTATTACTTCAGCAACCTTGTTAAATAAAGATATAAAGTTGGTATAATCAAGAGGAAAATATTGCTACAAAGTACACCTTGGACTAATTCTAGCATAGGCATGCTCCATTGGCTTCCACACATCCCTCTTAAAAATACTATAAAAAAAAGTACTGGTCATTGTTGCATATTGCAAAATTTTAAAGTAATTAAAAAAAACATATATTTTTTAAGAGGTGAAAGTCCATTGATTACCATGTTACAAGGGATGATATCATCTGTAAGAAAAGGGAAATGGCACATTCTAAAAATAGAAATATTTACTTTACTTACTTATCTTATTTAACTGTGGGAATTGTATGACCCTTATTAATGGGGACCACTGTGTACATCCATCAAAATTTTAGTACTGTACAATGTGTCTCACTTCACCCAGGGGTGGGTTCACAATACTGTGTTACTGTTTTAAGTACAACCTCTGGACTGTTGCGTTATCCTTATGAAGGAAGGAAGTCTCCCAACAGAAAGGCTGATCTTTTCAGTTTCACTGGCAGAACAAATGGGGTAAGGTCCCAAGTCAAACTGCAAGTGTTGTATTGTGGTATCTTGATAGCAAATGGCATTAACTGAATACAGGATCTAGATATATTGGTCCTCCCAGAGACCCATAAAAAGATTGGAATAATTAGGGGCACACCCAACCCCAGTGGTCCCTGCACATACTTTCCTACAATATAAATAATACAAAAATGTTGGTTTTCTCCTACGTTAATATTACATTTTTTAACATGTCTTTAGAATCTCTAATATATAATAGTAATTTGTCACCATTTAAAGTAACGCATAATCAATATAAATTAAAGCTGGACAGGCACATCATATATACTGTTAGATGTGTGCTCCGAAAGCTTGCAATTTTTACTTATTCAGTTAGCCAATAAAATGTATCACCAAACTTTACATTTTCTGCATGTTTTCAATGACTAACAAGGGACAACATCTTAAAACTATAATCAATATAGAAATTTATATTTGCTGAGCTGCTACGCACCTCTACTACTGTATGATGGGTCTTGCGGGAGCTGCCCTATATCTTTTGTGTTTTTGGAATAAAACAGAAATATTGGATTTTTCATCTTAATGAAACATCCCTTCTCCATTGAGTATATTTTGCACATATATCTCATTAGATAAATTTTTTAATTCTTTCATATAGATGTAGTATTTTAAATCCTGGCGTGTTAAATGCATTCCAGTTTATTTTTTACTTACTGTAAAATTGAAAATAGTATAACCCACTGGCACTGCATAATAACACACCAACTATGAGTAACATATTTGTGCAATAATTTAATAACTGTGTGGGTATTGTTAAGGTCCAATTTATGTGGTTTATGCTATAAAAATGAAACAACTTTCTAACTGAAACTATCATCTATAACACACCATGAAGAAATAGTGTGGAATTAAAAGCTTTGTGCTGTTCTCGAAAGAATGAGGGATTAATAATGAATCATATGCTCTCCCGTCTCACAAATCCTTTAAGTGCCTAAAATGAGAAATCAAAAATGATACACACCTTCCTCTGCAGGGGGAATGGAGCAGAATAAAATTGCAAGCGTGTGTATTAAAAGACTGAAGCTTAATATTTCTTGAAGTCCTCACTGAGCACAAAATAGTTTTCAATGACGTGAAATGTCATTTTTTCTACAAAAACAAATTATTTTATAGAAAGGATTATAGAAAGGTATATAGTACATAGTACATAGAAAATGCCACTCCTTGCTTATTTTTTTGTGTTGGAGAGGGTTCAAATGGGTAATCTTGAGCTCAAATTCAGTTATAAAAATCACCCTTGGCAACTTGAGTGGCACTGCCACTTGAGGCAAGTTTCGGAACTCCCCTTACAGAGGAACCACCCCTTTAGCCACCCATCCTCCTCCTACACACGTTTTATATAGTTCTGGCATCTTACATTCTTGCTGCATTATATTCTCTATTTGAAAATTAATTTATTCTGATCACTATTTGGTTTATGTGTCCGGATATATTGGTTTAATAAACATCAATTTTTTAGAAGAAAAAAAGCAGGCACTTCAAAAGACCAATCTTCCAGGAGGCTCAGTCAAATCATCAAGTAAACTTTATTGCAGTGCCTCAAGAATACAGCTTGTATTGAATAAAGCTGATTTGACTGAGCCTCCTGGAAAATTGGTCTTTTAAAGTGCCTGCCTTTTTTTCTTCTAAACGGTTGTCTGCTCCCCAAGCTGAGGGTTCAGGGCGGTGCACCTGGACCACTCCATATAACTGGTGAGTTCTACTACTTAACTTGAGCATATTATACTGATCTTCAAACTATAATCAACAGAAGTATTTGTATTCTACATCTTAATAAACATCAAGTTATCATTAGGATGATATATTTAAATGATACTAAGTATCACCTATTAGACTTTTATATCCATATACAGAATATTGTCACATAGGCAATACAAGATATTATCATTATCTGACAACAATTTTCGAACATGTCTGATCAACTAAATTATTATTTGGAGCATGCAGTCTGAAAATCGTATGAAACCTATGGCTAGGTAAATGGCACAGATTAGGATAGAAGAAGAAAGGTAGGAGGAAGTGTCTCACAGCAGAAAGCGAGGTAGGAGAAAGGATCTGTATTAAAAGCATGACTATATGAATTGGTTAGGGACAGCATCATCTAGGTCCTTTCCTTGATAAGTGAACAAATGCTAACACCAAGGATGGAGAAGCTTCAGTGTTAAGCCAGGCTTTTGCTGCCATTTCAATGAGGGTCAATGTTAGTTGCCAAGCACTATCCATTTCTGGTATGGAATCAAGTATTTCATTAGTGAAACATATTTATTGTTTAACTTGGCCCTTATAATATCTTAATGGTTGTTGTATGATGTTACATTCAAACCTGGATATCCTTACTGTCTCCAAGGGTGAGGTATAGTATGAAGGGAAGGAGGCAGTGATTGGTTTACAGCAGGGGTCCCCAACCTGTTTTACACAAGAGCCAAATTTGATTGTAAAAAAAAAAAGGTCCCTTAAGGACCTTATTAAGCTTTAAAATAAAGAAAATTAAAAAAGAGCCCCCCTTTTTTTCTCAGTCAGGGCATTTGAACTTGACAGATTGATTAATATTCTCTGCATGTCTTATAGCTAAACAACACACCTTTGTGTTTTATGATTTAGGGCTCCTACACACGGGCATTTTTACCTGCGCTCTCCTGCGTTGCGTTTTGCTGCGTTCAAACGCAGGGGAGCGCAGGTATAGACGCACTCAATTATTTTCAATGGGGCTGTACTCACACGAACGCATGTGAGCGCCGAACGCAGGAAAAATGCAGCATGTTGCATCTGAATCTGCGTTCGGCGCTTACATGCGTCTCGTGGGTACAACCTCATTGAACAAAATGAGGTGCGTCTAGACCTGCGCTCCCCTGCGGCTGAACGCAGCCAAACGCAACGCAGGGGAGCGCAGGTCAAAAACGCCCGTGTGTAGGAGCCCTTAAAATGGAAATAAAGGAAACATATAATTTTCCTTTTATGAATACAATATTATAATATTATGGAGACCTTTGACTAACCCAACACTATTGAGTATAGAGAAATCAGTTGGAAAAATACAAAGTATAGAGGAAAAGATAAATGCAAGGCAGATTATATATTTTAATATTAACCAGTCTCCAGCTGTGATTTTTTTAATGTGTTGATTGCTAAAGCACATGTAGGGTTAGGATTGCACAGACTGCCTCTGGCGTTTTATTTTTTTTATTTTCATAAATAGAAACAGCTTGTGTGAAAGACTCTTCTCTCAATTTAGTTTACAGCTTCGTAGGAGGCTGAAATCCACATCAACAAAAAATGGAACATATTTGAAAGGTGTAGTGGAAAAAAAAAATGTGACCTAGTTACTTGATATTCTTGCATATGTACAAATCTTAAGTTTGTCATTAAATTAATTAGCAAATTTGTAAACTGTGGTAAATTTTACCTTTAAAAATTGTGATGTAGAAAGACAATTGTTCAGTTATCATTAATGTTTCCTGTGCCATATGGACTATTTACCTATTTCATATTTGTAATACAGTAGAGTTTTAGTCATTTAAAAAAACTGTAACCTTTCTAATTTAGATTTAACTGTTATTCTATTTCTTCATTTCATGTTTTTACCTAGAGGAAAATGGTAAAGAGAGAAAGGTTTTAATTAAGAGTCCTTACTATGCCCCCTTTAAAGCTTCTATGTTATAAATGTCTTTGAGTACACCAGATATCCCACTTTAAAACCACAGTGCAGCTATCCATTGATGCAGTTAGAAGGTATAACACATCACACCTTTGCCTTTATTAACTCACTTGTAAATGGTAACACACCTTGGTACACCTTGGTAATACTATCACAGTAACTACAAAGCATTCACAACCACTCTGAGTTTCAGATGCCACCTATCTGAAGAGTTACAATGTGCCATTTTGATTGGTTTGGTGGAAGTGTTTATTTGCCGAGGATTTCCCATAACAGGCAGTTGAACTAAAGAAGTTGCTCGGTTGAGTAGTGAAACGTCTTCAATGATTACTCAGCAAGTCCAGTTGTTTTAGAATAACCTATACTAGATAATTTCTAAATTGTTTCAATTGGTAAATGGAGCTATGGTGGAATCTATCATTTATGTTTAGTGAATTTTTTCACCACCAAAAAAGTTGCACATCTTATATTTCTCCCTTCTCCTTCCACATTAACCAATCGAATATGATCGCCCAGATGTTTTTGGTTGGCTTTATTGGTTGCACCAGTGCTTGTAAACTAGTAGTCATAGAGTGGAGAGGTAATGTAAAAAATCACAGATGTTTTTAAAGGACAAGGAAAGTTAAACTAAAGAAGGGTAGAAGTTAGGGTAGAAATGTTGTACATTATGTTTTGGGCTTCTGCACCAACCCCAGGCAACCAATAGTTGTAAAGATCTGTGTCTCCAAAGATGCCCCAGTAGCTCCCCATCTTCTTTTCTGCTGATCACTGTACATTCTCAATGTTACGGTACACATAGAATATAAATATCACAGTAGAAGGCTAATTAGTAATTAATATGGATAATTAATACATGGCAGCACAGAAACCAGTACAATTAGCATCAGAATTTAATAATCAGCCCTCAAAACTGAGCTTCTCAACAGCTGCTCAGAGCCCACTGAGCATGCGAGTGTCACAGATACTTTCCAAGATAGTGATCCCTGTGACAAGTTTGAAGTCCTGGATCATTGCTGTTATTGACAAGCTGAAACTTTAGGTTCAGTATACAAAACACAGCATTTTTAATAATATTAATTTTAGGGTTTCCTTCTCCTTTAAGAAATTTTTTAGGGTTTCCTTCTCCTTTAAGAAATTGGCCTTTTATATATTGAAAAAGCAATAGCATAGTGGATAGGAGACCTCTAACAATGTAGGGCATGTGTGTTGCAATATACTGAGCAAAGCATGCATGTGAATTTTAACACCAGTTTGCAACTTTAAAAATAAAGTAAAACATGGCAGTTTCCCTCAACACGATTAACAAGACTTTAAAGTAAGGAAATGTTTTTTTATTGGTAGCCAAAAAAAGGAAAAAAAGTTGCCACTAAAAAAATGCCCATAGTTTTGTGAAATTTTCCCAAAGGTTGCCAATATTTTGGCTAAAATAAATGGGACAGAGTAATTATTCACTATTTATGTCAGTAAATAAGGCTCTTTGTTCTGTAGTGGTATATAATTTTCCTACCCAATAGCAAAAGCAGATAATCCCACATTGGGAAATAACCAGAATTTCAAATGTATTGGCCTGCATGAAGACTGGTAACACCCATAGGAACTATCATGGACATTTAAAGGTGTGGTTCACTTTTAAGTTAACTTTTAGTATGATATAGAATGGACATTTCTAAGCAACTTTTTAAATGGGCTTTTTTTTATAGTTTTTTTTTTAATTATTTGACCTTTTCTTTTGACTCTTCCCACCTATGGGGGCAGAAAATGGGGGCCACTGAACTCATATAGAAAAAATGTCTAAATATGTAAGACTATTAGGGGCAGATTTACAAAATTCACGTGAATAATT
>CM044431.1:125999179-126011118 GCA_024363595.1 Xenopus borealis
CATCCTGCACCTGGGCCCATCCATGGCTAGTAAAAAGAAAAAGAGTTGGAAAAAGCAGGATACCAAAGGAAAAAGAAGAGTAGAAAACAATAATCTGAATTTGTTTCTACTGGATGTTGAAAAAAAATTGAACACAGACATTTTCTTCATTCTGTTTTATTTTTGTAAATAATATGAATATTGCTTTCAGAATGAGGAATACTATGTAGTAAATCACATTATTACTTTTAATCAAGGATTACATTGAAGCACTATTCTTAATCATTGATGCATATGTGTTCTAATATATTTAAAATATTGAATATATTTTTAAAAAAATGCAATACACCTTTGTTTTAACATTAAAAAAGTCTAAAAAGTTGTACTCACAATTACCATATTTTAACATGTGAATTTAAAATTCCACTACAGAAACGAAATTTGAAATATTAGATAAAAATTAATTACTGAGCTGCCAGACTCAAACACCAGAGACACCAACATTCAACTTTAAATGGAGTGTGTTAGACTGTCAAGTATCATGTTATCAACCATAAAAAAAGTTTTCTATTTAGTTTGAATCTGGCCCCTACTTTTATAAACAGCCACAAAATGCTGGTCCCAAGACACTAATTAAATTTAACCCCTTCCTTTCCACCAGTTGTGGATTTCTGTAACCAAATTATTTTGCTCCATTTATATTGCTTTTATAAATATAAAAAATATATGGCACTATTCATGGAAGATGCTTCATCTTGTTTTCAGTGTTACCAGACAAAGAGCTTCACCACCTTTCATTTTTAGTAAAGCTTTTAGTCATTCTATTTAATTATCATACTATATACTCTTTTTACTCTATTTTTAAGAAAAAAATTAATTTTTTTTTATAGCAATGCTAAATTTGAGAAAAAAACACTATTAATCCTATTAAAACCCTCTATCACATCAGAATATTAAAGGCTATGGGGAAAACTGGTATTGAATTTGGAGAAAGGTTTTTTCTCCCCAAATTGATTCTCACCCTTAAGTTTTCTGGTGATAAACTAAAAAATACCATTTAATCAAGAAATTGAATCTGGCCCTCCATTTTTATCCTATAGAATACCATCATAAATGAAGAAAAATACGAGCTGCCGAAAGAATCATAGAAATATTTTGGTGACATTGATATAGAAAAATTTGTCAACTCAGAAAAGTGACTCTAAGATCTTTTCAGGTAAAGTTTTAAAGGGAAATTACAGGGATACTGACATGCTTTTTATGTTGTCATTTGTAATACTAAATTACACTGGGTGACTTGCATTCCACTTATTTACAATTATTTACAATTATATTCTCAAATTAATAAATGTATGATTTTAATAGTTACCTATTGGTATTCAATCCTAATTGACCAGTCTCGAGTCAAGCTCTTATTTCTCCTGCTTGGGTGGCATCTTCCACTAAGAGCATTAGTAATACAGGTCATTTTGATCTATACAGTGCTGAAATACTTCTCCAGTTTTCAGGTTTTTTAAAGGATGGGGAGTCTGGGTGACAGGATCTATTGCTGCTCACTATATATAATGTATTTGGGACTAAAGTGTGGAATGGACTTCTCATTCTTGGGGGCAGATTCACTAAAGCACGAAGCATCTAAAGCTAGCGCTAATTCGCCAGCATGACGTCCAATCGGACGTCCAAATTCACTAACACCGGCTCTGGCGAATTTTCGCTAGTGAAGTAGATAGACTTGCGCAACTTCACACCCTTACGCCAGGCGAAGTTGCACACTGACTAAGTATCATAACTTCGCAAATTCACTTAGCGCTCACGCTAGACGTTACTTTGCCTGGTCAGACCAGGCGAAGTTCAATACAATAGATATAGTGATGGGCGAATCTACCCAGTTTTGCTTCGCTGGAAAATTTGCGAATTTCCAGCGAAATTCGCGAATAGGCGAAAAAATGTGCGAAATGAGTCGCGGCACATTTTTGACGCGTCGTATCGTTTTTCGACGCACAACGTTTTCTGGCGAATTTTCGCTGGCGTTTCGCTAATTTATTTGCCAGCGGCGAATCGCGGGAATTCGCTCCTGTCGAATAAATTTGCCCATCACTAATAGGAGATTGAAAAAACAAGTCCTAAAAAAACAATGGTGTATTTTAGCATAGGAAGGTGATAGTCTGAAAAAGATCGATATTTTTTTGGGGGAGGTTACCCTTCTTCCCCCCTACATTTCCTAACATATGGCAACTCAACTATACAGGGGGCACATGTAGGGCAATAGGACAACTTTATTTTATTTATTAAAGTTTTCCTGGGCTTGTGTAGTGGAATGTAGTGGCTGTAACATATACTTCTATACATGCAAATTAGGCTTCGCTAGCATAACAGCGCACTACCTACCGAAGTAAAACTAACACAACTACGCTACCATTCACCAACCTGAGCATAAATTCGCATAGCGCTGGCGAAAATTCGCCTGGCGAAGTGCGGCGAACGCTAGCGAAGCCTACGCTGGCGATCTTAGTGAATCTGCCCCTTGGGGTTCATGTGGCTCAATCCAAAATGAAATATGTATTACTGGACAATGATTGGCCGTAAGTGCAGTCTTTAGGAACCAGAACTCTGTTAAGGAAGTAGCAAAACATTATTTAGAAATAGGTCATAGACTACCAACGTTTAAATATATAGGTACTGACTATGTACCAGCTCCCATTTATCAACTGGATGAAGAGTAGGGACTCTCGCCCTAAGGGGTCTGAATGAACAGTGTTGTTTTAATTGTTTTTTGAATACTAGATAAGATCATATAGAGAAATATTGATTCAGGATGTTGGCCATGCTCACTGCTGGAATGTATTGAACATATAATTTTATTGTTGTATATTAATGTGTAGGTTTAAACATGGAGGTGTTTTTAAAATTGTGTGGTGTTTGATGTAAGAACCTCCGACCTATCTCTCTGCTACCTTTCATCTATAAACTATTTGAGTGCCTAGTCTACAAGTGAATAACCTCACTTCTCTCTGACAATAACCTGCTGGATCCCCACAATCTGTCTTAAATCAACAGCACTCCACTGAAACTGCCCTAACCCGACTAACTAATGACCTTTTAACAGCTAAAGTCAACAATCACTTCTCTCTACTAATACTGCTTTATCTCTCAGCTGCTTTTGACACTGTTGATCACCCTCTCTCTATTTACTTGGCCTTTGTGACACTGCCCAATTCTGGGAATGCTGGGAATCCTTTTGGATTTCTTAGTTCACTTCTTAGTTCAATAAATAGGTCCCTGTGGTACTGTATGTATTCATGTATGTCTGTGGTACTGTATGTATTTCATTGGGGTAACTCACTGTCATTTCAAGAATGCCTTGGTTTGTAAATGATGCATCTGTCTGGCTTTTGAAAAGAAATAGCCACAAAACAGAAAGCCTATAAATATAGTCATTACAGTATTATAGTCTGTAACAAATGATAGGAATAATATGATATTTAATTATTCCTTTCAATGTTTAATTAAGAAAACGATACTTGAAAATTTTTTGTAACATATTGCTGTGTTATAGGCAAAGTTAACTTTATGCAGAGGGTCAGAGCAATAACACATTAGAAACATTACCAAAAATCAACACTTCATTTCGTCTCTAATCAATGAATTTGTTACCCAGCTGTCACTGAAAATTTCAAATGCAATGTTCAAGATATAGGTTAAACAAATGTGAATATGAGTTGATTATTTTTGATTAAAATAATAGAAACAGATAGCAAATGAGATCATTTGCAGAGTCTGGGCATATTGTACAAAAATAAAGAAAATTAAGGAAAATGATGAATAGATGAGTAAAATACAAATAAAATACTGCAAAACAACTAATTGAAAATTGATTCCTAGAAAAATGGTTTAATCAGGACAATGATGCCAAAGTGAAGACTTTCGAGTACCATAAATTACATAGAATTAAATCTCCCAGGGAAAATGGGCTGTTAGGTACTGTACATGAAGGTATGAAAATGTAAAAAAAAAACGGAGATGTGCGTAAAAAAAAAGCGATGTGTGTCGAAAACGATGCAACGCATCAAAAATATGGTGTGACATGTTTAGAAAATTTTTCACCAATTTGTGAATTTTGCTGGAAATTAGATAATTTTTCGGCGAAACAGGATAGATTCACCCATCACTATTAATTACCTTTGTTAACTTATTACCTTTGTTAACGATCAGATACATCTGTATTGTCATTGATGATTTGCCCTTTTCTGTGCTTAGTTCTAAGAAAAAGATTTTTGTCATGGAATAGGTCCATAAATTGTAAGCGTTATTTGCTTTCTACCTTAAGAATTCAGCATTATTGAATAAAATAAACAACATTTAAGGTAAAATACAATAAATACTAAGATAAATCTAACAAATAAATACCTAAAAAAAAGATTTTTTTTTTGCATGATATATGCAGTGAAGAATATAGAAAGAAAACAAAGCTGTAAGACAAAAAGCAAGAGCAATTAATGATTTTGCCTCAATCCTTTGTATTGTGAAGCCTATGGGAGTGATTATGGACCATCAAAGGCATTTGTTTCAATTAGGCGGATTTATTTGCATAATAAATAAGCCTCTGTAAAGTAGCTCACATTGGCATTGCACATTATATTTAGTATGAGATATCAAGGGGGTAATTTACTAAAACGCAAATTAAGTTTTCCCATTTAAAAACCCAACTAGATAAATCCAAGGTTTAATAAATGGGCCCCTAAATATGTATATGCTTTCAAGATCAAACTCAGTTGATAGAGTAAATAAGGACATTGAACAAAATAATGATATTTAAGTGGAGCTACAGTATTGTATAAATAAATGAAAATTTGAGATGACCTATATTTTGTCGAAATATATTTTGTGTTTGGGATTGTGTGTTAGATATACACACTTTTCCTCCAATCATATGATTTAGTATGGTTCTTTTTTATATTTTATTATTTTGCAACTTAAACTGGGTACATATGCTGGAACTGACAATAGAGCCAGTGAGCAGTGTTATCAGGTTATCTGGTGAATACAAAGTGGTTGTTTGCAATACTGTAGAGATTCAAGGTGACTGACTATTGCAGTGAGAATCAGAATGTTACCCTCTTTGGGGCTATTAGCTGACAAAGGTAGATACTCTCCCATGGATAATAGGTGAAATATTTTCAGAATCAATCTGCTACAATCAAATAGTTTAACTGTGGTTACGCTGCCCATATTAAAATTTTAAGATAGCTAAAGCAATAGTCATAATATTGTGTATATTATTTATTATACAAATGTAAAATGCTTTAGAAGTGTAATGGTTTTCTGTCATTATAAATTTCTATCTATTTCAACAGGTATCTGTTTCTTAACAGAAAATGGATAGCAGCAGCAACACCAATATCTGATTTATTTAAATGAAGACATACTCAGAGAAGGAACATTATTGGTAATTTACATTACTCCTATTCCAGAATGGATAATAATTTAAGTGTGCTACTGTAATGAGCCCATTTTTGCTATTGATAGTTTTTCCAATTCCGAACAGTGTAAATGCAACAAATTGCCTTTATTTTCAGGCTGGCAGCTGTGTGACCTTACAAAAAAGCTGTGAAACCTATTTCAAATTATGTATCATTTTTATATAGCTGTTATACACAATGCATTAATTTAACAACTGGTCTGAGGGTTGTATTATATTTCCACATCATTGCATTTTGTTCATTGATTTAGTGGCTGCATTTTCAATCAGTTAAGGGTATGATACATTTAATAACACTTTCTAGCAAGGATATGCCATGTTCCTCCTCTGTAGCATTTTGTTCTGTTTACATGCAATAGTTGTAATCTCTGTATACTGTATATGCAACAGTAGCATTGAATTAAGTAGGTCAGACAGATCAAATAATAATAAAGGAATGCTGGGATTAAAAAAATATTCAAGCACATAATACCAGATAAAACTAAATGCATGATTATAAAAGGAAACTACGCCTTATTTACAAGGTTTGTATTTCCTCTTTCATTGGTAAGTAAAACCCTAAAAGACTTGTTTAATGATGAAACCCAATGTGCAAAGTGCAAAATTTGGATGCAGTTGACTATGTTTTACCTACAATGCAGCATTTTAAAAGTATAAAAAGGTACTGGAAAGGTATTTAAACACAGGCTAGTAAAGGTCATTACAAAGAGTGTGACTGAGAGACAAACTGATGTGTTAGATACTGATGATAACATTGATAGGGAAAGGTGTGTATGACCTATATTAAACCCAGATCCAGGGGAGGTCCCAGTATCTGAAGCTGAGAGTTCAGAGCAATGATAATGGCCAAATACAGGACAGCCATTGTACAAAATACCCCTAAAGGGACAGAAAAGCCCCTCAGTACTTAGATGACTATGTATTAAAGTCAGATTGTAATGATATGACAAACATTGACTATTGTTACAGAGCACATGATGTACCATACACTTTTAGAGAAGCCATAGGTTCACCCCAGTCACATATATGGCTTAATGAAATGAAATATAAAATAGATGCAGGTGTAACTAAGGCTGAAATGGCTGAATGTACTAATCTGTGTTTATAATGATAGTTAAAGGGGTTGTACACCTTTGCGATAACTTTTATCATGATGTTGAGAGTAATATTCTGAGACAGTTTGCAATTGGTTTTAATTTTTTACTATTCAAGGTTTTTGAGTTATTTAGCTTTTTTTCATAAACTCTTGAATTTGCATTTTAAAGTGGACCTGTCACCCAGACACAAAAATCTGTATAATGAAAGTCCTTTTCAAATTAAACATGAAATCCAATTTCTCTTTTTTATTAAAGCATTCATTGCTGTTGTAAGATCATTTAGAAATCTCAGCTGTCAATCAAATATTGTCTGCCACTCCTCTATGCCTTACGCATAGAAGTGGGCAGACAATTACTTTCACTTTCCATTCAGCACTTCCTAGATGTCACTGCTCTCCACACATTCCACCTTTCTCTTCACTGTTTAATTGTGTAATCAGGGCATGGGGAGGGACATTGGGTCCCCTATTCTAGTGCACAAACAAGATTCTAAGGTGATATAATGCTTGCCTTAATAACAGTGTCAACAAAATGGCTCATGCCTGCTTGCTATAATTTTGAATTCCCAGACTGAAGGAAACAAGAATCAAATAATTTATATAGTGTAAATAAAGTTAATTTTGCTTGACTAATGTGATGAAAAAGGATTTTGAATATTTCTTTTGGTTGACAGGTCCATTTTAATCAATCTGGTGGCTAGGGTGTAAATTCCCCTAGCAACCATGCATTGATTTAAAAAAGAGACTGGAATATGAATAGGAGAGGGGCTGAATAGAAAAATGAGGAATACCAAGTAGTAATAACAATACATGTGTAACGTTACAGAGCATTTACTTTTTAGAAGGGACCAGTGATGCCCATTTGAAAGCTGTAAAAAGTCAGAGTAAAAGGCAAATAACTAAAAAATTATAAAAAATAAATAATGATAATCAATTAAAAGCTGCTTAGAATTGTCCATTAACATACTAAGCAGCAGATTTACTAAGGGTCAAAGTGAAAATTTGAATTAAATTTTTTTTTTAATTTAGAAGTAATTTTTGGCTACTTCAACTACTGAATAGGCCAAAACTGGATTCGAATTGAAAAAAAAATTGAATAAAATTTAAAAATTCGACCATTCGAAAATTTCACACTTTTCCACCTTAAACCTTTGCTATTTTAGCCTATGGGGAACCTCCAAGAACCTTTAAGAAGTGTTTTTGGAACTTTTTGAAAATTTAAGGATTTTTGACAAAATAGTTCTAATCGTTCGTATCGAAATGATTATATTTTTATTTGAAGGAAAAAGGTCCATTTTCGATCTAAAAATAAGATGGTCGAATTTCAAATTTTTTCAATTCGACTCTTAGTAAATCTGCCCCTAAAAGTTACATTAAAGGTGCACAACCCCTTTATTATAATAATCTTTATAATGATAGTTAGTAGTGATGGGCGAATTTATTCGCCGCTGGTGAATAAATTAGCGAAATGGGCGTGAAAATTCGCCAGAGAAAATTCGCCAGCATCAATGTCCGATTTTCACAAATTTTTCGTGAAAACGTTCTAAATTTGCAAATTTATAGTTAAAACGTTCGAAATTCATGAATTTATAGTGAAAACTTTAGAATTTCACGAATTTTGCGAAATAGTTCAAATTTCATGAATTGTTTATGAAAACTGGTACATTTCACAAATTTTTCGTGAAACAGGTACAATTTTGACTTTTTCGGGAATTTTTCGCCATTTTGTGAAACGAAACGCCCCAGATTCGGCCATCACTAATAGTTAGAAAGTAACACATGTTTTGGAGCATATTTCCAAATGTGTGTAACATGTTTTACACCAATAAAATCAATGACATAGTGGTTATATTTATTTTTAAATGCATGCTTTTTAATTTGTTCTAACTCCGTTGCTATGACAGTGGCTGAGTTTCCCCATGAGACCACTCGGCCTGGCCTGAATGGAGCTGGACAACTACTATGGGCAACCTATGAGAGATCTCACAATGGGATTTAAAATTCACCAAGAAACTTGGGGGGTTATTTACTAAAACTCAAAGTCATCTAATTTTTTTATTGAAACAAATCTGCACTAACACTCATTGATCAATGATCAAGCGTCAATCTGTAAATCTGTATCAAACGATTGATGCTCCAAAAACCCAACTTTTTTGGACTGTATTGGATTATTCAGTTCTGATCACAATGTAAAGCTTTAGGGTATATAAAATCTCTAAAAATTTTAGTTTTTGTTTCCTCAGAAAATTTCCATTTTAAATACACGACCAGATAAATTTGAGTTTAATAAATGGGCGTCTAAATGTGTATATGCTTCTAACATCAACCTCAGTAGATACACTGAACACTGAACAAATCTCTAAAAATGTGAGGGTTTTTTTCGTAAACATTAGTGATGGGTGAATCTAGGGCGTTTCCATAGAAATTCACAAAACGGCTAAAAATTAGCAAAATTTGTAAAATCGGAAAGTTCACAAAAAATGTGAACATTTTCACAAAAATTTTGTGAAATTAATACTATTTCACGAAAAATTTGTGAAATTGGAACGATTTCACAAAAAACTTGTGAATTTTGAGCGATTTCACAAAAAAATCATGAAATTTTAACATTTTCATGAAAAATTGTAAAAGTCGAAAATTGAGGCTGGTGAATTTTCTCTAGCTAATTTTCACAGGCATTTCTCCCATCACTAGTATACACATTCGAGTTTTCTTCTTAAAACCTTAACTAGATAAATTTGAGTTTAATAAATGGGCCCCTGAGTCCATAATGATCTTTATTTAGGGTGGGTGGACCAATGTTGAAGATACAAAGCAATGTTTCTGTTCCTAAACTCTGGTGCAAGTGCTCACTCATGGAAACCAGGAACCGGAAACGGGGATGGGGAGAACATGCATCACAAATAAAGACAAGAAATGGGAGGGTTTACAGAGAAATTAAATAAATGTCTTGTAATATATTACCTTACTTGCAACTTAACAAAATGTATGCATGCACAAGCATATTAAACATTTGCATTTTCAAATATTAACCAACTATTAAAGAGGTAGTTCACTAATCGCTGGACTTATGTTTCTCGAATGTCTAAATGGAAACGCGTTTCATATCAAAAGATACTTCCTCAGGTGATTGCCCCTGAGTAAGTATCTTTTGATATGAAACATGTTGGGCCTGTTTATTACTATTTTTAAATAAAGTTTTTCAGTATTAAGCAACAATAAAAATTGCTGCACGAATGCTTTCTTGAACCCTACAACTGGACCACCGATATATCAAGATTGTGGAGATTCCAGTACAAGCTAATAATCGTGAAGACACCGCCATTTCGTGAATCCCGCCAGCAGGAGGAAATCGTACTTTGTGTCGACATTTCGACTTTTCGGAAGAATCGGAGGCAAAACTTCGGACACTGATTTCATGATTTCACTATCGGAAGATCGTAGCAACACTGAGAATTAAAGCTCCACTTTCTCTACTATTTGGTAAGTGCAAATGGCCCGCAGGGCCCTCCCTGCAGTTCTGGTTGTATGTCACTATCGGAGCCTTTGTTTTAAAGGTCCTACTATGGTCGTTTATGCCCAAGAACAATGATATGCCAACATAAAAGCAATGATTATGTGAGTAGGTTTCTACATACTGTACCTATTTCAATTATACTGAGCATACTGCACCATATTGTGATTTTTAAAAAAAAAATATGTCTAATTTTTATAATAGACTAATACTTAAGCATATGCCATTTTACTGGCAGAAAACAATTTCTGGAATCGAAAAAAGGAATGTTATACAGTGACAAATTACATTGTGCAACAGATTAAAATCTTTACACAACTTTACATGCTAGTATTTCAAATGTAAACTAGTGATGGGCGAATCTACCCCGATTCGCTTCGCCGAAAAATTCGGCAAAAAAATTTGCGAAACGAGTCACGACATGTATTTGACGAGCTTTGCATCGTTTTCGACGCGGGTCGCGTCGTTATCGTCGCGTTGTGTCAAAAACGATGCGCGACTTGTTTTTTTTTGGCGAATTTTTGCCAGGCGAATTTTCGCTGGCATTTCGCGAATTTATTCCCTGGCAAATAAATTCGTCCATCACTAATGTGAACACATCTTTATAGATAAGGCATGCTCAGTATTACAAAGAAGGAACTATGATGTTTACAACTCGGAATTCCACTATAATACAGGTATGGGACCTGTTATCCAGAATTATCGGGAACAGGTGTTTTCTGGATAAGGGGTCTTTCTGTAATTTAGATCCCCATACCTTAAATCTTCAAATATCATTTGAACATTAGTTTAACATTAATTAAACCTAATGGGATTATTTTGCTTCCAATAAGGATTAATTATCAAGCTGCTATTTTATTATTCCAGAGAAAAAGGAAATCATTCTCAAAAATATAAATTATTTAATTAGAATGGAGTCTATGGGAGATGGCCTTCCTGTAACTCTCTAGTGCTTTCTAGATAGCAGATCCCATACCTGTACCATCTTATACCGTATCCATCTTATAGCTGTGTTATTGTATTTACTGTATCTTGGACTATATTTCCATTATGGAAAATTTCTAAAATACATAAATTCTTTTGTGTAATTACATGAAATGATAATGTAATAATGTATACTCCTATCACCTTGATAATTGTATCTGTTTTTTGTCCTTTCTCTAACACACATTGCCATCTCTCTGTTTGAATGGATGAATTCCTTGCAATGGTCTCCCTACTCTGCCAGTCATTTCATTGGTAGTGATGGACGAATAAATTCGCGAATCACCATTGAAATTTCGCTTGGCAAAAATTCGCTGAAAACGAGTCGCGCGTCAGTCGCGCGTCGTTTTTTGACGCGACGCGGCGAAAACGACGTGACGCGCGCCAAAAACGACGCGACGCGCGCCGAAAACGACGCGACGCGTCAAAGTTGACGCGACGCGCGGCAGACGCGCGAAAAAATTGACGCGACGCGCAACAAAATCGTCCCGCGACTCGTTTCGCTAATTTTTCGCCGTTTCGCGAATTTCTCTAGAAATTCGCGAAAAATTCGGCGAAGCGAATCTCGGGAGATTCGCCCATCACTATTCATTGGTTATCACAACCATTCATAAAGCATGAATGTAACCTTGAAAAGACCTTGAAAGATACCTTTCAAGCTGTCGTACCTCACATTTGCAAATTTATTTCAAATACCTTCACGCCATAGCAGAATTTATGATTTCTTAACCATTTTACAGAGAATTTGAATGATAACACAAAAACCTTTCTTTCGCTCATGGTTAGTGGTTGGCTGAAGCCATTTATTGTCAAAAATGTGTTTACTATTTTTAAATCATAATCACTACACGAACTACCCAAATGACCCTGATCAAAAGTTTACATAC
>CM044431.1:126039572-126069787 GCA_024363595.1 Xenopus borealis
GTTACACTTGTTACCTGTATTATATACAAAAAAAGACTTTAAAAAGGTTTCAAGTTGAACATTAAAACCAGCTTTTCCCTTGGCTCTGTTTCACTGTTTATAAAAGGTTATACTGAATACGGAACAACACATAGGCAATTAGCTGCAATTCAGTGTGATTGATCACTACTTCATTGTTTGTTTAAAGTTAAGCTTTGGGTTTTTTCTTATAAAAGCTAATGACAATTTTTTTTGTAGTAGTTACCTAATTACATTATATCTACTTAATTGCACAAACAATCAATAATTTCCACTGCTTATAAAAAGCCCCTTTAACCTTTTTATACAGTATATGCTTCAGTACACTAACCTCATATAATTTAAGCCCTTGAATAAATCAAGGCTAAATAGCTCAGTTAGTGTGCAAAGTGGAATTTTGAGTGCAACTCACCATTTAAATGTGACCTAGTTGCAGAAGAGTGTGTTGAAGAACTCACGTGCTATTTCTGCAATTGTATGCCCAAACCTGGACAGGGGAATTATCATAACTCTGCCCCTAATTATCACTTTCTACCTAAAAGGTAATTTTTCTGAAATATAAAAAATATGCAATTTGTTTTTAAATAAATTATCTATACCTACAGAAGTTTAAATATAAATATAGTTTCATTCAAAATAAATTCCACTAGGATTATAAGTATCTGTGAGCTATGAATTAATTAAACTCATATTTTTCCAAATCACTATTTCCCAAGCTGAGGCAAGCACATTCCACTTATCCCAAGGCAGTTGATCATTTAAACATGACCACATCAAGCACAGGTGAGGTAATCAGAGAGTCTTTTTGATTTATTTCCTACATTCAAAGAGGGAAATTTTTAAAGGTATCATTCGTTAATGATCTGTAAACTGACTCATTCTTGATTTAATATAAATTGCTGACAACTTGGAGATGATTTTAGTAAAGGATTTAGCCAGGTGATATACATTATTTACATTAAGCTAAAATCCCTCCCACAAACCTGCCTGTAGTCACATTAGATTAAGTTATAGTTATACAGTATGTATATGTATCAGTTCTCTAAGAAGGTTTGTTTTTTTATCTTACAGCAGAGATGTCCAACCTGTCAAAGCACCAGATAGTGATTCAGATTGTAGAGCCACCATCTTGTCCTGCTCTATATATTTTTTACATTTACTTGTGCAAATAGAATTTGCTGGGCATTAAAAGAAAAAAAAAGCATTGGTGCCGTTTAGAGCAAGAATGGGGTATGTACCCATTAGAAAATGCACTTTGTGACGATAGCTGGGCAGAAAATAAGATACAAAATCCAACACCCTTTAATCAATTGCACCCTTAAAGTGTGGCATAAGAATAAAACAGCTATGAAATTGATTGAAAAGCCATATGTATTGCAAACTTTAAGGGATAATCCAAACTTTTTACCAAGTATGGAAAAAGGAGCATTTGGAAGGTGGGAGAATTGGGATAATAGAATAACCAAAATGCGGGACTTTGTTAAAGGAGGTAAGATGATCACATTACAAGAGATACAAAGGAGATGGGGAATACACCCCAGAGATGTATGGGGTTATACTCAGGTGTATACTTTTTTAAATATAAATATAGCATGCACTATTACTCTTGAATGTTTACCCTGAAAACTTTAAGATGTTAGATGACCCACTCACCTTTCAATTATTTCAAAGTGCAAAATCATTAATCCAGAAGAAATGGAAGTTGGAAGATCCACCTCAATATAATGAATGGATTAGAGCTGTGAAAGAAATAAGACAGAGGAATTAACCTATATATATATATATCATAATAATAGTACAACATATTGGGAAATATGGTCTACTTGGCATAGAGTTATCAAACATCAGAAGCAAGAATAAGCAAAAAATAATAGTTTGGAGACTAGAGAAAAGGAAAGGAGAGACCAAACCTAAAAGGCAAGCAATGGTATATAAGAGATATCAATTGATTTAAATATACAAATATATATATAAAGAGAGATATATATATTAAGAGAATTATGTAAAAATGTATTGGAGACAATGTACAAAACTTCCCCCTCCATTCCCCTTTTTCTTTCTGTATCCCTATTGTGTGAGAAAAAACTTAAGAAAGAAATATAAAAAAAAATAGAATTTGGACAAATGCAAGAACAGCTAATGAGTAGTGATGGGCGATTTATTCGGCAGGCACAATTTCGCTGCAAATTCCCACATTTTGCAGCTGGTGAATAAACGTGCAGAACTACTGTAAAAAGTGTGCCAGCATCTTGTTTTGGACGCCCATGAAGCAGAAAATTTGTGGATTTTTCGGCAAAGCAAAACGGAACAAATTCGCCCATCACTACTAATGAGCGAGCTCCTCCTTTGTTCTGTTCTTCTTATAGAGATGGAAATACAATGAGTGTGGTAGGTTGTGTTCTCATGATGACACATTAAATTAATATTTATTAATATTTGTAAAATTACAATTTCACAATGGTGCTGTTTTTCCACCTACTGTAGGTGAATTCTTAATCTTCAAAACAGGTACATGGTATATTGTTGCATAAAGCTTACGAAGCAATGTGAATGCCTGTGCATGTGTGGCCTCTGAATATGTAGGGTTTCACATTTACACTTTTAAATAAAGTGATTGAACAAATTCAAGCACAGTTAATAAGTGCAATATTAAGAACCTAAATGGCAATACGTAAGATGTGCTATTTTTTTGGACATTTGGGGGCAGGTCCCCCATAGAATACAATGGCAATTCAGCAGCTTTAACGTGGCGAAGTGGCGAATTCAAAGTTTTTTAAAGGGACAGAACTTCTAAATTCGACTTTTTGAATTTTCAAATTTTTGCTATTTGAATCGAATTTTGAGATATTCGACAGTCGGTGTAACCCAAAATTACTTCGAAATTTTAATTTTTAAATTCAAATTTTATTTGAGTATTCACTTTGACCCTTAGTAAATGTGCCCCTTGATGTGCTGGTGCCTGCTATATACTTACATATAGTACACTCCTACAGCACTTCAAAATAAATAGTAGCATAATCGCAAATTAACCTCAGCACCCAGAAATATACACAATTGCACAATTACAACTGTAGTTATAATTCAGTGACATACTGCCCCACTAGCATTCATAAATATTCACAAAGCTCACAAATACTCCTATCACTCCTAGCAAACTCTTGGCACACTGAAATATACACACACAAACACCTTTATAACCACATAGTACACAAATACACCATAGCACTATTATGAATACATAGTAGCACACTTAGAGCCCTTACAGACGGGTGTTTTAACCTGTGCTCCCCTGCGTTCTGTTTTGCAGTGTTCAGCCACAGGGGAGTGCAGGTATAGATGCCCTCAATTCTTTTCAATGGGGCTATACTCACAGGAACGCATGTAGGTGCCAAACGCAGGTTCAGACGCAACATGCTGCATTTTTCCAAAAATTCTCAAAATGAATCACGCCATGTTTTTGATGCGCATTGCGTCATTTTCAACGCGTCTGTTTTTTTATGCCAGCAAATTTTTCGGCAGGCGAATTTTTGCTGCCGTTTCGAGAATTTATTTGCCCGTGGCGAATCGCGGGAATTCGCGCCTGCCGAATAAATTTGCCCAGCGCTATTGGAGAGCAAAATAGGCATGCAAAAAGGTCCTGGTTGTGCCAAATGTGGGTTGTGTGTTTGAAATGCCTATGTGGACTGGCAGCCCTGCAGGAGACTCTAATTGACAGTGCAAAGTTTTTATGAAGCTAAAGCTTGCCTTCAGTAATTGACAAATAAGCACCTGCTTTAAGGTCACTAAGAGCAGCATCCAAGGGGTCAGAGAGCAACATGGTGCTCACAAGTCACTGGTTGGGGATCACTGCTGTATGTAGAACATTAGCTCATTCTAAGTTCAACTTCATGTTTAGCCCTTTTTTCTAACTCTTTTCTACCAACAAGAAGGTCATGTTGCCATTGCCAGGTTTACATGAAGGCAAGTCTCAGCAGCCTTTTGCCTTCATAAATCTTTTCCCCTGTTTGTGGACATTATATTATATTCATCTTTTTTAGTTCATTATTTTTGTACAACATGGCAATTACATGTTCTTATCGGAAAGGAATATACCGACATGATTTCTTTATTACTTAGAGCTGTGTATATGTATCTTTATTTTTAGTTGTATAAATTATCTGTGCAAATCAAGGTTAAGCAGCTAGTTTATGCCACAATCACCTTTAACCCCACAGTTTGTAAAAAATGAGAATCCATGTTCCTTAATTTAAATAATGATGATAGCTCAGTCATGAATTTCTGCTTAGATAAGAAACTTAACTAAGCATACTTTACACCTTGTGAATTATGCATTAATTCTATGTGAAGGTTATCATTTTAAGTGGTGAGATTTTCAAGTATGAAATAAAATCTGAAATCAATATATACTTTTGAGAATAAAATATTCAAGGTTACTCGTGTTAAGGCAGTTGATAAAAATAGAGTAGACAAGATACATTTTAGCAAATCATGTATTTTATTTAAACATTGCAGAAATGTCTCCCCTACTTGGCAAAATCGGTTACCCAGACCTAATTACAGGTAAAAATAGATGCTCTTGTAAACACCCTGGCTACACTACAACCTGCTGTTATCTTACACAGGAAGATCACTATTCAATTTGGCTAGCAAATGTAAGCTGAACCTCAAAGGGCAGACATTGTGCATTAGGAAAAATGAATTAGATTTCTCCATGTATGATTAAAGGTTTCTGGATATAAATAAGATGAGGATTCTTATTTGCAATACAGTATTACTGTTACAGTGTGTGCATGATTTGCCAAAACAGACATTCATTTGCATCTATGTTGGTGCATTATGGCAAGATGCAATAGATGCTATTTACTGTGGAATTCTAGGAGAAAATACTGCACCCTGGTTAAAAAATGTTGATTCATGCCTGAATTTTGCTCAGCGCATTGTATTAGTAAATGAGCCCCCTACATCTCACTCACAAAAATACTTACAAATAATATATATATATATATATATATATATATAATATCATTATTTGCAAGCTTGCCCTTTTCCAATTCACATCACAGAGTTCTCCACTTACTACAGGAATCTTCTGCTATTTTCTCTAGCAGAGTGTAGTGTTTCCCATTCCAGATAAAAGTTTATCTCAAGTTCATTTATTGTCCATGGATGTCAGGGTTCCCACAGCCACCACATATTTTGTCTCTTTGGTCCCAACTAGTTGGAGGAGGAGCTGAAGTGCTGGGGTGAAGGTAGAGTGGTAGAGGAGAAGTGAGTGCTAGAAAGTTTTGTAATAGCTCCCTCTTGGTGTGAGTGTCAGGATCAGGGTAGTCAATAGAGTAGCCAAAGACTCCAATAAAGAGTCCAGGAAGAATTAGCACCCTGTGATGAACTAGCATGTTGATTGAAAGTGCATTAAGTTTATGGAGGGCCTTCAGGTATATAAGAACAGAAAATTTTCATTTTTTATACCTTTACAAAAGTCATTGCCAGAGGTGTTTCTTGTCAAAAGATCAGTATACCTTTTCCAGCTTATCATCCTGAAAATATGAAAAGTTGACAGTTTTTTTTTAACTTTTTTGAAATTTACACTCAATATGAGGTAAATAACTGAAGATTGAGGAAGATCTATGCACTTCAATGCACTTTGCCAGGTCTGAGCTTGCAAGGGCAAGTTTGGTGATAGAGATAACGTTCAGTAAAATCCGCATCTTCATGTCCATTTACCAGAGCAAAAATTTGCCTGGCATTAGAATGCGAATCAACGTTAGCGTCTATCTCCTTCGCTAGAGAAGTGATGCCTGCGCTGCGCCCGATCGTAAATCAGCTAAGTGACTGAAAAATCATCACCAGCATTAGTCACTTTGCTAAATCTGCCCCCAAAAGTCTTGGAGCTTTCTATGGCAATTAATTTATCAGCATGCATAGCTATTACATTGCAGATATATGTTTGTGTTATCTAGTCATTTAAAAACTCCTCAGAGGTAATTTGTTTACAATATAACAGGATATTGAATGGAAGCCCAATGTGCTTCTAGGCACATTGGACATTTAGCCAATGTACTCCTCTATCAAGCAAAGTCATCAACAACTAAATTATCATTATATGGAAGGGTTCTGAGGCTACTCTATAATATCAACATATTTTATAAGAATGACAAATTCAGAATTCACAAAAATCAATTTCCCAGACAAGAAAATATACAGAAATATAATGAAATCCATTTTAAAACTGGACATGTGTAATTATGTGTTAGCCACAAGCGACTACCATCCACAATAGCGACATAATACACTTTGGACAGTTGTATAGAATCCAGAAACATAGTTCAAAGAAATGCATCTTTGAGAAACATGTATTTCATATTGAAAAGGTTGTATCAAAAATCCACGTGTTCTATTTTTTAATTTGTGACTATCACACTTTAAGTTACATTCTTTCATAACAAACATGACTACTTTTACAATACTATGTCTTTAGTTTAGCTATGTGAACACTAGTAGACTGATCATTGATGCACACAGGGTTTCTTAGCAACTAATTACACATATTATGGTACCATTTTCAAGGGGAAGAATATATATATAATATATAATTTTCACTCTGTTATCTGACAAAGGACCTTGACAAAGGTATTGACTGAAAAGTTGGAATAGTAAATATACTTTATCTCTTTTCACCATATTTTGAATTCCTGTGAGTGCATTGCTTTACATGATATTCTATATAACTTTAGTGCAGTGTGCATCCAGGCATTTTCTCCAATAATTGAGTGCAGCTATTTTTCCAGTGGCAATGGCCAGCTCCCTGTTGTAGCTCCCACCCTTTGCAGCCAGCTATAGTCAGGTGATCCCAGTGGGGGCCAATAAAAGGGCAACCATGTTTGGGAGTTTTAGCCTTGAAAGCAGCAAGTAAGTTGCAAGTAAAATGTAGGAGGACCTCTTGTATTTATCTATATGTATTTTGTAGTCACAGCTTCATTGCACCTCACTTAATGGTTTTAAAATTGGTGGTGAGCACAACTTTCCATGAGCCATGTGAATGTCCAAGAGGCTGTGCATCATAAAAAAATAGCAGGGGGGATTGGTAATGATGAAGCCAAATGTAAAAGGAGTCAAGAATAAAGGTGGACAAATCTGGAGTGGAGTAGAGGGAGCAACAGAGGTGCAACATTAGCCCCAGGCCTGGCCTTGGATTTAGCCTTTAGCCTTCGATGAGTGCAGTTAAAACAGACATATTTTCTGAGCAAAAAAAACATTTTATACATTATAATAAAGGTTTAATATGGAGGGGCTCTATCCCTGATTTTAATATTTCTGATGGATCAGTCAATAACTATGAATGAATAAATGAATGAAAAAATATTGTTTAATTTCAATTTATAGATACACGATTCCAAAAATATATTGAAAGCCAGTAAAAGTACTCTTTTGTACAGCTTTTGTGCTGATATGAAACCATTGTGCCAATGCCATATATTCTACATTCCCTGCTTTTCTTTTAACATTTAATATCCTGTTTTCTTTATTTTCCTTGTGTTTATTGGTAATATGCAGCAAAGCAAATGCAATCCTTAAAGGGTTAAATCCTGGGACAGGTTTATTAGTATGTGTGAAATAAAATAATATAGTGCATTGCATATTAAGTATTAAAGACGTCAACATTTTTTTCAGTAAATATATTTCTAATGGGGCTAGAGACATGAAATTTACACCTCATGTCGATAACAACCCAGGTAAGCCACACACACACAAGGAAATAAAAAAAAAGTCCATAAATTAAGTTATTTTGTGTAATAATGTTATAAAGAGCTAGTCCAAAACAGTGAGTATAGGGATTCAGTTATTAAGAAAGTTATTAGGATTAGTGATGGGCGAATTTATTTGCCAGGGGCGAATTTGCGGCGAATTCCCGTGATTCGCCGCTGGTGAATAAATTTGCGAAACGGCAGCAAAAATTTGCCGCCAAAAAATTTGCTGGCAAAAACGAGTCACGCGTTGTTTTTGACGCGACGCGCCGAAAACGACGCGATGCGCGCCAAAAACGACACGATGCGCGCCAAAAACGACACGATGCGCGCCGAAAACGACGCGCGACTCGTTTCGCCAATTTTTCGCCAATTTTCCGGCGAAGCAAAACGCGGGAGTTTCGCCCATCACTAATTAGGATAATTTGATGTCTGGATCGATACAACCACATAGTTTGAAGTCTTCCTGGTGGCAGGTTTCAGCACGTGGATGATCGGGTAGACAAATTATTGGGTGGAGCTGGGTATGACCTAGCTGTCTTTGTTCATATGGGTATTAATGACAAAAAACATTCTAGATGGAGGACATTAAAAAATTATATTGAAATAAGAAACTTTCTAAGTGCAGCCATTTAAATATTCTGCATAGTTTCTGAAATAATCAAGTTTATCTTCACTATCTCTCTCTCAGCATCTGTTTCTCTTCATTCTGTCTTCTTGCATCAGTTGGGTGTCAGATATTCATTAACAGTTAGATCTAATATATCTTACATAGGGGCTTCCTTTCCTAGCAGATGAATTAGAGCTTACTCAAATAACCGATTCCAGTACAAACAAAATAATTGCCTACAAAATCCTACACATAGAGAGACAGTATTTCTAGAGAGTTTAATAGAGTGAGCTCTAATACCTTTTCTAGGCAAAAGGAGACCCCAAATAAGATATATTGGAAGAGAAACAGATGCTGACAGAGGAATAGTGAAGATAAACTTGATTATTTCAGAAACGGTACAGAATTTTTAATTAATTAAATTTAGAAAACTTTAGTATGCTCAAGCTTAGATTCAATTTTCATTTTCAAGATAGTTCCCCTTTAAAGAATGAGTTTAGAGATTTAGGCTCCGTGATTAAAGGAACAATTCAGGGTAAAATTTAAATCTGGTTAAATAGATAGGCTGCGCAAAATAAAAAATGTTTCTAATATAGTTGGTTAGCTGAAAATGTAATGTATAAAGGCTGGAGTGACTGGATGTGTAACAACAGAACACAACTTCCTAAATCTGAGTTAGTCAGCGACTTGAAAAGGGGCACGTGGGACATAAATGCTCAGTGAGTTTGCAATTGATCCTCATCATTCAGCTCAGAATCAAAAGCAACAGTTATGACCAATGTGGCCCTCCCTCAAGTCACTGATTAGTTACTGCCTGGTAACCAGGGTAACCAGGCAGTGTAAACCAAGAGAACTGAAGAGCAAGATGTAGTGTTGTGTTCTGTTAGGTTAGACATCCAGTTACTCCAGCCTTTAAACATTACATTTTTGGCTAACTAACTGTATTGAAAAAAGTTTTTACTTTTATACCAAACAATTCCTTTAAGGGAAGGTCTTTCAATGAAATTTTGCCTGAGCCACTTGCAAGTTTATTAAGACAGCAGGAGCTTAGGCAGTTAATGCTACGAAATATGCTGGCACTATATAAATACATGTTATTATTATTATTATTATTATTATTATTATTATTATTATTAATATTAATAATAATAATAATAATAATAATAATTAACTTTGTGGCTAAAGTCTTGGTGTAGGAAGGAAGGGTTGGGGTTCCTAGAGCACTGGACTGATTTTTCCTTGGGGTACAATCTATGTAGTCATAATGAGTTGCACCTCAATGTAATGGGGTCCACTGTACTAGGGGAAAGAAGGGATAAGATATCGGAGGAGTATTTAAACCAGGCAAGGGGGGTTGTGTGGGTGAGCCAGAGTATTATGGGGGAGCTAGGGTAGACTGGGCAGTAGTATTAGTAAGGGGACATGAGAGAGGAGTGAGGGGGCATACAGTTTACCAGTTAGAGAGATCCCTCAATCACAAAGAAAAACAAATTAAATTATCCATTGAATAATGTAAATATAAGAAGCAATAGTAGTAATATCTGCTTTATGCTGGCAAATGCACAGAGCTTGTCAGTTAAAATGGGGGAGCTAGAATTCATGGCATGCTCTTAAAACTATGATATAATTGGCAGGGCCACCATTAGAATCAGGGGCCCAGTGTAACAACATTTTTGGGGCCTCCTCAGCCTGCCCACCCCAGCCCTACCCCAGATCCTGCCCACTCCACACCACAGTTAAAAGACCACACAGACATCAGCGCTAAAAAAGTAACCCCCCCACATAAGTTATATAAAGCTATTGATGGTCAAATCTCCCTTAAACTGTGGTGCCAGGGCCCCATAAAAGTTTTATTTTAAAAAATTGGTGGTCAGGCCCCCCCTACAAGTTAAAAAAATTGGTGACCAGGGCCCTTCTATAATTAAAAAAAAATTGGCACCAGGTCCCCCATAAAAGTTTTTTTTACAAAAACATTGGTGCCAACTTGGTATATGTTAAAAAATTTGGAGCCCCAAGAATATTTTTTTAAAAAAACCTTGTGGCAGGGGCATATAGAGTATTAAAATAAAACATTGGTGGCCAGGGGATAAAAAAAAAAACACTTTGGTGTCAGTAGAATTGAACTTGTGGCTTCAGGTCTTCAATTATAGCTGTTTTCGGGACTTTGGGTCTTTTCACCACTTCAGGACTTAAATTTCGGCTTCTTTCATGACAGTGGGTATTTTCACTGCTTCAGGACTTCAGTGTTGGCTCCTTTCCTGACATCGGTGTTTTCGCCACTTCAGTGTCACCTCCTTTCGTAACTTTCGGTTCTTTCCGCTGCATCAGGACTTCTTCTGTTCGGCCTGTGACTGTAGTAGTCCCTGCACAGGCAAGGACAGACAGTCTACATCCACCTGCTCCAGTTAAATTTGTGGAAAGTGATGGGTAACCATGGAAAATTAAGTAGAGACTATTACTATACATGAAAGCTACTAACACTGTAACACTGCCCAGTGCACAGATAGTGGCTCTTTTACTAACAGTATCAGGGGAAGAAGCATTGCAAATATTTAATTCATTTCTAATTGATAATTTTGAAGTGGTTATGGGGAAATTTGAAGATTACTACACCGCTAAGGTGAGTGCAGTCTCCTATTGAAAGCATAGAAGCAGAACATGTAACTTTGGTCAGCTGAGAGATTCATCAATCAGAGACAGAGTTATAACTGGATATAATGATGAAAAAGTGCAGGAAAGATTGTTAAGGGAATAGAATATTACATTAGAAAAAGCTATCAGAATGTGTCAGGCAACTGAACTCACAAAACAGCAGCTCAAAGTGCTAACAGGAATAAGAAGTGAAGAGAAAGTTTCTCAAATCAACAGAGTAGCCACATCCTCAGTCACACCAAGGGATCACACAAGTAAATCTGATTTTAAGAAAGGCAAAGGGAACATTTTTGCAATATTTACCAAATACAAAGTCTGTAATAATTGTGTCAATACCAATTCATTTAACAACTGCCAAGCTTTTGATGTGTGGCATCAGTGTTATGTGTGGCACCAGTGTTATGGTAAAAGAAAACTAAATGCAATGATGGACAGAAGCAGTGAGGAGAGTCAGGAAGAGATCTACTGTATGGAGGGGCTCTCCACCAATGAGGTGAGCTGAGGCGCTCACACCAGGTGGCAGAGTTAGCTAGGTTTCCTTCCTGCTTTGATGCCCCTGGTGTCTTTAAGACAATTGGAAATTGTGCTCTCCACACTACCACTGCTGCCCCTCCCCTCAGAAATGTAAGCATGCTGGTGGGGTGGCATTACGGGAGCCGCCTCAGTTAGCTCTGTTCTCAGAAACAGCGCTGACTGTATGTGAGTGCTGTCAGTAAAAGGAATGGAAGTGAAAATGAAAAATCTGTTATAATTTTAAATTAAAATGCTGCTTAATAAATAAACATAATTATATTCCATTGGTAGGAAGGGAATGGTGTTTCGAAAGAAAACCTTTGTGGTTTGACAGAACTGTTGGTGTCGAGGTTGGTAGGAAAAGACATTATTTTAAGGCTATTAAGTTAACTGAAACAGTTGTCAGTTATAAGGAGGCCAATGAATCATGCAAAAAAAGGCATCTGCCTAAAAAGGGCATTGCAGCAAGTAAAATTAACCCAAAATAATCTTTTAAAGGAACAGTTCAGTGTAAAAAAATAAAAACAAAGGCTGGAGTGACTGGATGTCTAATATAATAGCCAGAATCCAACTTCCTGCTTTTCAGCTTTATAAGTTTGAATTATTATTATTATTAAAATGTATTTCTATAGCGCCAACTTGTTTCGTAGAGTTAGTCAGCAACTTGAAGGGGGACCACATGCACTGCCTATCTATTTACCCAGTTTTTATTTTTATACTGAACAATTCATTTAAATATGTAAATATTGGGCGGGACCATTGTTGTCAGAGAGGGTTCAGTTGATTAATGAGAACAGAGATAAAGCAGAGATTTTTAATCTGAGTACACAGTTGATGAACCAACTAATGAAAGCTTCCTTCTAAATTAAATTAATTTTATTAATTCAACGAGTGATGCATGGTTCACGCAGGGGAAATACAAAAGAAACTAGAACATGTAAAGATAAATAAAGGTCCAGGACCAGATGATATTCATCCCAGGGTACTAAACAAGCTTAACTCTGTGACTGCCAAACCTCTTTTCTTAATCTTTCAGGATTCATTGAGGTCTGGCATGGTGCAGAGAGATTGGTGAATGGCTAATGTGATGCTGCAATTCAAAAAGTGATCCTGTTCTCAGCATCAAAACTATAGGCCAGTTAGTCTGATGTCAGTGGTGGGAATGCTTTCAAAGGGGTATTAAGGGATAAAATAGTTTACTTCATTGCAAATCATACCACCTGGACTTTTCTGAAGCATGTGATACAGTACTACACAGAAGGTTAATGGTTAAATTAAGGAATATTGACCTGGAACATAGCTTTTGTAATGGGATAGAGAACTAGCTGAAGGATAGATTACAAAGAGTGGTAGTAAATAGTGATGGGCGAATTTATTCGCCTAGGTCGAATTCGCGGCGAATTCCCGCGATTCGCCGCTGGCGAATAAATTCGCGAATCACCAGCGAAATTTCGCCTAAAAACGAGTCGCGCGTCAGTCGCGCGTCGTTTTTGACGCGACGCGACGAAAACGACGCGACGCGCGACGAAAACGACGCGACGTGTCAAAGTTGACGCGACGCGCGACAAAGTTGACGCGACGCGCGACAAAGTTGACGCGACGCGCGACAAAATCGTCCCGCGACTCGTTTCGCGAATTTTTCGCCGATTTGCGAATTTCTCTAGAAATTCGCGAATCTCTAGGCGAAGCGAATCGCGGGAGATTCGCCCATCACTAGTAGTAAATTTAACATTTTCTGATTGGACCATTGTTTCAGTGGAGTACCACAAGAGTCTGTACTTTGCCCTTTGCTTTTCAACTTGTTTATTAATGACCTGGAGGTGGGCATTGAAAGTACCATTTCTACCATTGACAAGATTAGAAAACTGGGCAGCAAACTAGAAAATAAAGTTCAGTGCTGATAAATGCAAGGTTATGCATTTTGACAGAAATAATATAAATGCAAGTTATACACTAAATGGCAGTGTTTTGGGGGTTTCCTACAGTAAATCAAGAAGGATCTAGGGTTTTTTGTAGATAACAAGATGTATAATTACAGGCCTTGTCATTCTAAAGCAATTAAAGTGCTGTCTTGCATAACAAGGGCATTAGCTGAAGGAAGGCAGTGTTGGGCTATGGTCCTTAAAAAGGATATAAATGAGCTGGGAATAGTGCAGAGACCTGCAACCAAACTGGTTAGAGGGATCGGAAGATTTAATTGTGATTTTTTTTTTTTCTCTGGAAAAAACACACTTGCAAGGGGACATGATTACTTTTTATAAGTACATTAGAGGACATTATTGAACACTAGCAGGAGATCTTTTTTTCCATAAAATGGATCATCGGACCAGAGGCCATCCTATTGGACTAGAGGAAAGGAACTTTCATTTGAAGCAGCGTAGGTGGTTCTTCACAGTGAGGACAGTGACGTTGTGGAATGCCCTGCCAGATGATGTTGTGAGGGCTGATTCTGTTAACACTTTTGAGAGGGGCTTGGATGATTTCTTGGTCAAGTATAATATCCAAGGCTATAGTGATACTAAAATCTACAAATAATATAGATTTTGGTATACATTGTAGGTGTGTTTGCTGGTATTTTGGACTTTGGTCTTTCTTCAACCAAACCTACAGTAGCTATGTAACTACTGTATGTAAGTGGAATTACACAAGGGAATAAGTATTGAACACATGAAGCAAAGGAGATGCAAAAAGGCATGGAAAGCCAACACACCTGCTGCAATTTATCAGTATTTATAAAGAAATCCTGCCCCTATAAGTACAAATCAATATTAGCTGGTTTAGTCCTAATTGATGGACTATAAAAAGGTTTCTCACAAGAAGCATCTCATGATGTGTAAAAGCAAAGAGCTCTCTCAAGACCTTCTCAACCTCATTGTTGTAAAACATATTGAAGGCATTGGTCACCGATGTATTTCTAAGCTTCAGAATGTTACAGTGAGCACCGTTGGGGCCATAATCTGGAAGTGGAAAGAACATCATTTCATCTTAAACCAGTCATGACCAGGTGTTCCTTGCATGATTTCTGACAGAGGAGTCAAAAGAATAATTAGCAGGTACAGTTGTTTCAGTATAGTATAGTCAGGTCAGATGAGACCAAAATTTAACTCTTTGAATGTCATTACACACACCATGTTTGGAGAAGAAATGGCACTGCAAAAGCATGGTCTTTAAAAAATATAGCATACTGAATATCAACATGGTAATTTAACATATTCTTTTATACATTTTTAACAACACTCTTGGGTATATGAAATGTATTTGGTTCCTTTCCTGTTTCAATTATAATGAAAAATATATACTATGTATATACCATTGGAAAGAATTTAATGTTTAGTGGTTCGTTTGTTCATTGTATATGAAAAGTGCATAAATGTGTCCAACATTGCAGATCTAGCAATAACACTGTATAAAAAAAGTTATACAGGTATGGGACCTATTATCCAGAATGATCAGGACCTGGGGCTTTCCGGATAATGGGGCTTTCCGTAATTTGGATCTTCATACCTTATTAATTACATCTTAGTTTGGGTTAAGTACAAGGTATTGTTTTATTATTACAGAGAAAAAGAAAATCATTTTTTAAAATTTGGATTATTCGATTATAATGGAGTCTATGGGAGATGGCCTTTCTGTAATTCATAACTTATTAACGTATTAACCGTTATAGTTTTCATATTTTTTGTTTGTTTAAATTCAGTTAAATTGCATTTTTAGAAAAAATCTAAAATGGATTACAAAAGAAAACAGATGCTAGGTTAGTTGTCATATGGGTGACATTTCCATAGTAACATGTTGCAATATAAATAATAAGTTTTCATTTTATCCTGGATAAAGAATACTGTACTTTTTGTTTTTCTATTTGCTTACATCAAATTAAATGAAGAAAGGAAAAAGACATTACATCAGTGTCACATGGATGACATTTACATATTTCATGCTGCTTTCGAGTTTAATATTTGCTTGACAAGTGACAATTATATTATTACACAGGTATGGGATCCATTATCTTGAAAACTGTAATCCAGAAAGCTCTGAATTACAAGATATATACTTAATCCCAATTGGAGGCAAAACAAACCTATTGCATTTATTTACCACTGAAATGATTTTTTAGCTGACTTAAGGTTTGGTGATCCAAATCATGAAAAGATCGGCGGGGCCCACAACAGCCGGGGGCGCACCGGCCCAGTCCAATCCTGGGTGAGTCTGCAGAAGATGTGCGGTGATCAAAAAAAAAAATTACCGGCTGGGTGGCAACCCTACCTGTGCAGGACCATCGTATGGTAATGGCCCAACGCAATACATGTCTACCTCTGTAGCAGTGCTTCCTCCAGTCACCTATTTGTTCTTCTGGTTTCTGCGCTGGCCACTTCCACTTCACCAGGTGTGTGTGTGTGGGGGGGTACGAGCTGATGGGGGAGGGGAGGGACTTTACTTTGTATTACTCAAGTAAGTCCCTGTTTAGTAGAGGTTACATTCACACACACATTAGGGCCAATTTCATCAGAAGCCAATAGAGATTTAGCTTGTATAATATCTTTACAGAACAATAAATATGAAATAGTATCCATCAGTGAATGCAATGACACATAGCACATTGAATAATAGCTAGGCGAATTTAAAGTAACATTTAATATAAATGGTAACACTGGGTAATATCCAAGGTGTTTGAAAAAAGCACATCCCCGCATTCCTTGATGACTGTATTATATTAATGCTGTTTCTCACGAAGATCATTGAACTTTCATATGACTTCTATGGCCTTGTGAGAATCGGCTTTTATAAGCTAAAGTAAATTGTTGCACTATATTCCACTGCTGCATATAATGTTTTTATTTATTACTCTTGGGACATTTTCTTTATTTGATTGTATTGGTGGGAGGGTCTTACCAGGTCATAGACTTTTCTTTTTATTTTAGATATCCATTTTTTCAGAATAGGTCTTTAGTCTTTTATATGCATGCAGCCCATATGCATCACACCCCTAAACCAATGCATTATTAGTTTGTAACTGAGACATTTACATGGGGCCGATTTTTCAATGGTCGAATTAAAAATTAGATCAAAACTTTAATTTTCTTGTTTTTTTGTCAAAATTGTCAAATTCGACTTGCTTTGTTTTGGAAGCAAGAAAAATCCTCACAGAGGTCAGAAAAATAATGGTCATCAAATTATGAGTGCTACTTATTTTGTTATTTTTTTTTTAAAAGTAAGTTTTTATTAGTTTTAAGAAACACACGTAATATAACAGTATGCCAAGCCAGTTTTACATTATAGTATAAATAAAAAAATGGTTTCACAAGTGTGGTGAGTCATATGAGGAGGAGTATGCAAAACATATCTGACCAGGACTTTAAACTAGGTATTGTACATTAGCCTGTTAGTCCAGGAAGTTAGACTATCCCTGCTTCAAATAATTTTTCATAATAATTTGTCCACACAGGTGGTCATACATGGGTTAGACAGATCTGACCCTTAGGAGCAGAAATTCGAACTCACCACACAAAAAATCTGCCAATTTTTATTCCTAAGGGATTTTTAGAGGTGCCTTTATTAGATGGTGACCTCTAATATTATGATGAGCTCTAACTTCACACTTGAATCTATCTTTTAGTTATCTACTCCAGAGCATGAAACAATTAGCATAGTGTTTCATTGTCAGAATACTGGTCAAAATACATGTTTTGCAGATGGGAAACAGACTCCTAATTAAACTCATTGGAATTTGTTGGATCAGTTGTTAAAGGCAGACATTGGAGGTAAGAAAGGCTAAAAACATCTGTTTTTAAAAAATGCCAAATTTGGAATCTTCCCCCTGCAATTCAGTTATAAAAAAAAATCCTTCCATCCTCCTCATTCAGCAAATGAGATTCAGAAATGATAAAGAATTACTATACTTGCGAATTAACGTATGTGGCTTATCTGCTGAAAGGCCCAAGTGGCTTACCCTTTGTGGCTGAAGCCAAGCTATCATTGCCAGTTCCCACACACGTTTATGCAGAAAGATTCTGTTAGTCAATTCAAATTCCAGGTAATTTGTTCTGATGCTTAAAAAGTTGGAAATTATGTGGATCTACAAGTTGGTCATTATCTGGCCCAGAGGTATTAATAGAGAGTAAATACCAGCCATGTTTATTTTTGGGTAGGTTATTAAAGCATTGTACATGCAATGAGACATGTTTTGAATTTTTAGAGGGAAAAAACTCAAATTTATCTAGATATATTACTGTATACTATGAAGCTGCAAAAAGTCCAAATTTGAAAATCCGCCATCTCCTGTCAAGGTCATGTATAAGTCAATGGTAGATGTCCGTTGTACAATTTGAAGATATTGTGACCTGACTTTTTTGAGTTATTGATAATTAAGATAAAATAATGGATGGGAGCTTTTTTTTAAAAAAAAAAAAATATAAGAGTTTTGGGGCAGATTTACTAAATTCACCTGAATAATTCAAAGTTCGATCGAATTATAATTAAATTCGAATCTTCAAATATGCAAATTAGGCTATTTCAACCATCGAATATACAAATTAGAATAATTCGAATATTCAAATAAAATTTTATTCAAATATTCAACTATTCGATGGTCGAATTACATCCCCTTTAAATTTTTATTTGACCACCTACTTCACCAGAATCAAGCTACCAAATTGGGAATCATTACTTTGGATCGCATAAAAAAATTTGATCGATCGATTAAATTTTTTTTGTTCGATCGATCGAATTGTGGTAAAATCCTTCAAATTCGATAGTCGAAATTCGAAGGATTTTACTTCCCATTTATTCATATGGTCGAATTTCGACCAATGACAAATCTGCACCTTAATGATTATCCCCTTATGTATTAATATAAAAGGCTTAAGTAGCGTAGCCATAATGTGTACAGAAGAAGACTCCTTGTGCAGTACCACTGTAAAACACAATAGGCAATTTGATGATAAACATAGGACATAAAAGTAATTGCAATTTACTACTTACAGAACGAGGATGTGCATGTACGATTTTAAACAGCTTAGTTTACTAAAAAAAAATATTCACACAGGACAAATGGGTTTTATAGAGAATACTGGGGAACAATATAGGGGTAAAATGCAGGAAATAAGATGTACAATCCAAACATATCACACTTTGAAATGCATCGTGGGAAAACTTCAAATATAGGAATGTAAAACCGAGGTTTGAGACTGTGTATGACATGCTTAATTACTTGTATAATAAAATAGAAATCTTCCAGAAATCCATAGCTAAATTCTATGGATGAATTGTTGATGTAAACATTGCCAAAAAGCACCGATCTGGTATCAATGAAACATTAAAGCAAAACTAATGTTTAACTAAAGAAGTAGGGTAGAAATGTTTTATACAGGACTGCTCCTTCCATAAGGAAAAGTGAGAACCTTGCCTCAGGAGGCATGGAGTGGCCAGTTACACGTACCAGGGCCTGCAAAAAGCCCCTCGGTAAAGAGCCGAATGTTGTATAATATGTTTTGGCAGTTGTATTATTATGTTTTTTGCCCCTACACCAGCCCAAGGCAACCGCAGATCTTTAGCAGGGAAGATCTGTGCCCCCCAAAAATGTCCCAGTAGGCCCCCATCTTCCATTCGGCTGATTCACTACACATGCTCTGTGTTGCTGTCAGTCACTGAGCATAGGGACCAACACACGGGGCAGATTTATCAAATTCACATGAATGATTCGAAGTTTGATGGAATTTTCAAAACAATTCGTATTCGAATTTTCGAATGTTTTTGAAGACCACTTCGACCAGTGAATTTTGAAAATTTGATTGAATCGAATAATTCGAATAATTCAAATAATTCAAATAAAAATCTATTCAAATATGCGAATATTCAACAGTCTAATAACTTTAGTTTCAACCTACAATTTTATCGTTCGATCGAATTTTCGCTATTCGATCGTTCGACCAATCGAATAAAATCCTTCAAATTTAAATGAGAAGGATTTTTCTTCCCTCACTATTCCTGTGGTCAAATTTGAGGGTTTTTTAACCCTCGAATTCGACCCTTAGTAAATCTGCCCCACAGTATACTTTATATACAGAATTTAAATGTCACAATATAAGACTGATTAGTAATTTATACAGATAATTACTTCATGGCAGCACAGAAACCAGTGCAAATAGCATCAGAATTAAATAATCAAAACTGGAAGCTTCAACTTATATTAAAGGCCAACCTCATTTTCTGCTTGTCAATTTGCAAAGACTCCTAAGCTTAGCTTTTCAACAGCTGCTCAGAGCATACTGAGCATGTGAGTGTCGAAGACACTTTCTAAGATGGTGACCCCCGTGACAAGTTTGAAGTTCTGGATCATTGCTGCCATTGAGAAGCTAAAGCTTTGGGCTGGGGCAATAAGTTCATTATATATAATATGGCATTTTAGCCATATTCATTTTTAGTGTTTAGTTCTCCTTTAAGTCAAAGTTAAAAAAACTAAAAAAACATTTTGGTTTTCTCTTAGTAGCTGCAATCACAGTTTTCTTAGTAGCTGCAATCACAGTTTTTCCCCCTCACATTTCCCTTCTAGTTCAGACCCAAGCCTCACAGGCATCACAGAGTAGTGTATTTCTGTAATGTCTAGCTGGAATGGATTTCTGGTGGTTCAGCAACTAAACTGTTGTTTGCTGTTATGATCAGATTGCACATACACCATTAGAGTCTGTATGCTTACGATCCACAAATTTTCTCATACAAGGATTTGCAAATACCCATGTAATAAGAATAATGGGATTGCAAATCTCAGTTCAGCTGGAAGAAAAGAAGTTTGCTAATAAACATTACAAACAAGAGCTTGATGGAAGACTAGTGATGGGCGAAACGGGCGCGTTTCGCTTCGCCAAAAAATTAGCGAATTTCCAGAGAAATTCGCGAATTTTTCGCCAATTCGCGAAACGAGTCGCGCGTTGTTTTTGACGCGCGTCGCGTCGTTTTTGACGCGCGTCGCGTCATTTCCGACGCGTCGCGTCGTCATTTTTTTGGGTGAATTTTTTTGCCAGTTTCGCAAATTTATTCGCCAGCGGCGAATCGCGGGAATTCGCCGCGAATTCGCCCCTGGCGAATAAATTCGCCCATCACTATGGAAAACAACTTCTTTAATTGCATTAGGCTCTTGTCTATGAAAAAAACAGTTTATTTATTTGACAAGTTTACGTGAACAAATCAATTCTTCAAAGAAACAAATGCAAGGGAGATCTTTGCAGGAAAAAAATATAGCTTATCAAACAGCTAAGTAGACATTTCGCAGTATACATTTAACAGTCAACGTGTCTATGCTGTGTTACAAACAGCCAGAAGGTAATATACCTATGTTACAAGTTTAGTTGTAATAAGAAGTTCTATGCCTAGCAACATTTCTTTTTATAAAACGACAGTACAGTATCTAATTCTGCAAGTGAAGTTTATTAAAGCTAATGGTGTGGTACCAGCAAGGTAGTAGTGCCCCAGGGTTTTCCATTGCCAAGCAGCTCCTAATGGGAGGCTACAAGAAATCCAACCACTTATATAATGGTATCTTTTTGACATAACAGTCTATAACTTTACCAGTGGAAAACAATATATATAATGCTAAATTACACATGAAAATGCAATTCGTTGTCAAGCTGTACATAATTTAATCTACACCATTAAGATGTCCATTAATGCCCTCCCTTGTGTGATGTGTTTGTGCAATACTGTATTTTAGTTTCCCCAAATTAAATTCAGCCCCACATTTTATAATAACAAAGAGTTAAGATAATGCAGCACACAGTGTTACTATTTAATGTTCTGTTGACACTGTTCTTTTCATCAAGAGACATATTCATGTACTGTACATTCATATTAATTCATTTTATGTTTAGTTAAAAAAAAAATTCCCACTAACAAATGTGTTCATTCTTTATATATTACTTATTACTGGCTGGCTGGTATATTTTTAAGTCACTTCTGCTAACTTTTTAAAGGCTTCTCTAGTCACTCCACCATGTCACTGCCAGTCACAGTAATTCTATTGCCTTTAGGGAGCCATCTATTGTGCCTGTCAAAAATGTAACCCAGGAACACAAAATCTACTGCCATGCACCAATACTTAGACCAAGCAGTTATGTAACTTCCTAAGCTCTCTCAGCCTTCCTGATATGCACATAACGCTAAGGATCTCCTTCCCCATTACATTTGTTATAGCTGTCAATCATACAGTGTGCTTCCCAGCACTCTATATATCTTGTCAAAAACATGCCAAACCCTAGCAGCTATTTTCATATGTTATGTAAGTACATACACCTCATAACAACTAGTTGCATGGTCCCATCAGACTAGCAGTGTATATACTTCATCCTTCCATTTTATATTTTAAGAGCACTTAATATGCCCCCCTTTATGCTGTTAAAGGGTTCATCTAATATATGTAAAAATATTAATTGAGTGATTGTGCAGCATAAATGCAATTAAGAGGCACTGCGGCTATTAGGCAAAGGAGCAATGTATTTCTTCATGCTGTTTACAAAAGAATAAAAATTGGAAATTATTTAATCCATGTGCATTACCCAGGTCCAGTACTATCAAATTATTACTTTACCAATGTTCCTTCATATATTTACAGTGCATTATAATAGATTGTATGAATCATTTTTAATTCAAATAATTTTTTCTAGTGATACACATTTAATTTGATGATTGAAAAACTCTTTTTCGGAAAACCAACCTGAAACCCTCAAAGATCATGAAGGCAAGAAACATCTTCAAACTGTAAATGGGACCTCTGCCATTGACTTCTATATGGCTTCAACAGGTTTTACCTGGACTATTTTCGAATTCATATTTTTAGCAGCTTTGGAGAATCATAAAATGTCGAGTTTTTTTTCCTCTAAAAATTTGAATTTCCCCCTAAAAACTTGACCAGAAATAATGAAGGCTTCTTAAATAGACCCCATAAACTGCTGGTCTCAAAAATAACTAAACACCTTTAAGGTTACATATACTTTTTACATCAGACTTTCTCAATTCATATGTTTATAGACTACAGGTGCAGCATATTCTCAAAAGTTGAAGTACTATGGGATCTGTAGTTCAACAACCAGAAAGAACACAACAGTGCAAATAAAAGTTTGTGTAAGTCTTTATGTTCTTGGTTTCAAATGATTGGCACTAAATGTATTTTTCCTAGAAAAATTGCTAAATAAATTGCACACTTCTTCAATATGTTGGACAACAATAAGATACTGTAACTATTGATGGGTGTATGGTCTCCTGTCTTGCTTAGCTGAAACATTAGCAAATTTCCCACGAAACTTGTGAAATGGCAAACAACTTGTGAAACACAGATTCTGATGCCAGTGGCAAATAAATTCACTGATCACACATGAAAATTTGCCCGCGATCAAAGTTTGGATGCTGGCATCAAAATTTACCGTTTAGCGGAAGTTTGCCCATCTCTACTCTAGAAGTAAAGATTAAGAAGAAAGCAGTTATTGAGGAACAGGCAGGATAGTCAAGACAGGCACTAGAATAGATAGATGAGAATGATAAACACAAAGTTAATATTATTTATCAAAAGTAACTCAAAGCAACTGGACTTGCTGAGGAATTTTAATGAAGATGTTTCACTGCTCATCAAAGCAGCTTCTTCAGTTCAACTGAAGTTCAGTTCTTCTTCGAACTGAAGAAGCTGCTTGGATGAGCAGTGAAACGTCTTCATTAAAATTTCTCAGCAAGTCCAGTTGCTTTGAGTTACTTTTGATAAATATACCATGACCTGGATGAATGAAAATCTTCATAGTCATAAAGTTAATATTGTGTTTCCACAGACTAGCATAGGAATAGAACAGGAAAGTCAGGATAGCAGGACTAAATCAAACATCAGGAGTCCAGAAACTAAAGTGTGTACAAACAAGAGCACAAAGATCTATGATGAGGGTAGCTCATTGGTTAGACATGAGCACATGCACCAAAAGGAATAGCCCATTTTAAATTATCCTGGTTGATTTCATAGTAAAGTAATGATAGGAAACCAAATGCATGCTTACTATGATACATAGGCAAAGTGAAAACAAAAGCCTAAGTATAACACTCCTATAAGCAAGCAATCACTTGGTCTAATACCTTGTTTCCCTCCACTTATCTTTTTTTCTACTTCATGAACCATACTACTGTGATCCCCTTAACAAACTGACTAATTTGCTATACCTGTTTTATAAAGAACAGTAGAGTTATGGGGTTGGAAGGCATCCTGTGCCACTTAAGGTCCTCTGCATCCCATCTGCAACCCAAGGCATGTACAGATTGAGACTGGCATCATCCTGTTAGATTCAGATTGGATTGTGCATGGTCACAGGGTAGTATAGACTGTCAAATAAGGACATGTTGGTTTTCAGGATTGGGTCACTTGTGTAATGAGTCCAGATGTGAACCTTGCCTCAGGCACCATTTTCAAAACCCTTCAAAATGTCACTTCAATATGTGCAGTGGGATGAGTGGAGGCAGGAGGGCCAGAAACAACCCTGTTAATGAAGAGCAATTTCCTATTAGATTGCATACCTGAATCTATTAAAATGGTTTCTTTTGATGACTTCAAGAATTATTTTGCTCATACTAACATGCAATGTAATCAGTTACTGCTCCAAAAATGTTGGAGTGAAAATTTCTACATAGACAATCTTTTAACCCCATGCCTTCCATGGTTCTTTGATCTTGGCACCTGTAGTTGTGTCACTAAATTACACACAAGAAGTACCTGAAGTAGTTGTGAATTTGTAATGTTGTGGGTCCTTTAGAACAGCTTTTTTTGATATCGACTTGATCAAATAAATCTATCTAAATAAAATAGAGAGGTGTAAAAGTTAATGCTTAAAAGCCATGTAAGTATCCTACTATTTCCATGGTAAATTGGCCACCATGGATAACTCTTCATTTTGCCACTACAGAGTAAGATTTACAGTATGACAGAGCCATTTGCCTAAAGGGGGGGGGGCAAATATCTTTGCTGAAACTCACCCATTAGTTCTTCATCCTGGAATACAAGATCATTATCCAGTGTTATGTCAACTAACATGGTGAAAAAAAGTGCTTGTTGGCGCTAACATAATCATAAAACACAAAACATCCAAATGTTGGTGCTACCAATATTTACTGTATCTTATCTTTTATTTTTATAGCATTGGTGTCAGAGGAAACCCACTTGAGAACATACATTAAACTTGCTGGAATCAAACTCAGGACCCCAGTGCTGCAAGGCAGAAATCCACTAAGCTGCCATGTTGCTAAATTTGGCAGAATTTTATCAATGGTTAAGGCATGTTGAAGGAAATGAGGGACTAAATACTGATTTTACAAGTTGTAGCAACTTCTCCACAGCTTACAGACAGCATTCAGGAGCTACAGTACATAACCCACAATGCATTGCACTATGATGTTCCTTTCCTTATTGAAATCACATGTCCAGGGAATTGTGGGGTTTGGAGGATGCAAGCTGAGGACAGCTGGTTGCTGATACAAAGTAACAACCGTCAGCCAGCTCAGCAAAGAAAGATCAGCAGGAGAGCAGGGGGCCAGGCTTAGGGAACCATTAAAAACCTGCATATTTTTTAATTGATGTATATTGCAAAGTTGCTTGAAATTATGTTTACTTTTCAAAAAGCTTCAGTTATGTTTTTGTGGATTTCCCCTTTAAGAAACATTTGTATTTTAACTAACCCTTATTAGTGAATTATTAACCTGCTTAAATTATGACCATTCATAAAAACACACACCTGACTTTTACTATACAGAGGCCAAATTACGTATATGGACCTAATGAGTAATCCATGGAGTGGATTTAGATGAACTAGTAAATGATTAGATGTCTTGTTTGCATTTTAAAGGGGAAAGCCTCACTGATAGTATTTTATGGCTTGTGGTATATTCTATCGTATATGCAAATGTTGGTCAGAATATGCCCTTCTTGGGTTTATTGAACCAAAAGAAAAGGAATGATAGCTCCTAGCTTTCTATTCTGCTGTCTAATGGACTATAAAAAAAGAACATAATTGCTCATTATAATAGCTACAGTAACACATGGAGAAAGAATAAGAATACAATTAGTTATAGTGTGTGTGTTTTTCTTCTTTTTTCAGGGTACTGCAATCCCATTATATTGCTAATAATTATGTCCATTCTGGAAACTTCTCTGATTAGTTAAGGGCAGAATAAAACACCCTTACAATATGAAACCATCTATGTTGCACAGAAGTCTTTTTTCTAAGAAAAATATTAATTAACCATCTGAGTGCACCTGTCTGGTTAAATATGTTTTTCTAAACCAAAATATGCATTTACTGTACTGACAAATTTGCTGGAGTGGCGTTATACATAACTGCATTTGAGTAGATTAATCACTGCAAAAACATAGTGCACTTTTCAGAGACGGTTAGTAATTTCATCTCATATGACAAAATACCTATTGTCAGCAATAGCAGCATAGGTAAATCCTCAATTATGATGACATTTTCTCATAGACAATGCTAGGGTGTTTTTAAGGAGTGATTAGTATAATAGTTTATTCTGGCAATTAGGTAATGTGTTTTTCTTGAGAAAAAAAATTGTGATTAGTGTAATTATCTAGTCTCAATTAACTAGATTCAATTGTATGAGGAAAAACTTAGCCCATGGTTTTAACATCAAAACTCAGCTGTCTATGGGATCATCGGAATTGATGTAGATGTTTCATATTGAATTCAAGCTAGTACATAGGACCAGATTAAATTACACTGCAAATAATTCACTCTAAAATATAAAATTTAATTCCTGAACTAGCAAGTGTACTATTGATGTGTAGGCAGCCATCTCAGGTAATTTTGCCTGGTCATGTGCTTTCAGAATAATGGATGGATGGAACTGCTTTTTGGTAGGCTGTTGTTTCTCCTATTCAATGTAACTGAATGTCATGCAGTGGGACCTTGGTTTTTCTATTGAGTGCTGTTCTTAGATCTACCAGGCAGCTGTTATCTTGTGTTAGGACCCTTACACACAGGTGTTTTTGACCTGTGCTCCCCTTCATTGCGTTTGGCTGCGTTCAGCTGCGGCTGATATCACTCTAACTTGCAGTACAGCGGTAAAGAGTGACTGAAGTTTATCAGCTCACAAGTCACATGACTTGAAGCAGCTGAGAAACTGACAATATGTCTAGCCCCATGCCAGATTTCAAAATTAAATATAAAAAACATCTGTTTGCTTTTTTGAGAAATAGATTTCAGTGCAGAATTCTGCTGGAACACCATAATTAACTGATGCATTTTAAAAGATTTCCCAGAATACCTTTAAGGCCAAATTCAAAGTGTTGAGAAAAAAATATTTATGGTCTATTATGTGAAAACTTCATTTAAGTCTATTACAAAATATGGAATGAAATTAGGCAATGTCTTTCTTGTCAAATTGAGTCTGGTCAAGATTCTGGTACAATGCTGGCTAAACGGTATAACATTGTTTTGTGGCACATAAAATTTGATCCATTTTTTATTATTTTGTATGTCTGATTTTTCTCAGTTTAGTGATGGACCAGATATTATGGGGCCCATTTATTAAACCTCAAATATCTGGTTGATGTTTTTCAGGGGAATTTTTAGAGATTTATTATACCCCACAGTTGCTAAATTTGAAAAAAACGCCATCTCAAGCCTGTTGAGGTCATGTAGAAGTCATTGGCATATATCTGTGAAATTGTTTCTTGACATCTTGATCTGTACTGGATAATCGGATAAAATCATGGGTTTCATTCATTAATCATATATAGTTGAGTTTTCGCAGCAACAATTCCATTAAGTAGTATCGTATGAAAATTTTTTCAATTTGAATCGAATTTTGGTCTATTCTATAGTCAAAGTAGCCCAAAATTACTTCAAAATTCAAATTTTTGAAATTCGAATTTTATTTGAATTTTAATTCGACACTTAGTAAATCAGCCTCTTAACATTTACAGGATAGTGATGTAGTTTGGTAAGCATTCTTTGAGAAATTGCCTTGTTACTCTTAGATACATTTTCAGTTATACAATGTAAGTAATTTAAATCACAGTTGTGCTTGTCCATACCTGCTTATTTTTATAAAGAAGCAATATAAATAACATGGATCCAATAGCGGTTGTATTCCCAAAGTGCAAAATACCAGCTCAATTATATTTGTTTTTGTTTCTTTTTAACAGCAAATACAATGAGATGAGTAGTACGTAATCAATTCCTTCTTTATGTTTGTTGTTTTTTACCCTAATTTGATAATTAAGCCACTAACATAATTAAATCCATTTAGTACTGCCATTAATGAAACTTCTTTTGATGCCTTTAAGGGCAATTAGTTCACAATTAGGGCAATTAGAATCACAATGTTCAATTAGGTCCAAGATGCTATTCTTAAACTCCTGAAAATATTTCTATAGATAATCTACAGTAACAGTAAAGCTCTGTGGCATAAGCACATCTTCTGATGCTAGCCTAGTAATACAAATTATCAGGGAATATATGGTTGGCTAGTCTTTATATTTTGATGCATTAATTGTACTTTTAAAAAGCCCAAAGACAGAGCAATTTAAACACTGTTATGAAGCTGATGACTTAAACAAATGTTGTGGTTCACTGTAAAAATAAATTGCAGATTTTTATTTTCCACATTTAAATAATGGTGGTATATTAACCAGAATCCTTCATTAACATATGATATTTATTGCCAGAATGCTTTCCTTTGATTAATATAACCTTTAAAACAAGATTCATTTTCAGGTTGTTAGTCGCAGTATGCTGTCTTTTTGTTACATATTTGTTTATGTTAATGCCACAGTGCTTGTTACCATGTAGACATCTGAAAAGTGATAATAATCACATTAGATCTCATAAAAATGTAGGAGAGTGGTATTCTAAAATAAAAAATACATGAGATAAAATGATGCCACATAACCAATTTAAATTATGTCCCATACTGTATATAACAAAAGGGGTAGTTAAAGGAACAGTAATACAAATATAATACAGTGTACTGGTAAAACTTCTGTGTTTGCTTCAGAAACACTGCTATTGTTTATATAAATAAGCTGCTGTGTAGCAATTGGGGCAGCCATTCAAAGCAGAAAAGGCTCAGGTTACACAGCAGATAAGCTCTATAGAACATAATGGTATCTGTTATCCACTATTTAACCTGTACCATATAGCCTTTTTTCAATTTCTGCCATTGCTACACAACAGCTTGTTTATATGAACTATAGTAGTGTTTCTGTACAGTACATGATATTTTAATTACTTTAAAACACTTTTGTTTTTTGGTGTTACTGTTCCTTTAATACAAATCTCCTCTGACCACTACTTAACTTCCCCCTAAGGTATACCAGCTGATACCTAGGGGTATGTCAGCTGTCTGTGGTTGTGAATTCCAAGACTTTGGCAACAAAGATTTAAATAATTTATATAATATATGAAAGGTTTACTTTGCTTAACAAAGACAAAAGATAAGAATTTGGAATTATTTATTTAAATTTGTTTCAATTAAGCACTGAAGTCCACACTGAAGTCTTCTTTCTATATAGAATATATAAAGTAGGGTGTTGACTTCAAGCTGGTGGATTATATGATGATGCGCTGCTTAGTGATATTGCAGGAATAGGTTAATAACCTACTTATGTTAGCAGAGCTACAATTTGTTAATCAAAGTGTCTCATCTATTGGCTTCTTCACTACTCTCTCAAAGCTAGTTATACACTGTGAGAAAGTGCCACACAGCTGTTCCAAAACATTAGTTGTTTGAAATAAAGATAACTTTTTAAAAAGCTCTAGTGCATCATGTTGCAGTTTACAGATTAATGAGGTGTGGTTTCCTTACTACTGGAGAGCTCAGAGAGGTAATGAATGGGTATGAGTGCAGGAAACAATTTTAACTTGGTTAAAAACGATTCCACGTTAAGAGGCTGATTTACTAAGGGTCGAATTTCGAAGTGGAAAATACTTCAAATTTTACCCTCAAATTTTTTTGTGGCGTCATTTTCGATCGAATATGCCTGTTTTCCATATTCTATAGAATTAAAATAGTTTGAATCATTTGTTTCATTCGAACAATTTTCACAAAAATCCTTTGAATTCTCAGAACTTTGAAAAATTTTCTGTCCAAGTTTTGTGAGGTGCCCCATAGGCTAAAATGGCAATTTGCCAGCTGTAGTCGAATTTGAAGGATTTTTAAAGGGCAAGTACTTCAAATTTTCAAATTTTAACAATTTAAATCGAATTTTGGGCTATTCTACAGTCAAAGTAGCCCACAATTACTTCTAAATTCGAATTAGTAGTAATACATTTTCACAACACTCCCTACGCTTGACATGCTAGTTCTGCACAGCAGCTTAACTATAGAGAAAGCAGACCCCATGGTTGGAGGGCAGGGGACAGAAGGCCTGGGCCAGGTTCAGCTGTATAGAACAAGCCTGTGAAGGGGTTTCTGTTTCTTTGGGGGGTGGGGGCATACGCCATGAAGCTTTGCCACTGGTTCTACATGAGGGACCACAAAATATCTTTATGTACCTTGGTAGTAAGTTGAAGATTGGAATTGGCATTAAAGAAATCTTCATACCTTTCAACTTTCACCTGCTTATAAAACCTTCTATCCAGGTTCTGTCAAGTAGAACATCAATTTGTTTTTATAAATACCAAAGTCAGTGCTTACATTTTTTTTTTTTT
>CM044431.1:126083143-126096380 GCA_024363595.1 Xenopus borealis
ATAAACCAGCAAGGTTTTACCTGCCAGTTGTTCCTGTGTGCCGGTGATTTGTTGCAGAGGTGTACACAGAGCAGACAGGTTTTACTTGCATTGGGCCATTGGTCCTTTTTTTGAGTTGTTCTTTAAGAATCCATAACTGATGTTGGTAGACTGAAGGTCCGATCATGCTTTAGCCCTTGCTAATATGTTTGACATGCTAAAACGTTTAAAATGGTTGCCTTACTAGAAGTTGACTGTGTCTGTATAAAATTATAGCTATTAAATCCATTCAACTTTTGTAGAGCTGTGGTGAGGATGTGTATCAGGGACAGATTCTCTCAGCAGATTTACAAGGTTGATGATTGTTATAGTAAATGCACTAATGTAATTCAATATATGGCATTTGATACAGATAATGGAATATTCTTTGAAAGACAGTTGTTCTTTGTAGACAGTTGTCTAGCATCTGTCAATGTACTTGGCCTGTGCAGCTGTATATAGGCATTGAACTCTTTTAGCTGTTGATTCTTTTTTTTTTTTCTTCTTAAATGCTAACATATTATTTATCTATCGAAGTGGTCTTGAAAAACATTCGAAAATTCGAAGTAGAATCTTTTTGAAAATTTGATCGAATTTTGAATCCTTCATGTGAATTTGATAAATTTGCCCCTCTGTGTTCCCTTTTTTGCTTACTAATTAACGTTAAATTTTCTTCTCTTTTTAACAACTTGTATGGCAATGGCATTTTGATCAGTTTTTTTATCATATATATTAGCAATATGCTCTGCTTTTCAGCAAAAACTATGCTTGAATGAAAAAATTAAATATTAGTGTCCTTAAACCCTAAAAGACCACCGTCTTTATTAAATTTATTAAATAAAAAAAAAATCAAAGATTGTAAATAACAATGGGGCAGAGACTCATGGGAAAATGATGCATAAATGTAAATGATGAAAGATGTCTGATCTGTGTTAAGAGCTAAGGAACACTCTGGTGCTATACAGATGAAGCCACTTTGGATTGTGTGTTTGACACAGAATAACTTAACTCAGACTTCACACTTGTCTCATTTAACACAGAAAATTGCATCACAGCATCCCATCTAATTAAAGTGTTTATCATTGTGAACAATGGTGCTTTGGTATGCTAATGAAAAGATTAAATGCATTTAATGAGTTAAGATGACTTTAGATAACACAGTTTCTTCAATTAGCCCTGAGTCATGACCCATTTATCTCACAATTCCAAGTGGCTGCATCTGTATAAATTAAGTATAATAACAATAATAAAATACATAAATCGGCAATGAATGTATAAAAAAAAAGATGATAACTTTGAAATGTAGACTAAGCAGAGCAAAGATGAGAGGTGACAGTGATAATGGATAGGTCAAGAGAAAATGAACAATAATAAAACAGTAATTATAATTTTAGCATGTGATAAAAAGGTGAAACAGAGTCAAAGGACAATAAGATAATGGAGAACGCCTATTCACAGATCATTACAGATACCATAAGAAGGAAAAAGACAGGTAAATGAATTCTCATGCACAAATAACATTTTAAATGGACAACATTTAGAGCCCATGAGCCATGCCATACTGTTCCCCTCTATCCCCCCCCCAAGCATGTAATATAATAACAGATACAAAGCTTGCTCTGTGTTTTGAAAACCATATAAACCAACCACAAACAACGTTTGTTGCAAAGTCTACATTTCAGGAAGGGTTCTCTACCAGCTGCTTTTCTATAAAAAAATAATATCATGCAAATATATTTAATAACCTACTTTCAACTAGTTACACATAAAGCATATGAAAGCTTAGTCAGAAATAAATCCAGTATTCTGGTGGACTACCTCAAATAGATGATTTACAACCCCTCCTCACACACACACCATGTTGTTACCCAGATCCTCTACACATGGTGTATGTATGGCATGTTTTCCATTGCCATTTACAATTCAAGAAAAGTGGAATGTGTGGAAAAACTAGGGAGTTTGTTTCCATATTTTCAGGTACGGTAAGAGGAGGTGTCAGATCACAACCCAAGGCTACTACTACTATTACCACTGCTATTACTACTAGTACTAAGACTTATACTTGCACTACTACTAATACCACTACCACTACAGTACAAGTCTATGGTGATCTCAGTATAGATTGCAGTGATTACAAACACTGTAAGCATGGCCAGACAAACCCTCAACCACCTTGCACATAATAAAGGTAAGATGCCATGCACATGTGATATTATGGTACTAAACACAGAATAACATAGCATATAACAGTGTCTGAAACACACTAAATCCACTTCAGTTGAGTGGCCTTTCAGCCACTGTGGAAATATCTTTGAGGATTAATGGTATCCAAGGATTATACTCATGTTGACTCAAACCACCGTATGTAATAAAGTCACTAGTTTTCCCTAATGCAATAGCACATTGCAACCAATAAAACATTTGCTTTTGAACAGGTGAGCAACAAATGCTACCTGCTGATTCGCTGACATGGGTTACTGCTATGTCTTTTGTTTCACTCCCTCCCAAAAAATGGTCTCCATTTGTATTTCTACAACCCTTTTGTTTCTATAAGATATCAACTGAAAGATAGTAAGTGAAGATTTACTGCAGTATCATGAACACATCCAAGCAACTGTTGTCTAAAAAAATGTATCAATTGGTTATAAATGTGTTTTTGTGTTTTTTATTCATGCCAAACACATATCAGGTGTGCCTCTAAGAAGTTTTGTTTATCTTGTAAAAACCTTTGAAACACAAATGTAAAAAGAAAAAAAGAAACAAATATTTTCCTAGAAATACATTTACAGGCCTCTGTCAATTCTGAATTTTCTCTTTAGTTGACAAATATCCTTTGGTGCTGACTTAGAAAAACTCTTAAGCTATAATTTTATTGCAAATGTATTTGTTCAGTACAAAAGTCTGTTTCCACTCTGAAAAAGAAATCCCTGCAGGGAAGTTTACCAAGTGAAACGAAAATTGCTTTGTCAGTCACTTTAACACTTTCATGTTTCCATATTTATTTTCCCACTGTTTTAATAAAATATGTCACATTCAATGTTTTAGCACAAATTCTAATCCTTTGATTACCACTGTCTGTTTTTCTTTATCAGATGTATGCTTAAAATGATTTATATAAACTTAACTTTAAAAAATGGAGGAGGAAATTAACCAATACTACACTCCATTGACTTCTCTAAAGCCTAATGTATCATCATTTATGTACTCTACAGTTTTGACAACTGCGCTTGATTCCAAAGTGCAACTGCTAGTTTCTTTATTTAAATTTGATTGTTTAGATGTGTAATTTTAAAACAAGCAGGGGAATATTAAGTAAGACAAATGGGAAGCTAGTTATTCAGGGGGTGCATTTTTTTTTATAAATGAAGATTAAGTATAGGACATGTTATGCAGAATGATTGGGACCTGGGGTTTTCTTAATTAGGGATCTTTCTGTATTTTGGATCTCCTGAATCCCCATTAAAAACCCTTTAAACATTCATTGAAACCAATAGGTTTGTTTTGCCTCTAATAAGGATTCATAATATCTTAGTTGCGATCAAGCACAAGGTAAAGTTGTAGGACCCATTATTCAAAAACCCGTTATCCAGAAAGTCCTGAATTACGGTAAAGCAAATATGAATTATTTGTTTAATATTGAGTCTATTGGAGATATTTCCAATAGACTCAATATTAAACAGATAATTCATATTTTTTAAAGTTATTTCCCTTTTCTCTGTAGTAAAAAACAGTACATTGTACTTGATCCCAATGAAGATATAATTAATCTTTACTAGAGACAAATCAATCTTTGCCTGGGACCCGAACATTCTGAATATCAGTTCTCATATTTGTACTGTTTTATTATTACAGAGAAAAAGGAAATAATAAAAAAAATATTATTTGATTAAAAAGGAGTCTATGGGATAATTCAGAATAGAGGATCCCATATCTGTACAGGTATAGGATCTATTATCTAGAATGCTGGGGTTTTCCTAGGGATTATTTCAAAATGTGGATTACTATATTTTAAGGGGTTGTATCAACATTCATATGATCCTGCCTCTTATTCCTATAACAAGCTATTATTAATATTTCCAATCTTTACTCCTATTGAGGCCTACCTCCCCCTCTAGAACATGGTCTAACATCCATAGACAAACTATTGGTTGCCACCTGACCAGTTCTCACCCAGAAAGTGCATTTTTTAGAAGGGCTGTCTGGGTGAAAACTGCCTGTTCAGATTTCCATATTAGGTATTCTGGATATTGGTCATGGAACATTGTGTCATATACCCTCCCCCTGATGTCACCAACCCACCATTGATATGGCATAGTCCTGCCCCTGATACCACCAGGCCCTGAAATGCCACCACTGAGTTTGCATGTGATATCAGTTGCACATTTAAAAAAGTTGGGGCAGGGCAAAAAAAAACTGGAAAGTTGTGTAATGCTAAAAAACCAAACCGTGGAACATCTCACCAATTAGCAACAGTGTAGCAACATGATTGGGTATAAAAAGTGCAGATTCCAGAGAGGCTGGGTCTTTTAGAAAAAAACATTGCCATACCGGCTAAAATTGCAACAGTTTAAAAATAATGTTCCTCAGTGTAAAATTGCTAAGAATTTGGGGATGCCATAATCTATGGTACTTAATTGGTGATGGGTGAATCTGTCCTGAAAAATTCTCAAAACTGTGAAAAAATTTGCGAAACAAGATAAATTTGCAAAAAGCATTTTTTTTGTTGTGGCGAATCTATGGCTGCCGAAAAAAATTGCTCATCTCTACACTTAAATAGAATATAAATTAAGATTTAGAGAATCAGGAGAAATCTCTGTATACAAGGGACAAGGCAATATTGGATGGTGTGATCTTTGGGCCATCAGGCAGCACTGCATTAAAAACATACTCAATTCTGTAGTAGAAATCACTGTATGGGCTCAGGAATACATATTTCTGAAAACCATTATCTCTGAACACAGTTCATTGCTCAGTCCACAAATGCAAGTTAAGCTGGCCATAGATGGAAAGATCCGCTCATTTTGCGACATCGCCAAATGAGCAGATCTTTCCCAGATATGCCACTAACTGGCAGGGCTATATCGGGGTAATCCGAACGTTCAGCCATAGGGCCGAACGTTCGGATTACAACTAGCGCAGTGGACTTCGATCGGGAAGACCAATCGGAAGCCCCCATATACAGGCAGATAAGCTGTCAAATTGGTCTAAATGACCTACATCGACAGCTTTATCTGCTCATGTAAGGCCACCTTTATATATGCAATCATGAAAAATTGAAACCATAAACATGAGCCAGAGCCTCCTTCTCTGAGCCCTGGCTTATTTAAGATAGAATGAGAAGTGGAAAAATGTCATTTGGTCTGATGAATCAAAATGTGAACTTCTTCAGGAAATCCTGGTTGCTGTGTCCTCCAGCTAAAGATGAGAAGGACCATATGAGTTGTTATAAGTGCACAGTTCAAAAGCCTGCATCCATGCTGGTATGGGGGTGCATTACTGCATGAGGCATAGGTAGCTTGCAAAGGCACAATTAATACTAAGGGGCACATTTACTACTGGTCAAATTTCGAAGTGGAAAAAATTCAAAATGTGGGGGTAATTTTCGATCTAAAATGGCCATTTTTGATAGAATTTGAATTGTTTGAATCGAACGATCACATCATTCAATTTAAACAATACCCCTTTAAAAAAATTTCAATTTGCAAAATTGCCTGTAAGGGCTATGGGAGGTCCCCCATAGGCTATAAAGGCAATTTGTCAGGTTTAAGGTGGCGAATGGTCAAATTTGAATTTTTTTTAAAGGGACAGTACTGCAAATTTAGAATTTTCATATTTTTTCAATTCAAATCGAATTTTGGGCTATTCGATAGTCGAAGTAGTTGAAGTAGCCCAAAATTACTTGAAATTCAAATTTTAAAAATTAATAAAAAATTCACTACAACCCTTAGTAAATGTGCCCCTAAATATTATATGTAGGTTTTGGAACAACATATTCTGCCATACAGACAATATATTTGATAGGAAGACCTTGCTGACTTCAGCAAAACAATGCCAAACCCCATTCTGTATGTATTACAACAGCATGACAACAGGTGCTAAACTGGGCTGCTTGTAGTCCAGACCTGCACCCATTGAAAACATTTGACTTATTATGAAATGAAAAACAAGACAAATGAAACCCTAAGGGGCAGATTTATCAAGGGTCGAATTTCGAATAGCAAAAACTACAAAATTCGAATTTAAAAAGACCAACGAAAAATAATTACAATTTTTGTTTCATCTAATAGGTCTGTTTTCGATCTAATAGGTCCGTATTAGAATCATTTGAATCATTTTTATCAAAGTAATGGCGCATTTGATCGAATTCAATTTGCAGTTTTTCCCAAATAAAACTTTGAATTTTCAAAGTCCATTAATTGACTCCAAATAGGTTCTAGGAGGTCCACCATAGGATAAAAGAGCAATTTGGCAGGTTTTACAGATGAAGCCACTTTGGATTGTGTGTTTGACACAGAATAACTTAACTCAGATTTCCCATTTAACTCACTTATCACAGAATATTGTGTCACAGCATCCCATCCAATTAAAGAGTTCACCATTGAAAACAATGGTGCTTTGGTATGCTAATGAAAAGGTTAAATGCATTAAATGAGTTAAGATGACTTTAGATAACACAGTTTCTTCAATTAACCCTGAGTCACAACGCATATAACACATATATCCAAGTGGCTGCAACTGTAGATGGCGAATGGTCAGATAGAATTTTTAAAGAGCTAGTACATAATAAATTTCAATATTCAAATATTTTGCATATTCTAATCGAATTTGGACTATTCCCTAGTCGAAGACACAAAAATAACTCAAAATTTTCATTTTTTAAATTCAAATTTTCACTTTGACCCTTGATAAATCTGTTGAGCAGCTGAATATCAAGAAAGATTGTTTTGCCCTTTTTTTTTTTGTTTTGTTTTTTGTATTTTACTATAAAGCTGATAAAATAACACTGACTCTCTAACACAATGATTTTAAGTGTTTTTGCCCAGCAATGCATGAAAGTGAATTTATTGAAGATAAGAGAAAAAAGATCACCTACATACATGTATGAATCCACTTTGGATTGTGCATTTGACACTGGTGCTTTGCTATGCTAATGAAAAGGTTAAATGCATTAAATGAGTTAAGATGACTTTAGATAACACAGTTTCTTCAATTAACCCTGAGTCATGACGCATTTAACTCACAAATCCTAGTGGCTGCATCTGTATATGCATGCTGTGACCTGGCGCGGTAGTGCTGCAATATACTGTAAGTAATGAATGAATTGGACAGACACAGTGCCATTTATTTTTATGAGTTGACAGGTACTGTTTATCCAAATTTTCAATTTCAACTTAAATGATCATATCCGTTTACAACATTTCTTTGATGTATCAGCTATCGAAAATGTTTAACAAGTTACTGCTTTGGAAACAAAATAAAAAATGAAATATGATGTTTGAGAAATTCTGCAAAGCCTACTTCTTCAATTCAGCTATTTCTCTGCTGTATGCATGTTTTTTTTAATTCGTATAATTTTGGAATGCAATAATACACCTACATATGAAGAATTTGTATACTTTTTTTTAAATACACTGCGCACTACTAAGGCTAAATTAAAATATGTTTAAGTATAATGGAAGTGCTACTGACTAATTAATCAATACACATTCCCTGGTCCCCTGTAAGTAATTCAGTAAATATGTAAGCACATGTGTTTAAAAAAACAGTGTTTTTTTGTTACAAAGTTATGATCATAGGGGTAGATTCATCAAAGAGTGAAGATCCGCCACTAGAGGGAAATTCCACAGCCCTCAATTCATTTCTATGGGATTTTGCAAGGAGTATTTATAAATGGGTGAAGTGAAAGTTCACCCTTTGATGAATACGCCTTTAAAAATCCCATAGAAATGAATGGAGAGTGGAGGAATTTCACTCTAGTGGCGGAACTTCACTCTTAACTTCACTCTTTGATGAATCTACCCCATAAAGTTTATAAGCCACACCCTGTATTTTTAAACACATGTAACGAGCTCTTGCAGGTGAAAGCCTTAGGCTCGTTAATGATGCTACATCTCCATGTGCTCTGATTGGTGGTTATTCATTTAAATATGCTATGGGATGTGGCAACACTTAGCTTATGATTAAGTATCCAAGTGATACGAAACGCGTTAAGCTGTATTCTTGGGCACTGCAATAAAGTTTACTTGATGATTTGACTGAGCCTCCTGGAAGATTGGTTTTTTGAAGTGCCTGCCTTTTTATGACCATCGGTAAACAAGTTAGGGACCACCATGTGGGGTTAACCTTGACATGGTATGGTGGCTTAACAACTTTATGATCATAACTTTGTAACAAAAAACCCCTGTATGCACTTGCATATTTACTGAATTACTGATGGGGGACCAGGGAATGTGCATTAATTAATTGGCCAAGTCAGTAGCACTTCCATTATACTTAAACATGTTTTAATATAGCCTTAGGAGTCCACCAACAACCTTTCTTTTTTGTATTTTGTTAAATACCCCGAAAATACAAAAATGGCTTATTTATAAATCAAATAAATTCTGCATTTATTTGGACCAAAATCCATGTGTTATACAGGTATGGGATCCCTTATTTTAAACCCCAATATCCATAAAATTGGATTATGGAAAGGCCATTATCTCTCATAATTATATTTTATTAATAATTTCTGTAATGATCACTGTAAAAATAAAAGATTACCTTTTGGGGGAGTGGCCAACCGCTCAATGAGATGAACACATAGCCCCATGTCTCTCCTGCAGCTCTGATCAGATAGTTGTAAATACTAAATCTAACATGGGAAAATATGGCAAAATGAAAGATTGCACAAGCTCACCAAGACCCAGAAGATCCAGATTCTGATGCAGACTCTACAAATTCAGAATGGAACACAACTTCCTATCTAAAACCCTGCCTAGGAAACAATACTTTTGAAACCTGGCAACACAAAGGCAGTCCTGAAAAAAGAGGTAGTGACCTTAAGGCAGAGACTGCGCCACTCCATGCCAGAGCTGCTGATACTGAAACACAATCTAAGGGGCAGAACATAAAATAGACTCTCTCCTGATGGATTGATAACTACAAGATAAAGCCATTCAATCTTTAACCTCAGGATTGAGGACCTAGACAATAGAGGGAGGAGATGTAATTTAAGAAAACTGGGCCTTTCAGAAACGGTCAACAAACAAGTCAACCGCTCTTAAACAAACATGTCCCACTTCAATACTGTGCTAAATCTACCCCAAACCAGTAAGATACATATAGAGAGGGTACATACAGATGCAGTCACTTGGATTTGTAAGTTAAATGCGTCGTGACTCAGGGCTAATTGAAGAAACTGTGTTATCCAAAGTTATCTTAACTCATTTAATGCATTTAACCTTTTCATTAGCATACCAAAGCACCATTGTTTTCAATGGTGAACTCTTTAATTGGATGGGATGCTGTGACGCAATATTCTGTGCTAAGTGGGATAAATGGGATAGATGAGTTAAGTCATGATGCATTTAACTTACAAATCAAAGTGACTGCATCTGTAGAGCTAACTGGCCAAAGGACTAGCTTCTGAAAAACCAAGAGATGTAATTTTCTGCCTTCTACACTTTACTTTTAAAGAAGACATACTCTCTAAATCCAGGCAAATCTTCAACAGCCACCTTTGGCTTCAGGAGGAGCCTTCCACTACTCGAGTACAGCGAGGTCTTAGTGTGAGGACCATGGGGGGAGTTTAGGCAGGCAAGGGAACTGCCGTGGTACAGGAACAGAGGACAAGGGACGGACCGGGTCAATAACAAGGATCAGACAGAACCAAATCAGGAACAGAAGCGTAGTCAAGGTCACAGGACAGGGACAGGACAGGCAGCGAAACATCAGAGTCAATCTGGCAGAGGGTCAAACACAGATAATAATAGTAGTCACACCCAGGAACTAGCAAGCAGAACCTATATTGGGCAATGATTCAGTGCATAGCAGGGGTCTTGATAGGCAGCCTAATAGCGTACGCTGATCACCTGGGAACAGATGGTATCAGATATATCACAGGTGAACAAAACCCTGCCCTACTTGCAATTACAAGAATAGCAATGAGAATGAACCCGGGCCTGCATTGTCCGCTCACATAGAGCAATGGTAAGTCAGAAAGCCCAGAAACACCAAGTCCAGGGTTCAGCTACTCACACCACTGAGAGAATCCTAGACAGATATTTCAACACCAAAGGCCAAGTGGATAAAACCACCACTGGAACATCTGAGGCAAAATGAGTCATAAGCTTCCCTTTAACAGGTTATAACTCAGTTTTGTTTTAACTTCTTCCTTTTCTGCTGACTTGAACCCAATATAATAAGAATAGGCAGAAATCTTGACAAATGCTGCGTCCCCCCTTAGCAATAGGCCAGACAAAGTATATGTCCACATATACTAGGCCAAGGGCAAAAGGCCCATCTATCTTTGCCAATGCTATTAACACTGCTCATATCATGCATCTGTTTCAATTGCTTTATATTTTTTTCTGTGCAGCCATATCTGCAAAGTCATCATGTACAGGAATTTTATTTTAATATAAGATTTCGTTTACGCAGTTTTAGTTACGCAGCTTTAGTGGGGCTTCAAAATACCCTTGATGTTTCTTCTCCCATCATCCATAGTACCTATGCAGCTGCTAAATCATATAACTACAGACTAACTTTATGTGTAGGGGAGGAGACAAGCAACAAAAAAAATTTGTATCCATAACAATTTACGACATGCTTTAACACAATCGTGACAACTGATAAATGCTGCAGAATTAAATGCAGTTGTTGGGGTTCATCTGCTATTTCTATCATCTACTTCATGCACATTTTGAAAGAAGCCAATGCAGTGAGACCAAGAAACTGGTTCCATTTGGCTCTGATTAAACTCAGTCATTTATATGCAAATATGGAATAAAGTGCCACGCTTAATGATTATGCCAAGCCTCTATACATTGAGAACTGTGCTGTCTAATAAAAGTGACAACATATTTAGCACTAAGCAATAAAAGTATTTAAGCCTGACAAGTTTCAAATGTTAAACTAAACACACAACAGTCCATCAAAGAAAGTTTTTCCTTTTAAATAATAGATAATAAGAATAAAAACAATCACAAAGCCATTCTGATTAAATGTCAACAGGAGAAATCATTTTCTCCTGGCTGTGATGTCTTCTCAAAATACCAGTCATTTCATTTCTCTGTTGGACATGTTTACAAACAACTAAAAACAATCATAGCACAATTCAATTTATGGAAACTCAATATCAAGAAAGTAAAGCACTTATGTGAAAAGTTCATACACGTGCTAAAACCAAAAAAAGAAAGGTCCTCAATTCCCCCAGGGTTTCCAATTACTCAGATGTATGTCCAACTGTTTCGATTGATAGTCTTTTGAAATGTGAGTGTTACATATTATATACTGATGGTTTTTTTTCATTGTAAATTAAATTTTATTTGCATTTTACATTTTCTTCAATAATTATTTATACATAATGCATAATGCTGTCAAAATTATTTTCCAATAGAACCAATAGATAGTGGTAGCAAATCAAAAGTAACATAGTAAAAAGTATTGATAACAGATACCATTTTAACACTTAGCAGTAAGTAGAGATTAATGCATGGAAAAGGGATTGATAATGAAAAATTGGTATGATATTTTTAATCATAGTCAGCTGATGATATACGAAAAGAAATAACTGTTCTATATAGAAACAGACATTCACTGTCTTTTGATTACACATTTTTAGCAATATTTTGAAAAGACGAAAGATCTAAAACACTAACTAATACAAAACTTTCAAGCTGATATTAGCAGTTTCTAGTTAGAAGTCATTATGATATAGTAATAACAAAATTAGCTGATGTTATACATATTTCTGTCATGGACTCAGTAGACTTAAAATAAACAAATCACTGTAGTGTGTGGTTTTAATACCAATAGTTTTGTGAAGTAGGCATCAAGTAGGCATCAATCCTTTATTAAACAATCTGTCGGTATAACCATATCATATAGATGTAGTCATCTTTGCTTGGCAGGTGAAGCATAGTACAAATAATGACTCCCTATTGCTCAGAATTACTTTTCTCTGTGGTGTGTTTATAATGCTGATATATAACAGGCAAAAACAAACCATATCATTCCTGTTGACTTATCCCCATCTTCCCAAGGCCCACATTAGAAGAAAATCATTAAAAATATATGGTACTGTGTTCACATTGGTTACATATCAAAAGAAATAGAATGTTTATATTTACTTTGTGGATACGATTTTAATATAGATTGCATTGTTTGTCCCCTGTGTAGATTTGTCCTGCCAGCTCTATTAGCAGTGATTTTAAGTGTTCCTTTTAGGCAAGACACTGAGCCAAAATTTTGTTTAGAAGCAATAATCACCAGAGTGATTTAAACCTGAAATCTCAGAAGAACCACTTAACAGCTTACTGTACTTACATGTTCTGCGCCAAAGACTTAAATAAATACATTAAATTGAAGCATTACTCTTTAGCAGGTAAAATGAGTTTGATCTCTCTATCTTGTGCTAAAAATAAAAAAAAAAATTAATACAATCTGTCCACTGAGATTCTGTTTGTATGCTTTGCTCATGGATGTTACTAAATTGTTGAAAAGTTATACAGCTGAGAATTTCTAAAGTAGGTTTCTTTGTTGAAAGATTACAGCCTAAGTTCTCTGAATAGAAAATCTACTGAGATCTTTAAAGACAACAAACATTATCTAATATATATTTTAATAATATCAATATGCACTCCTGTGGCTTTGGGCAAATTGCCTGTTATAAACAGTTGTTATTAAAATCTATTTAGCACCACTATTTAAATAGAAAGCTGGAACAAGTAGCTTTTAGAACTTCAAATATGAATAATGCTATCTTGGATAACATCCATGAAGATACAACATTTAGTCTACACTTGAGATATTTTGATATAAACTAAACTCAGTCATTAGTATATGTTTAAAATGGTGACTTTCTACAGAAGTAATTTTCACTTGCAACTGTCTAACTAGCAAAAAACTATTTTACATTTGTAACTACTTATCGCTTAGCAAGAACTTGATCATTTTGTGTTTTATATACAGTGGTGTGAAAAACTATTTGCCCCCTTCCTGATTTCTTATTCTTTTG
>CM044431.1:126109308-126127277 GCA_024363595.1 Xenopus borealis
CCTCTGTCCCTCCGAAACAAAGTATAGCCACTGATATTAACTGCCCAGTCATGCAACTCAATATACAAATAGGTGTATGTATGGTTTCCTGACAGAACCCACTCATTAATGCAGTTCATCCGAGCAGACTAAACAAAAACACTGAAACTCACAGCAAGTTGCTAGAATCATGTAATAATCCAAGTACATTTGTCAATTTTTTTATCTGTTCTAGAACTTTGTATTTGTATTCGTAAATGAGCCCTTATATGTTAAAATCTGGGGACAGATTTACGAAATTCACGTGAAATGATCGAAGTTCGATCGAATTCGATCTAATACAGATCGCACACATTTTTTCGTATATTCTGATATTCTAATTCGACCTCTTCGATCATCGAATACCGAATTATCATGGTATCATTACAGCATGGTGAACATCCCCATCTAAGGTGTGGCGGGCATCCCAGCCGGCCCACTAGACCACCAGGGGAACTCCTCACAAGGATATTCCCAAATCTTAAGGAAGGTGAACTGTTTCTATAAGTTATACTGAATTATACATGCATCAGTTAAAAGCCCACAGGTATCTCTGTACAACTGTCCTTCCTCACTCAAATGTCTTTCCAATAATGTTCTTTTGTGTTTGAAGGTAGAGTCTACTATGAATATATCTTTTTAAGGGATTATTAATGTATAGTGAAGCATTCTTGTAATATCGGTAGAAATAAGTCAAATCAACTGGACTTGCTATGTTTTTTCTTGAAGACATTTCACCAGTCATCCAACTGTTTTTTTTTTTTAAATTCAGAATGACTTTTACATATCTTATCTATACAGATATACAGATGAAGCCACTTTGGATTGTGTGTTTGACGCAGAATAACTAAACTCAGACATTTGTTTCACTTAACACAGAAAACTGTGTCACAGCATCCCATCTAATTAAAGTGTTCATCATTAGATTAGATAACACAGTTTCTTCAATTAGCCCTGAGTCATGTCGCATTTAACACACAAATCCAAGTGGCTGCATCTGTACCATGACCTGGGTGAATGAGAATCTTCACAAACATTCTTGGATTGTTAATAGACTTGCATAGGAAGCTGCCACATAGCTACAGTTTGTTAACAACAACCTGTATTCATATTTTTTGTCCAAAGTTATTAAATTGCATCAATTTCAATTTTCAAGGGTGTTGAACTATGCATGCATTTCTATTTCTAGATTGTGTGTGCTGATTTGGTGTGAGTTAATTTTTTCTGACTTTTTTTGCAGCTTGTATTTTCTTTCAGGTGAATATAGTGAACAGTGGTTCTTTATCTTCAAAGCATTAATTTTTTATACTGCCATAACCTTTAAACAAAGCATTATTAAGTAGTTGAAATGGCTTCAGAAAATATTTTATTCCAGGAAAAATGATGTTAGTAGGTGGCAACATTTTTCACTCGAAATGGATAAGCAAAGAAGACAAATAAGGTTACACTCTCTGACCAGAGCAATCAGGCATTTGCTAAAATGACGAATCTGGGAGCACCTAAACAGAAAACCAAGCAAAATAAAATAATGTTAACAATAGATATCTAATAATAAAGTAAACAAAAAAGTAAACAATAAACTAAAAAAAGCTAAAAATTGTTTCCATGAGCAACAAACTAAAAAGTGAATTTAAAGGAGATTTTTTTTATTACCAATATGAACAACATTGCTACTGCTTTCAGAATATGTTGAATTGTAAAACTACGTTTGATTCCCTGTTTGGGCTATAAATACTCCAAAGATTGGAAAACAAAAATATCTTATGCAAGCCTTGCATTTTGTATTGATTTGGTTTGTACTGTTTCTACATTTCAAATATTGTTTTGTCCAGGGCTTTCTTATGAAGTGTAAAAAACTCAAGGCCAAGTTTCTCCTTTGACACATTTAATAATGTCTATCTTACTGACTTCTATACGTTATGTGGGATTTAAAATAAATTATATTGATTCCAGGGCTGACCAAGCATGAACCTGTTAAATAAAGTAAAATGTCATTTCAAATCACTGTATTATTGTTGTTTTATTGAGCAACAACTGACAATAGGTAAAGGGCATGTTTTTTTTCATGTAAATGGATTTTACAAAAAGGTGATTATAAGCATCTAAATTTTTTGTATCAGTCAAAGATTTAATCCTAAATCTGTCAGTGTCTATTAGGGTCTTATAAGCCTCATCTGTGTAAGAATTGTTCATAGAACTATAACTAGGTTAAAGCTAATGGGCAAGGGCATTGGACAGAGTGACACTGTTATGGCCTGAAGTCTTTAAAACATGTTCACATTCTAATGTATGTTAGCATGACCTGATGTATGGAAACCTTGCCCTGGGAACAAAAAGTCCTAGGTACCGTATGTCTAAACAACAGCTACTATTCAGCACTACATTTCATAAAAACAGCTATTTTTATTGTATGTGGTGGTTTTAATAAAGTCTTTAAAGGGATACTGTCATGGAAATGACGCATCAGAATGCATCAGTTAGGGGCAGATTTACTAAAGGTCGAATTCAAGGGTTAAAACCCTTCGAATTTGAATATCGAATAACCTCGATAAGCTCCCTAACACAAGACAACAGCTGCCTGGTAGATCTAAGACAGGGGTAGGCAACCTGTGGCTCCAGAGCCTCATGCGGCTCTTCATCCTGCTTGCTGCGGCTCAGTCTTGTGGCTTTGCCTGTCACGTCACGTATACAGCCCTCGCACCTGATGGTGGCTTCTTGAGTATGCGACTGCAGTAAGCTAACGGTTAGCTTACAGTGGTTGCACACTCAGGAAGCCACCAGCAGGAATGAGGGCTGTATAGACATTCCAGGAGCTGCAGCAAGATGAAACATCATGGTCCTTACTGCGGTCACACACTCAAGACAAGAGAGGGAAGTTCAGCATGGAGCTTCAGAAACAGAAGTCACAGATGAGAACACTAGCATTTAATAGGGCTATTCAGTGTTTCATTTATTTCAAAGTAGGCCTACACACACACACACTGTACTTCTGTTTGTTGCATTCTGTTGTAACAGTTAGGGGCACATTTACTAAGGGTCCAATTTCAAGGGTTAATTAACCCTCAATTTTGACCTTTGAATTTTTATCGAATTAAAACAGCTCAAATTCGAATTTCGAATTCGAGGGGTTTTAACGCAATTATAATTATTGAACGATCAAACATAAAAAATCTGATCGATCGATAAAATTGAACGATTTGAACGATTTTAAGCATTTGATCAATTTTTTTTATTCGATCAAAAAAATTTGTAAAAATCCTATGGGAGCTTCCCATAGGGATATATATAGCAATTTGGTAGGTTTTACCTGCCGAATTGTTATATTGAATTTGTTTTAAAGGGCCAGTACTTCGACAATCAAATTCGAATTTTAGAATTTGGTCAATTTGAATCAAACTTTGGGCTATTCGATAGTTCAAGTTTTTTTAAATTTTAAGTTTATTCAGATTTTCACTTCAAATCATTTTGAACCTTAGTAAATGTGCCCCTTAAAATTAAAAAAGGTTAAAACTTTAAAATGTTTTATTTTTCTTTAGTGGAAGAGGGGGCAAAATGGCTCTTTTGAAAGTAAAGGTTGCTAACCCCTGGTCTAGCCCCATGTCAGATTTCAAAATTAAATCTACTTGCTCTTTTGAGAAATGGATTTCATTGCAGAATGCAAGGCATCCTTTATACAAAAGGTGGATTTTTTAAGACTAGTAATATTTTGTTGGTTATTTTATCAATACAGGTATAGGATCTTTTTTTACCTTCTGGGATTTTCCAAATAATGGCTTCTGTAATTTGGATCTTCATATCTTAAAGGGGCTGTTCGCCTTTAAATTAACTTTTAGTAAAATGTAGAGAGTGAGATTCTGAGATCATTAGAATTTTTTTATTATATGAGGTTTTTAAGCTATTTAGCTTTTTATTATGCAGCTCTCTAGTTTGCAGTAACAGCAATCTGGTTACTGGGGTAAAAATTTCCATAGCAACCATGCATTGATTTGAAAACAAGACTGGAATATGAATAGGAGAAGGGCTCAATAGAAAGATGAGAAATAAATAAGAAGCAATAACAATACATTTGTAGCCTAATAGAACATTTTTTTGATGGGGCCAGTGACCCCCATTTGAAACCTGGAAAGAATCAGAAGAAGGTGGCAAATCATTCAAATAATATAAAAAAGAAATAATGAATAATTGAACAGTTGCTTAGAATTAGCCATTCTACAACATACTAAAAGTTAACTTGAAGGTGAACTACTCCTTTAAGTACACTAGAAAATTATGTAAACATTAAATAAACCCAATAGGCTGTTTTTGCTTCCAAAAGGATTAATTACTGTAGTTTGGATCAAGTACAAGGTGTTGCTTTTTTATTATTATTATTATTATTATAGAGGAAAATTATTAATTTTAAATTGTATTTTTTGGATAAAATGGAGTTTATGGGAGATTATTGGAGCCATTCCATAATTCAGAGCTTTCTGGATTAAGAGTTTCCAAATAACAGATCCCATACCTGTATATACATTGCAGATAAAAAGGCCAGTTAGTCCATCTGTATGATATGATTGTTGGTCCCTGAACAATGTAAGCATCAGCTTGATTTGGTCTACTGTGTATTTGTCAACACTGGACCCAGAACAGCTCATTTGAAAACCTCACCAAACAAACAGCTCTGGCCAATTTTAGTGCATAATCAATATGCCTGTGTAATTACATTTTTAAAAAAAGGTCTTTATAGAGCCAGCAGGCTCAAATGTTTTTTTATCTGTCTTAGGTTAAAAAATGAAAGGATCAGTATACCTTGTTGCTGCCTATTCTTTTAAATGTGAAAAAAATGTGTTTATAATTTCTTGCACAGCTTGACCCCCTGCATAATGAATGTCTGGTTTTCTGTAAGTCAGAACAGTCACAGCAAAGGTGTAAAGGGAGAAGATTTGTTTAAATATCAGAGTAGAGCTCATTATTTCTAGTTATACTAACTCAGCTAATAATAATAGCACTGTTACTTATATATAATGAAAAAACAAAAGAAAACATATATTTAGTGATGGGCGAATCTCCCGAGATTCTCTTCGCCGAAAAATTAGCAAATTTCCAGAGAAATTTGCGAATTGGCAAAAAATTCTCGAAACGAGTCGCGGCAAGCTTTTGACGCGTGACTCGTTTTTCCTGCGAATTTTTGCCAAGCGAAATTTCGCTGGTGATTCGCGAATTTATTCGCCAGCGTCGAATCGCGCGAATTCGCCCCTGGCGAATAAATTCGCCCATCACTACATATATTAGACATATTCTCACCATACACATTCTATTTATTTTGTGTGTGTTGAAAACATTTGTTTTATAGGTCCATACTTCCCTTTTATGTCTAGAAGCTCAAAAAGAAAAAATTTAATAGCATATATGTGACATCTATTTAGTTCAACAGTTACTGTAGAATGCCATTGAATTCCCTTTCTTTCTATATCTTAAACTTGCTTGTACTTTGTCACAACATTCAACCCTGTCCCTGCAAACTATTTTAAAGTTGGGTGGATTGTTTAGGACATGGGTGTCCACCCTGCGGCCCGAGGATGGATATGGATGCGGCAAAGCTTAAATGCATGGTTCCAAAGAAAACATCATGTTGCAAAGGATATAGGAGTAGGCAGGAGGGGGGACTTAGTTAGTAATAATAATACGTCTATTTAATATCCAGGTGTCCCATATTCCAGTGTATAGCTCCATCTGGTTATCCAACTGGTATTGTAGTTCTTTTTTGTGTAGTTTCTTTACTTTTACTAATCAAAAGTGCTTTTCATGTGTGGCCCCAGACAATTTTCCTTTTTCCAATGTAGCCAAGTGAAGTCAAAATGTTGGACACTCCTGGTTTAGGATTTATCATGGTACAGTTTACATAATTTCCATAAACTGTGTATCGCCAGGTATTTGGAATCTATTTAACTTCTGAAAAATCAAACATTGAACTGATTGGTTCATCTCTAGCATGTAAGATTGTGTCATAAAATTCACTTTGTCTGGAGTTTTAGTAAATGTGGTAATAAACCAATGTCTTTAGGTAAAACCTCATTCCTCAAAGAAGAGTAGTTTGAACATAAGAGGGAAGTCCATTACTACATAATAAAGCATGCATCCATGCAGTGGGAGAAATGCAAAAAAATAGTTTTTTGCACTTTCAACACTATGTGGGGCATTGTGAATCAGCTTGGATGCAAGTCCTAGAGGGAAAACCAGATTCCAGATTCCATAGAGAAGAGGGTATAGAAATTGAAATATAGTTGGTGGTAGGTTGTGGTAGGACCACCACAGAATTGTCTTCACAATATAACTATAAAGGCAAAAATGTTATTAAAAACATTTTTATTGAGGGGGAATGTTGAACAAACATTTTTCATTGATACATTTTCAGACTGCTGTAATCCTTTCTGGGAAATTGCTGACTGACAGACACCCACCACTCCTATTTGTCCTCCTATGAGTCTGGGAGCAGCAGTAGTATAAGAACTGCACTACATATACTGACTTGCCATGGACACAGGTGGTGCCACAGTTTTTGATACCAAATAATTGTTAATACACACAGGGTTAATACATAAATATATATAATATCAGAAAATAGGCCCAGTTCAAAACACTGCACACAGGCGTAGTCTTAATGAAAAAACAGTGCCAGTATTAGGGCTTTTATAGCAACTGATGGATACACCACATACCCATCCCCTAAACTACACGTGGCATAAAACCTACATAAAAACATATATTCACAAAGTGATATAATATACCCTTAAATATGCAAATGATTAAACACATTAGCAGAAAAGGTTTTAAAAGAAGTTACTTAGCAGTTTATTTAGTTGGTGGATAAGTACATTCATTTCAGAAACGGGCTTTCTGTAATTATTTTCCTGCTATTTGAGGAGCCCACGTGTCCTTGATGTAAGTTACAGTACATGCACATTATAATAGTTCTGTTCCTGTATAGAAAGTCCTACATATCTGTGATTTATGATGGGCAAATAAATTTGCCTGATAAATTTGTGGCGAATTTTTTTTGAAGTGTTTCAGAATTGGCAAATGCATAAAAATTGTACATGTCAAGATTATTTGACTTTAATGCATTCGGACCAAATAGTCGTGTGTATATAAATTGTCGCTCGCGTCAAAAAGATTTTGATGCCCATTGATGCATTTTTGCTAATTTTTTGCCAGCACAGATCCACTCATCACTCTCTGCGATGTACTGTAAGTAAAGCATGTCACTAATAGTAAATGGGCACAGTACTAACTATAATTATGAATTCCATCTCACTACTCCTGGCAACACAAGCACTTCAGCATAGTAGAATTCAAGTTTCACAGCCAAACCTTCACCATTTCCGCTGGACTGTTTCCATCATTGCCTGTTTATATCAACATACCCCCCCCCCCACTCCCATTTGTCCTTCAATAAGTCTGGGAGAGACAGTAATTTTGCAACATGAAAAAAATGTAAGGATGAGAAAGCCTAATAGCCTAACAACATAGGGTGGATATACAAAATATGAACCTGGGAATTCACAGGGATCTCCAGAAGTTAGATATTGTTGGCAATGTGCTGAAAAATTCTAAGTAAATGTTAAAGGGAAACTGTCATGGGAAAACATGTTTTTTTTAAATGCATCTGTTAATAGTGCTGCTCCAGTAGACTTCTGCACTGAAATCCATTTCTCAAAAGAGCAAACAGATTTTATTATATTTCATTATGAAATCTGACATGGGGCTAGACATTTTGTCAATTTCCCAGCTGCCCCATGTCACGTGACCTGTGCCGTCACTTTAGGAGGGAACTGTTTTCTGGCAGGCTGTTGGTTTTCCTTCTCAATGTAACTCAGGGATCCCCAACTTTTTTTGCTCGTGAGCCACATTCAAATGTAAAAAGGGTTGGGGAGCAACACAAGCATTAAAAAGTCTCTTGGGGTGCTAAATAAGTGCTGTGATTGACTATTTGGTAACCCTTATGTGAACTAGCAGCCTACAGGAGGCTCTGCCTGGCACTATACTTAGTTTTTATGCAATTAAAACTTACTTCCAAACCTGAAATTCAAAAATAGGCCCCTGCTTTGAGGACACCGAGAGCAACATCCAAGTGATTGGAGAGCAACATGTTGCTCACGAGCTACTGGTTGGGGATCACTGATGTAACTGAATAGTGTGCAGTGGGATATGGGTTTTTACTATTGAGTGCTGTTCTTAGATCTACCAGTCAGCTGTTATCTTGTGTTAGGGAGCTGTTATCTGGTTACCTCCCCATTGTTCTTTTGTTAGGTTGCTGGGTGGCGGAAAGGGAGGGGGTGATATCACTCCAACTTGCAGTATAGCAGTAAAGAATGATTGAAGTTTATCAGAGCACAAGTCACATGACTTGGGGCAGCTGGGAAATTGACAAAATGTCTAGCCCCATGTCAGATTTCAAAATGAAATATAAAAAAATCTGTTTGCTCTTTTGAGAAATGAATTTCAGTGCAGAATTCTTCTGGAACAGCACTATTAACTGATGCATTTTAGCTCAGACTTCACTTCTGCTAGATACCTGTTTGAACACTTCTGAACTTCCAGTACTTGGTCCTGTGTCAGCACTGCCTAGCATGGTATTGTGGCACAGACAAATAGTATGTAGAATTATTTTTATGACCCTTTTTTGTTAGACCTGAAGCAGTGATTTGGAAAGTCCTCTGTACCTGAAGGCAATTTAGAATAAGATTTTTAAAGACTGTATTTTCTCCTAGACACTCATGGAGTGCCTAGGAGGAAAGTAAGGGTAATAGCTGAGGTAAATACTTGTTCTCACAATATTCTTGGCACTGTTGTTGAATTACTTGTTGATACAATATTGCCTTGATATAAACCATGGAAGACCAAGGGAGCAAAGGTTCAAAACGTTAACACTTTCCCAACAATTTTCTCATAGTGAGAATTGACATTCTGATATTCAACAAATGTAACAACTGTTCTCCAAAACATTTTCACTTATTTATTCAAATTATTATTTATTCAATGATTTAAGCTTCCTATACTAGCTTGTGCTCCATATATTGCTCAATATTCACTACTATTGATAAAACATTTGCAAATTTTCCGTTGATTAATTTGTTGTCGCTAAAGAAAATGGATTCACTTACCAATAATGCAATGCAAGCCAATAGAACTTAGTAATATTCTGTTTGCATCCTAATGATTGTAGAAACCTCAAATAGAATATTTTGTGCAGGGCAGCCACTCTTTTCCCCCAAGTAATGATAATGAATAATTACTGTACCACCAAATGGTGAATTTTAAAGGGTTGGTTAAACATAAAAGTCCTCAGGCATAAAGCAAAACATAAAAACCTTAAACATAAAGCATTATTAAGGGTATTTAAGTAATCTCCAATTTTTTGCACTTTTTAGACTGCCTTTTGGTCTTTCTGAATACAGTTCTGTACTCTAGAGTGGCAGGGGAGAAAAGGCACATAGGTGTCCTACCTCTCATCCTATGCCCGTCCCCTAAGATGTATATGTTAGGGAACTGCAGAAGATGCAGGCAACAAGATGTCTGTCCTTACTGTGTGACCCACGGCATGTGGTTACAGGACTGACCTGCCCCTCCTCACACTGTGGCCCTCGGTGCGTAGTGCAGCATTTTCTCGGAGCAAGTGCTTAAACACAATGATGCATGCTCTTGCTCCAGCACTTGCCCCTGTAAAATTAAATGACCCCTTTTGTCTTTATGCCCAGTTCTTTCAAATAAACCATAAGTGCTTATATTTGAACACAGGGTCTAGGCATTATATAACAAAAGCAAATAATGTGGTTCTACTTCTATATCATGTAAGGCATTTTGCAGACATTTCTTTACTGTTCACTTTATCTTAAACTATAAGAAATAGCTTTTCGATTGTCAAAGGTGCTACTGCTGCTATGCCTGGTGTTTTCCACTACCAACCGCCATCAACCAGGTGACTTACTAACAATGCTAGGCAACAAAACCAGTATTAGGCCAAGGGCACATGGAGTTGTCTCTGCTGCTCTCAGCCTGAAAATATTTTCAGGATGAGAGAAGTGGATCTGCGCAGTGCCCATTTACATTTGTTTGAACTCCTTCTGCTTGCATGCAGTCACGCACAGCAGAACAGAGTGGAAGCGTGTACTTTTTCTTTTGTAAAGTTATAATAACACTTCAAGAGAATTGTGGGAGAAATTTTTTAAACTGTCACTAAGTAGAACAATGGAGTATTATGTAAGGTTTAAACTGCTACCATAGTTAGTTATTTACCACAAAAGACATATTTATGCATTGCAGCTTGACAAATACAAAAGAAAAAAAGATGTACGTGTATCTTATAAATTGGTCTTAGAACAGTATTATCAATTTGTTTACAATATTACTACAGGTATTTTACTTTTATTTATCTATTTATTGCAGTTTTTATATAAGTTTATGAATAAAGTCAATAAAGTAAATTGCAATATATATTTAAGCTGGCCAACTACATCAAAGTCATCCCATATCTGGCCAGTCCTACTCTCAAATTGCATCTTATTCATTAAGAATTCTATTGCTTTATTATACATTTTACAGGGACTACGTTTTACCCGCAACTTACTTGCTGCTTTCAAAGTAAAACTCCCAGACTTGGTTGCCCTTTTATTAGACACCAGTTGGATCACCTGACTATAGATGGGAGGGATGGGAGCTACAACAGAGAGCTGGTCACTACTACAATATGAACTATAACAAACAAGGGAACTCAGTTTGTACTTGTCACGGCACTCAGTTTGTACTTGTCACGGCACCGAGAGTATTTACAAAGATCATGGCAGCAGTAGTAGGTCACATGAGGCTACAACAGCTGTTTAGCCTGCCCTACCTTGACTATCTCCTACTGAGATCACTATCCTGTGAAGTAGCAACAAGCAACACTCACAAGAGCATTCAAATCCTAACATTACATGGCTGGTTAATGATTTATGCAAAAATGCACTACTACCATTCTCTCACAGAGATTAAGCCGATACGTTGAAGTCAGCCATGTAGCAGGCAATTTTACAAAAACAATTTATGACAAGGACCTGCATACATCTACAAGGCCTCATGACCTACTCAATAGAGGTGGTCCAGTAAATACAATTCCAACTGGACCTATATGGTCATGGAACTACTTGGTAACTTATAATATCCTTATATTTTACAAAAGGGGTACTTTATTCTAAACATTATTTCACCCTGGGGTTCTATTCAATCCAGGACATTCACACACTAAGATGACTTTTATATAGTGATGGGCGAATTTATTCGCCAGGGGCGAATTCGCGGCGAATTCCGAAAACGACGCAACGCGCGTCGGAAACGACGCAACGCGCGTCGGAAACGACGCGATGCGTCGGAATCGACGCGACGCACGTCGAAAACGACGTGACGCGCGTCAAGAACGACGCCAAATGGCGAAAAATTCACGAATTTCTCTGGAAATTCGCTAATTTTTCGGCGAAGCGAAACGCGGCCGTTTCGCCCATCACTACTTTTATAGCCTCATATTTTATCACACATAGGTTTCAACTGGAGCTTATTTATATACACTGGCAAATCTGCACTTGGCAGTTACCAATAATATCCACTCAGTGATAAGCTTGGTTCTGCCAGCTGCAGGTAGAACAATGAAGGCAAACATCTAGTTGGTTGCCAGGAGTTACTGCCCAGGTGCACATTTGTCCAATATTTATACAAGTAAGTCATGTGACTCAGAAATACACATCTCAAATCGAAAAATTACATCTAAAAGATGTCAAGTTCACGTAGGAGTCAATGGCAGAGATCCCTTGAACCATTTAGAGATGTTAATAGCCTTCATAATGTTCAAGTTTTTTCAGAGGGTTTTTCCTGAAAACTCAATCAATTTAGAAGAGTTTTTTTTTTTCACCGAAAACTCAACCACTTGGATTTTTGGGTTGTTAACCCTAAGTTTTTTCCATTTAAGTTAGAAACTATTTGAGTTCTGAGTTCATTAGAGTTAATTCAAGGTATAAAAAACTATAAAATTTGACCTTTGATAAATAACCAACAAAAGTCATCTTGGAGTTCCAAGTCATGGAACTCTGTGGAAAAAAACATATTTCCCTCTATAAAATGTTTGGTTTTATATATCAGAACACAATTAACAATCAACCTGTCCTTTACAAGGATTGAAGATGGAAAAAAAATTACTGGCTCTCAGTGCAGTTCTCAGCAGACATAAGGCAAAATTCTGCTCTGCATTTCTTGTGCTGCGGCACTAACTGATTTGTGCATATGAATGCACAAAGTTAGTGTGCTGAAGTTAGTGTGCTGGATAAGGACATCTATGTCCTAGAACACACACATTCTGAAGGTTCAAAAAAGTTGCATTTAGGACAGCGCATGCACATAAACTAGAAGACATGCAAAAACTACAAAACAGTCATGATTTGTGATTGATAGTGATGGGCGAAAATGACGCAACGTGCCGCGACTCGTTTCGCACATTTTTTCTCCAATTTGCGAAATTCGTGAATTTTCGGTGAAACGGGATAGATTTGACCATTACTACTGGTGTCTCTTGAATTTAATCACCGGTGGGAAATTGCGCAAATTCGCTGCAAATTCACGCATCACTAGTGATTGAAACATTGGAATTATTGTAGTTGGTAAATTCAATGTCTCAATACCCTAAATATATTGATAATGGGTTGAGTGAAGAGGATCTTTTGTATTTGTCTGTATAAATCTTGTGGTTATAGCCTCATTGCACCCCCACTTAATGGTTCATAAATTAGTGGGGTGCACAACTTTGTTTGTTATAGTTTATACAAGAGCAGTGGCCAGATCCATGTTGTAGTTCACACCCTTTCCAGCTATAGTCAGGTGATCCTAATGGTGGTCTAATAAAGGGCAACCATGATTGGGAATTTTAACCTTGAAAGCAGCATGTAAATTGCAGGTAAATGTAGTCCCTGTGTAAAATATGTAATGAAGTAATTGAATTCTTAATGAATCAGATGAAAGTTAAGTTGGGACTGGCCAGAGCAGGGATGAATTTGACATAGTTGCCATCTTAAATATATTGTAATATATGGACAAACAATTCCTTTTTTGTTTGAAGGGTAAGGCATTTTTTAGTAGCTTAAAGCACAAAATGTCTCAATGTCCTAAGTATTGATAATGGGTTGAGTGCAGAGGACTTCTTGTATTTGTCTGTATGAATCTTGTGGCCACAGCCTCATTGCACCAATACTTAATGGTTATAAATTAGTGGTGAGCAACATTTTATGAATAAATTACGTTTTCACTTATTACGACACTCTGGGGGGTATTTACTAAAACTTTATATGTGTGGCTTATATGCCTTAAATTAACCATATTCTGTGCTAAATTGCATGAAATGATCTAGCTAAATCGAAATCACGACCACCACTGCATAGATTTCTTCCAACCTCCTCATAAAAGGATGATACCCATAAAATCATGATGGCACATACAGATAGAGTCACTTGGATTTGTAAGTTAAATGCATCGTGACTCAGCATTAATTGAAGAAACTGTGTTATCTAAAGTTATCTTAACTCATTTAATGCATTTAACCTTTTCATTAGCATACCAAAGCTCCATTGTTTTCAATTGTGAACTCTTTAATTGGATGGGATGCTGTGACACAATATTCTGTGATAAATGGGATAAATGAGATAAATGAGTTAAGTCGCGACGCATTAAACTCACCATCCAAAGTGACTGCATCTGTATTCATTTTGTAAAAGAAAAACCATTCTCCTCTCATTTCTGCATTGAATACACTTAAATGAGGAGTTATGTTTTAGTAAGCAAATTGCTATTGGAAACAACACTGCATATCTGGCATGTTCTTTGTCTAAAACATGAATTATATTAAATAACACTTTAGTTTAATAAATACAATCGTTGCAAAGTGTCATAATCTTAGGAAGCACTTTGGGCACTGAAAACATTTTTTTTTAACTTAGCTGCATATTGGAGTAATGTATTTACAACCATTGCCTTTCAAAGACAATCAGAAATAAAAAAAAACCCATGTTCTAATTCAAAAACCACTCAGGTCTTATTATGCCCATCAGATCACTTACATTGCACAAATATCTTATTGAAGCAAAGCATTTTAATGCAGGGAAATGCTGAAGCCCTTTTCCTGAAGGGACATGACATTATTTATTGAGCACATTAGCAAAGTTTATACCTAACAGCCTTGATGTTTTTTTGTGCCCATTAGCAAGACAGTTTTATGATCATTTTACAGAGTTATGTTATTAATAGCAATATGCAGGCTCTATCAATGTATGATTAATATATCCTTGAAACCAAATCCAGTGTGGTATTAATATTGACAGAGGTATATTGCAATATATTTCTCTTTCATACATAAGAGCTTACAAAAACAATGCATGGGTACATGTATAATGAACTAAAGTACAGATGCAGTCACTTGGATTTGTAAGTTAAATGTGTCGTGACTCAGGGTTAATTGAAGAAACTGTGTTATCTAAAGTTATCTTAACTCATTTAATGCATTTAACCTTTTCATTAGCATACCAAAGCACCATTGTTTTCAATGGTGAACTCTTTAATTGGATGTGATGCTGTGACACAATATTCTGTGCTAAGTGGGATAAATGAGATAGATGAGTTAAGTCACGACGCATTTAACTTACAAATCCAAGTGACTGCATCTGTACAAAATAAAATCTGGCTTTTAAATATAATCTCCTGTGTATGTTGTCTATTATCTGACCTGGATAAATTGCTGCACTTCATGATTTTTTTTTAGACTAATGCTGAATTGTTAATATAAAGATTTAAAGTATTTTATTAAAACATATTACAATTGTCAGGACCACATAGGTAAATATCTCACCCACTATGGCCTTATCTGCTCAAGATCAAAGTCAGATGGGGTGGTATACAGTACCCATGGGTCCCAGGTTTTTTGAAATTGCATTTGTCTGTCTTGTAGAATGCTAGTTAGTTTCTTGTTTACAAAGGAGCCGATTTACTAAATTCACGTGAAAAGATCGAATTTCGATCGAATGATCGATTATTTGATCGTCGAATGATCGAAGATCGAAGAAAAGGGTAGCCTAAATCTATTCGATTAGCATTCAACAATCGAATGCTAATCGAATATCGAGGAAAAACAAATACATTTTTGGTGAATTTAGTAAATCTGCCCCAAAGATCCAGTTTATTTTATTTTTGAGTTGTTGGATTGGGAGTAGAGGGGATTTCCAGGATTTAGCTATTATTGTTTTTGCTGTTGTAAATATATGGTTTATTAATTTTCTCATATATTTATTTATGTTTGCAATTTTATTCCCCAATAGAGCCTGTTCTGCTCTTTTGTGCAAGTTAATCCCTGTTATCGAGTTAATCATTTCGTGTACTCTGGTCCAGAATCGCTTAACCCTGGGGCATTCCCACCATATATGAATAGCCGTGCCCTCTCCTCCAAGTTTCCTGAAACAGGATGGATCGTATTGACTGTTGATTTTATGTAATCTAGAGGGAAAAAGATAACATCTCATTAAAACCTTATATTCTGCTTCTAAGAGGGAAGTATTTATTTCACTGTAGGCTGTTCCATCCCATATTTGCTGCCATTCCTTTTCCTCCAGGGATCTTCTGAAGTCTTTTTCCCACACCCTTTCATATGGTAGGGTTACTGGGGAATAGGCTTCCTTTAGTATCAGATATAGTCGAGATAACACACCTCTGGAGTAGGGGTATTTAATACAAATTGTTTCTAGGTAAGAAGAAGTTGTCATATTAGAGCTTTTGGTTTTTGATCTCAAGAAATGTTGTATTTGGATAAAGCTAAAAAGTTCCCTTGATGGAGGGGAGTACGATTGTTGAATTCTCTCCCAATACATAAGACCTGAATGACCAAGTAAATTTTTCATGGCCGTCAGACCCTTTGATTTTAACCACTGAAATGAGGAGCTGTCCAGGCCCGGGGGAAACTCTGGATTTCCCAAAATTAGAGTGGCTGGGATGTGGGGTGATATTTGTTTTGATTTGTATTACACTTATCCCATATCTCCAGAGCATGTTCCATCATTGGTGAAGGTTTTGGAGCCTTAGTACGTATGAGATCCATGGAACAGCTGACAAAGTAATTGGCTGAATATAGGATTCTTCCATGAGGACCCATTTAGGAGGTGGGTTGGCATGTAGTGATGGGAGAGCAGCTAATTGGGCTGCTTCTAGTTATGTATTAAATTCTGGTACCCCCGGACCTCACCCCTCCGTTCTGGACCCTATCAGTGTAGCTCTAGATACTCAGGGGAACTTGGTTTTCCAGATAAATTTCATTTGTCTTTGTAAAGTTTCAAAGCATTTTTATTAAATGCTTTGGTTAAGTGGGGGATCAATTTTTTTGCGAATTTTTGTAGTAGAGGGCAGAGAAGCCATCTGGCCCAGGTGTTTTATATGTTTTTAATTGTTTAATCGCTGTTTGTACCTCTGGGTTAACTGGAGCTTCTAGTAAGTCTGCCTGGGAGTCGGTTAAGTGTGGAAGACCTGCTGGTTCCTGGAATTTATCCACTTTTTCTTTGGGCAAGGAAGAGCCAAATGCAAAGAGAGATTTATATTGTTTGTTAAATTCTGCCAATATTTTTATGGGGTTTCCTGAGACCTCCCCTTATGATGTTTAAGTTTATGTTTTAGATTTGGGGTCTGAGGTTTTTTGAAACATTTAGCTAATAAGGTTTATTACTGAGAGGGTAATATTTTTGGGATCTCCACTGTAGTGTAGAAAACTTGCGTTTTGCTAATTTTTCACTGTTTTGCAAATTTTTTACAGTTTTGCAAATTCTTCAGGAAAGCGAAATAGGCCAAATTCTGTCATCATTAATCCATACTCCTTGATTTTAGGTGTAAAGTTTTTTGTTACAAAGAGGAAATTGTCAAGCTTTTTTGGTACAAAATCCAGTGTGATTACAGGAACTTACAGCAGGTTTCCTTAATGACTGCCCATGCAAATATCATTACTGATGTCAGCAGGAGGCTCAGATTAATAAACTCCACTAATAAACACACTAAGAGGGTTATTTACCAAAATGAATTGAACTCATTTATCAATAACTCTTCTTGAACAAGTTAGAGCGATAAAACAATGCAACAAAATCAGCCATAAATTCATATTGTGCGATTGACACTCTGAAAACTTTATTACTTTAAAACTCAACTTATATATATTGTCACTGTGAAAACTCGACTTTTTTTAGTTATCAGATGAAAACCCCCAACTTTATCAGATTATACAGAGCAGATTACAATATGAAAAAACAACTTCAGGGATATCTGCCATTGACTTCAACATGACTTTGACAGGTTTGAGATGGAGTATTTTTGTATTCAGATTTTTTAGTATCCTTGGTGTGTAATAAATCTTTAAAAAAAAGTTGACTTTTCCCCTTAAAAACCTTGACCAGATAATATGCAAATCATAGTGTTCCATTAATTTTCAATGAGACTGAAAATCAGACACAGATGTGCACCATTTGATGCACTGAGCCACAGGAAAGACCACATTCAGCATTCTCCAGGGTTTTTCAAGTTACACTCACTAATGAAGTCTATCAGAAAAAAATGGAATCGTATTAGAAGTTTTTCTCCTCAAACTGAATCTCTGCCATGACTTTGCAAATCATAAACCATGAGAACTTTTTCTCACTGAATTAAATCTGGCCCTTTATTTGAGTATGTTCAGAGAGTATGTACAGCACAAGCCCCATACATTTAACAAAGGAGTATATTCATTCATATGTATACACAGATGCAGCCACTTGGATTTGTGTGTTAAATGTGACGTGACTCAGGATTAATTGAGGAAACTGTGTTATCTAAAATCTTCTTAACTCATTTAATGCATTTAACCTTTTCATTAGCATACCAAAGCTCCATTGTTT
>CM044431.1:126128478-126157162 GCA_024363595.1 Xenopus borealis
ATTAGCCCTGAGTCACGACGCATTTAACACACAAATCCAAGTGGCTGCATCTGTATATTATTGAAGTTGGTGAATATTCATGTATTCAAATACATGTATGTAATTTGTTAATAATAATAATAATAATAATAATAATAATTAGTGATGGGCGAATTTACTCATCAGGGGCGAATTTCGCGGCGAAAATTTGCAGGAAAAAAATGATTTGCGCGAGGTTTTTGACGTGACGCAACGAAAACGGCGCAATGAAAATGACGCGACGCGCGTCAAACGCGTGCCGTGACTTGTTTTGCGAATTTTTCAGTAATTTGCGAATTTCCAGATAAATTTTTAAGCGCAGCAAAACTGGGGAGATTAGCCCATCACTAATAATAATAATAATGACATTAACAAATTAAGAAATATGTAATTTGTTGATAATTAAAGTTTTTAGAAATATTTTTTTTTTTCTCTGTAATAATAAAACAATACATTGTACTAGATGGGAACTAAGGTATAATTAATAATTTACTAAATTCACATAAAGGATTTGAAATTCGATCGAATTTTCAAAAAGATTCGAATTTGAATTTTCGAATGTTTTTGAAGACAACTTCGACCACTGAATTTTGAAAATTCTATTGAATTGAATGATTAGAATAATTCAAATAAAAATCTATTTGAATATTCGACTAATCGACAGTCGAATAACTTCCCATTTAAATTTTTATTCGACTGCCTAGTTTGCCAGATTAAAGCTACCAAATTCGGTTTCATTAAATTTGATTGAATAAAAAAATTCGATCGAATGGATAAAATCGTTCGAATCGTTCGACTTAAGATATTGTGATCGTATTACAGACCTCTTTTCCAAAAAAAACCCCAGACCGAGGCATTCTCGATAACAGTTTCCATACCTATACCAATATGACAGAAATAGACAACAAACAATGCTACTTACAAGGTTATATATAACATTTTTAATGCAAACACATTCATTCAAATATTCCACATAGCCATTATCATTTCCTAAATTTGACTGACATTTTTCTACTATCAGACAGGTAATAGGAACCTTAATATCCTTATCTGAATGAACACTCACATAGTTTAATTAATCTCCCTTTCACTTTCCTACAACCTGGCATTAAGCATTTGATCCATGTTTGTATTGATTTACTTCATGTGCAGGGCAATGTCATTTAATAATGTCACAATTTCAGACAAATTATAGTGAAAATTGTAAAATGCTTTTTGATTTACCAAATGTTTGGGTTGGTAAGACATCCAAGCACCTGTCTTCTAAAAATGCAGGAAACATGTTGCTTTTAGTGATTGGCGTCAAACCGTGCCACAAATTTTTCGGCGAAGCGAAACGAGATAGAGTCGCCCATCACTAGTTGCTTTATAAATCCTAAATAATATCTGGGCAGTATGATAGTCCTTTAGGTTAAGTTATATCCTTTGAATATTATTAGTGGAACCAACATGTAACATACAGTAAATGAAATGTAATTTTATACTACTTTCATATTTGTAAAAAGTATTTGTTTTAAAATGTAATAATCACAGTGTTTTATAAGGCTTTGCAGAAAGAAGATGGGACATATAGTGGCACCCTAAAACAAGCCAAGATTCAGCCCTCCCTCTATTTCTGAAGCTAAAGCAAGTTGAGTGTAGGACTGGCCAGATATGGGATGACTTTGACAAAGTTGGCCAGCTTAAATATATTGCAGTACATGGACAAACAATCCCTTTTTTGTTTAAAGGGTAAGGCATTTTTAGTAGCTTAAGGCACAAAATATTTCTATGTCCTTAATATTTTGATAATGAGTGCAGAAGACCTCTTGTATTTGTCTATGTGAATTTTGTGGTCACAGCCTCATTGCAACCCCGATTAATGTTTTTAAAAATTAGTGGTGAGCACAACTTTCCCTTGGTTGTTATATTTCTGAAGCAACTTGTAGAATCCAAATCAATCAGTAGTTCACTTTTTAGTTTACTTTTTATAGTTATTTGGTATTTACCTTCTAGTTCCAGCTTGCAGTTTAATACGCTGCCTTAATATGCGGAAAAGCTATTGCTCTGTGAGGCTGCAATTTCCTTGTTATTGATACTTTTTAGTACAGGTATTGGATTCATTATACAGAAACCCATTATCCAGAAAGCTCAGACTTACGGGAAGGCCATCTACAATAGACTCCACTTTAATCAAATTATTCTTATTTTTTAAGATGTTTTATTATTTTTTCTGTAATAATTAAAACAGTACTTTGTACTGAATCCCCACATGAGATGTAATGAATTATTATTGAAAGTAAAACCATTCTATTGGGTTTAATTAATACTATTGATCCTAATTCTATTGACTTTAAAGGTGACATAAATATATTTGTGGTGCCGTCATAAAATACAAATAACTTTACTTTCACCTGAAGGAACAGCTTTGAATTATCTTGGAATCTGTCATGTAATAACAATAAGTAATCTCTGTAATCATGCTGAGCGATGTTGGAAATAGAAAATATAATTTTTAGGATCAAATGGATTTTAGACATGCTTTATCCACAAAGTAAGCTCCTTGATACTTACAAACATTTTTTTCAACAAGTAGTACAGGATTTATAGGCTAAAACTGGTGGATATTGAGGTCAAGAATTACATTTATGACATACAGTATCAGTTATTAAAAATGCTTCAAGGCTTTTTCCTACAGAAGGAAGGATCAATGACATTTCTAATGCTGCAAGAAAGATCTGCAAAAAACATTTACTTTAGCAGGATTAATACAAATAAACAATGTGATGCAAGCTGTAAAGCGAGGCATGTCATAATGCCATAGAAGATATAAATGACAATGCAACGCACTAAAATTATGGCTAAATAGATATTCGATTGGCAAGAAATTAGGTACATATTTACAAAACTTTATACAATATTTTATGCCTAAAAAAGTATCAAGGCAATCAAATTCAGGACATATTTAAACAAATGGCAGTTGCTCTTTTGATTGAATTGAAGCAATGCATCACAACCATGGTAATAATCCAAAGTGCTACTCAGCCTATTTGGGTTTATTATTTTAAACTACACTAATGCCAAAAATAGTGCCATTGTTTTAAATGACAGTTAATGCACAGTTACAGGGTTTCAAAAATAGATGAGAGTCCATCAAGTTCAACTCATCCAAATGCCCCAGCACATATATAAACATACTTACATTGATCTACTTACATATATAAATAATTGCCAGAACAATAAAGGGGTTGGAGTTGAATGGGACCACTTTTCAAATGTAATACTAATAATACTATAATACAAATAATATTGCTTAATACATGGATGTGCACACTCAAACAAATCACATTGGATCTGCAGGGGGTGAATGTAAAAAAGTATGCTTTACTTAGTATGTTCACAATCAAATTACAATTTCATGACATGAAAAGTACATATAATGAGAGAAAAATCACAGTTTAAGTTATAACATACATACCCCCAAAAAGGAAACAAGGCAAAAATGTCAACCTACAAGTAGCGGATACACAAGCCAATAGTGAGAATGCCCCAACGTTTCGGCATTAAGGCCTTTGTCAAGGGGATCCTTGACATTGGCAACAGTTGTAATTCACATGTCTGAGCACCAGGGGTGTATCTGGGGCGGCTGCCACTTGAGGCAGCAGCCCCGATGCCGCCCCCCCTCCCGCTCTGCGCTTTGAACTTATAGCGTCGGAGCGGGTGGAGGAGGGGTCGCATCACTAGTGCAGTGATTGCGCTCGTTGCGCTAGAAGAGCCGAATTTCCGTTTTAAAAAATGGAAATTCGGCTCTTAAAGTTACCAGAGGCGGCTTTTTGCCCCCCCTGGTAACTGGCCGCTCCGTGCCGCCTGAGGCAAGATTCTCACCTTGCCTCATGGCTGGAGCGGCCCTGCTGAGCAGACAGGCATTTTTGTCTAAAAATGCACTACAATCTGAAATCTGTCCCATACATGACTTACGAGCTACTAACTGATGGGCCCACATGCTGCATATGAAGCCAGCCTATTTTGAAAATAATATGCATAGCACTCTCTTATTATCAAAATTATAGAAAAAGTTCAGTTCATCCACATTCCCTGAAATCAGGGCTAATGATTAGGTTGCTTAACATTAAAGCATGTTTATTGGTCTACCTCACAAAAAACAGTAGCTACCCTTTTACTACAGTTTCAAAGTAACACAATATAATAGTAGATGAGGTTGAGATAAAACTTGCATTCAACCATCAGCACAACATTTGTGTGTAAGTGAAAGTAGCCAAACTGATCTGTAGCTGATCCAGAGAAAAGTGAATTGAATCGATACAATAGTTGCTAATATTCCTCATATACTGCTAATAAACATTTTAACTAATTGTATCAACTAATTGTAGCAAATTGTTACAGTTCAGATGCTGCTGGATCACTGAGCTGCCAGACTGAAACCCTACACACAGGAACATTACATTTTAAAGTTCAATTTTGGAAAAACAGTAAAAAGTAAAAGAAGGAAAGCAATTGAAAAAAAGTATTTATTTCTGTTGAACAATCTGTTAACCAACTCCTTTAAGGAAACAGTCACCAATATCCAATCACAATGGTTCCACTGAACTATTCAAATAGGTGTTGGATAAAATTCACAGAGGTGTGAAAGTGAGATCTGGTCACAATGGTAATATAATGGCTACATCACACCTTCATACCTTTTCCAGTTTCAGATAACACTTACCTGAATAGATCAATGGAACTACCATTGACCATTGATGGTATTAGAACTTATTCTATGTTCCACTACACATAGGGGAGTGGCTTTTAAAATGGCTCCTTCATTCCCCATTCTTTCCCCAGCTTCTAGGCAATAAACAGAGTTGGGGATTGCCATAGATATAAAAACTTACTTTTTTGGGGGATCAGTTTGCACTCTTACTGCACATACATACTCACTCACACATACACAACACTAAGGGGCAGCTTTATCAAGGGTTGAAGTGAAAATTTAAATTAAAAAAATTCTAATTTCGAGTTATTTTTGTTTACTTCAACTAGGGAATAGTCCAAATTTTATTAAAATTTTAGGAGAGCTAAGGAAACACATCTACTATTTACATGTAAATTAACCCAACTCAAGAAATGTTTCAATGCAATGTTTATCCAAAAATAAAAGGGGAAAATTGCTAAATCATGCAAAATTACTGATCTGTGGTTAAAAAAAACATTTTAGTCAAATCAGAGCTAAGGAGCATGTCTCAAGCTTATTAAGCTGCTATTTAGCTTCTTCTGTTGTACCACATATTTAAGAAAACATTTAAAATTTTGAGTGACAGAATTATTACTGACAATGCATTTAGCTCATGTTACCTACCTGAGAAATACTTGAAAATTATTTATTTTTTTTAACACTCAGAAGATAATTTATGAATTCATAAAATTTGTTGTAATATATTGTTAGCTTTTAGGCAGATGAGCTCTTGCCAGGTACCATAACATATTTTTTCAATGTCACTTTGAAACATGATATTATTATGTTTCATTTCACCTAGTGATACCATAAATTGTTGCATACACTGTTACTGTACTGAGATTCATTTGGCCAGCAATGCCCATTTTTCTTTTGACATATTTATAACTGGAATATGAACTTAATGAAAAAATGACCTGAATGAGTAGTCTTTTTGAACTTCATTAGTCATAAGAACAAATGATATCTTGAGATCAGCATGAGACCTTTAAAGAATAATTCCTGTCGTGGATGATAGTGAAAAATATTTATTTTATTCAAGTCTATTTCCTAATACTAACACAGATATACAGCATATACAGTATACAGACATTTCTATAAAATGTGATTTAGATTTCTTAGACCACAGTGATCTTAGATTCTAACTTTATACCTCTGAAGGAATTTAAAATTAACTGGATTAATTAATAGAGACTGAGATAGGAAAGTTTAGCTTAAAGAAAACTTCTGCACATGATTATTAATATATGTAATTTGAAGAATATTTATATCTAGTACCAGACCTATGTCTACTACTACTTAAAATGCATAAAACAAATATGCCCACTACTACATAGAAGTGCATATAATTTTTTTATTACAGCCTAACATATTATACTGCATGTGAATAATAAAGTAATACAGATACATTTTAAAAATAAAATTCTGCCTGTTTCTGCCAATGTGTATGTTTATAAATTGTCTTGCCTGATTATTATGTATGGAAAGATGTGCATATAATACATCCTTCTGACTAAAAAAAATACAACATTTTAATATCCAGTTCATTAATGGCCAGGTTGAGCAGTTTACTGAAACTGCCATGTTATCTACAAAGCACAGGCACCTTGGCAGGTAGAAGTGCAAGATAATTCAATAAATAATCCCCATTTTCCAATACACAAAACCACTTTTTTAATGATCACTTTTTGCATTGTCTACCTTACGCTAAAGTTAGTTCTAGTGATGAGTTAAAATGTCCCATTTCATTTTGTGAAAGCATTTTTTATATGTGTAAAATACACTGGATTCAAAAGTAATTTTTTATGGTGACTACGGGGCAAATGTACTAACGTGCGAAAATGCACTAGCGACGGCTAGCGAAGGCTTTGCACGCAGCAAAACACTTTGCCAGTGAAAATTTGTTCAGACAACGCTGTCACTAAAGTGCGAAGTTTCGTCCAGGGCACAGAACGCTGGCAAAGTTGCGCTAGCGTTACTTCGGCAACATACGGCATGAAGTTAACGTTCAATGGACGAATATATTGCAGCAAATACATTACATTACACAAGCCCGGGCAACCTCAATAAAAGAAAATAGAGTTGTTATATTGCCCTACACATGTGTCCACTGTATAGTTTATGTTCCATATATAAGAAAATGTAGGGGGGAAGGTCAGTACCCAAAAACAATTTTACGATCTTTTGCAGCCTATCACCCTGTCACTCCACTCCTATCTACTCTATTGCACTTCACCTGGTTTGAAGTGGCGAAGGCAAGTCTGGCGCAAGATTTAACGTTCAGTATAATCTGCATCTTAGTGAATTGGTGGAGTTATGTTCACTTAACAGAGCCAACATTTGCCTGGTGTTAGAGTGCGAAGCAACGCTAACATACCTCTCCTTCACTAGTGAAAGGGCACCTGAGTTCCTTAGAAATCATCGAAGTAACAAAATGACGTTACGCTAGCGAATTTTCGCTAGCGTTAGCCACTTCGCCCTTTAGTGATTCTGCCCAAATTTCTGTGCAAAATACATTGTAGCCAATGAATGATTTTCTCTCCAACTTTTTTCACACAAAATACATTGAATTCAATTTTGCCACAGTTTTACGAATACATTTGCAGCTAGGGAAACTTTGAATTGAATTAAAAACATGAAAAATGTTGCTCATCATTAGTTAATTCTCATTAGTTCAGCATTCATTGATTGTTTACTGCTAAGAGGAATCACTGGGGTTTTTTTTTTTTTGCAAGCGTCGAAAACGGCGCAACGTGGCGAAAAAGACGTGCCACGGCTCGTTTCGTGAATTTTTCGCCTATTCTCGAATTTCACTGGAAATTCGCAAATTTTTCGGCGAAACGGGATCACTATTAGGGAGTATTCACTAAAACTCACAATCACCTAATTTTCTTAGTAAAACAAAGTTTGCCTAACTCATCCACAAATTTAACTCATTTATGAAAAAAAAAACAGCTCAAAAAAGTTGTTGCAAAAATAGTCGCAACAAATTTGAAATGCATTTACAACGTATTTATAGGAATATCGGACAAAAATGAGTGCAGATCTTGATGTCAAGAAACATATTCAGGGACATATGACATAGACTTCTACATGACCTCAACAGGTTTTAGCTGGAATATTTTCGGATTTGGATTTTTTAGAAACATTGGTATATAATTTTTCTCAAACCATGCAACATTTTTTAAACTGCACAATATTTTTTAAATTATACATTAGAGTCTATGGGCATTTTTTTCTTGTTGAAATGTAGCAAAATATTTCACTCATCGTGATATATTCTATTTTCTTATAACGGATTTCAAAAAGCTTTTTCCTATAAACTACTTTCCTCTTTTATTTTCAAGAGCAAGATTTCAGCATTGACCTTTCATTATGTTATTATCCATTTAATGTATTTAACACATTTATTGTAATATGTAATATGTTTATTTAATTATTGAAACAGCTAATTAGCTTTAAGCCTTGTTTTTTAAGTCACTAGAAAAATAGTTTTTATTTGTTTTATCACATTTTACCTATTATAACCTATATTTAACTAGTAACATAATATGGTTCAATGAACAAGTCTAAATGAAAATTAATCTTTGAAAAAATTAAATTGGAGAATATGTTCAGAAAAACAGACCCACAAGGACCTTAGCAGAAAATACATATAAGAAACCAGCAGAAAAACAAGTCCAAGTTCAGGCATAGGGCATACACCAAGTAAGCAGAGCCTGTAAAACAGGCACTAGGGTGTGGCAGGAGGCATAACCAGGGTGTCAAAACCATAGGAGAACAAGGCAGGGCAGGAACAGACTTACACTGGAATGGTTACCAGTGAACACTGACATGGGGAAAGTAATTGATATTATCCAATAGGTGCCAGTGACTCTACCTCCTGTGGCTCAACCCCGGAAAAGCAGTGGCCAGAATATCTCAGGTCCCCAGTTCTAGGGAGTTTAACAGTACCATTATAGCAGCCTCTGCAAAATCACATCACAAAATAAATAGCACGCTTGCTGTTTCCTCTTTTGCAATAGCATGAACATTAGTAAACCTATATTTAAATAATTTTAAACTACCTACCCTTCATGTATGAATGAAAACTCAGTTGGGATTTTTTAAATCCCCCCTTAACAAATATAAAGTCAATGATTGCAAAATATACACTTTAATGAATATCCTCCACAGTACAACTAATTTGCCTCTTCTTTTTCTGTTTTGCCATTTCATAGTGAATTTTATTTCCAGGAAATGTTATGTATCAATCTGTCAGGTATGCAGGCCTTTTCATTCTTGTTTACAATCCCACTTTATCTAGCTTAGAAGACCTTTTGGCTTTGCTTGGAATGTTGCAGTGAGTTATTTGAGCCATGAAAATACATTTAAATAGTTTAGAGTTTATAGGGTAGGAAATGGTGTGATGCTCTATCATCTATGAATTAGTGGCCTTCATGAAAACTTTCAGCTTGTATAGGATACACACCATGTTGCATCTAGGCATATCAGAGGTTACATAAAGAGCAATTCTGTATGTGAACTGTTATTAAAGAAGGTGTGCGGGGTTATGCAAAGAAATGCATAAATGTTCTCCAAATGCAGTAACCCAGAACAACCAATCAGCAGGACACATTTACTGGTTCCCTGTTTAAAAGCAAGCATTTTATTGCTTGGTATGGGCTATTGCAAAATCCAACAGAATATTTAAGCTTGTGTTTTTGTGAATATAACTTTGTTGCTTTGAGGCTGAAAAATGTTAATGCTTTAATACACTGGGAAAATAAAGTTGACTTTTTTCCGTTATTTTTCTTCAATAAATCCTGACTCTTCATGTTTTCAGAAAACAATGTATTTTAGATCATATTTACAACTTAAGTAAAATAAAAGTAACCAGCAAGACTGTATAAAACAAGTGAATTGACTCTAGATCCTGGATATGTTCATATCACCTTAGTTAAGGATTAGCCACCCATTTATCTCCTTCACTGTTATCTTCCCTGCCACATGCATTCAGTTGCTAATTTATCTGAATCATTCAGATTTTTTATGTATATATTTTGAAGTAATAAATAAAGTTTTAGTACAAACCAATCATGCAACCATATTAAAAAAAAAATGAAGGACACATCATAAAATGAGATGCTATTGTATGTTCATGATAGAAGTCTGGTAATGTAAAGTTTGCAACCTCTCCCTTGGACACAGTTGACATCTGCTCTGCCCTTAATTTATGCATAATGCACTGAAGGGTGGCAACCACACTTGGGCCCTGAATTTAAAGCCCTATGGGATGACGTTGATGTAGTTGGTTTAAAGGGTAAGGCATTTTTAGTAGCTGTATGCACAAAATGTCTCAATGTCTTAAATATATATTGAGTTGAGTACAGAGGACCTCTTCTATTTGTCTAAATGTATTTTGTGGTCACAGCCTCATTGCACCCCTGCCTAATGGTTTTAAAAATTAGTGGTGAGCACAACTTTCCTTAGTTTGTTATAGTTCATATAGGAGCAGTGGCCAGCTCCTTGTTGTAGCTCCCACCCCTTCCAGCTATAGTCAGGTGATCCCACTGGTGTCTAATAAAAGGGCAACCAAGTTTGGAAGTTTTACTTTGAAGGCAGCAAGTAAGTTGCAGGTTAAACCTAGTCCCTTTGTAAAATGTATAATGAAGCAATAGAATTCCTAATGAATCAGATGAAAATTGAGCGTAGGACTGGCCAGATATGAGATGAATTTGACATAGTTGGCCAGCTTAAATATATTTCAATATATAGACAAACAATCCCTGTTTTATTTAAAGGGTAAGGCATTTTTTAGTAGCTTTATGTACAAAATGTCTCAATGTCTTAAATATATTGTTAATGGGTTGAGTGCAGAGGACCTCTTGTAATTGTCTAAATGTATTTTGTGGTCACAGCCTCATTGCACCCCCGCCTAATGGTTGTAAAAATTAGTGGTGAGGTGAGCACAACTTTCCCTAGTTTGTTATAGTTCCTGTCTTGTGGCTGTCACTGCTACAATCAGTACCTAGTGCCAGATATATTATCTACTGAGAGGTGCAGAATGCAACCAGATCCTGGACAGAAGTGCTCCTTGAATGAGCACTTTTGAACCCCTTTGTGATCGTGTACTTCTCTCTGGGGTCTTTGTAAATGTCTCCTGTGGAGTTACTGAGCCATTTATTTGTGAGAAGAATGGCAAGACCTAAACATAGTCAGAACTATGGTCATCCCAGTGGTAGCAATGGGTAGAGAGTGTGGATTATCAGAAGGGCTGAACACCAGAAAATGTATGTTTTCAAAGTGTGGATTTTTTATTTTTTTTAAAGTATAGTCAAGAAATTAAACCCAAATCAATTACTGTATTGATTGACAGTGAAACTAAAGCTTTATTTGTTTTGCCACATAACACGAAGACAGGAAACTGGTGTGAAATTGTGAAGGCAATAGAAAAGGATGACAGAAGCAATGATAGATAGATAGACAGTATTACTGAATTAATAAACATGAACTTGCATGAGCTTAGTGTAGCAGCTGTTGACAATCAAGCCTGGTGTGCTATAATTGATACATGAGGTTATAAAGAGTCATGTTTAAACAACAAATAATTGTTTGCATATTTATCCTTATTGAGATCAGCATGAACACCCATGAATGCTGTAGTTATTTAACCTCATATATAAATTATTATGAATCGGTGCCAAATAAAAGCAGTGGGCTATAATCCCGTCATTGATTATTGCATTGTATTGATTTTTTTTTAAAAAAGAAGTTCAACCAAACTAGAATACACAATGTGACCTTATTTATTATGAAAAACGCAAGGCAAAATCAATACAATTTAACAAAACCTCCCAATCACATGATTTTCTCGGTCTTCTTCCTGAAAAGTCAGAAAATTTCAGGTTAATTCTAACACAGACCACAGAAAATTCCAAATAGGATAGGGACCTCTCCCATATACAACCTCGACAGGTCTGAGATGCCAGATGTTTGACTTCTGGCTTTTTCCTTCCTCAGGATATTGTAAATCTCGAAGAATTCAAGGTTTTTTCCACACTTAAAATTCAGGTTTTATAAAAAAAAAATGTTTTGAGTTTTTGGCATCCAGACTTTAATAAACAACCCTTTTAATGTAATCAGTTCAATATAAATGATTGTGCCTCAATTAAATGCATAGATGAGTAAAATGAAACAAAAAAAAAATGTTACTCTTACTAAATCCTACAAGTTTTAACTGAGAACAAAACATTTGCAGTACTAGACATTTTATTGGGTAGAGTTATAATGTTTGTCCATAGCATTTGATGAAGAGTATTGATGTTCTCATTTTTGTCTCCAGTGGCCAGCTGTCCATGTTCCAAAATATCACCAACTATTAAGTAGTGTTAAAAAAAGGTCAGGATTACATTGTCAGAATTTTCTTTGTCTATTCCGAAAGGTGATGATTAAGGTTAAGATAAAGTATATTGCCATTTAACAGATGCTGGCCAGTGTGAGACTGTTCGGTGCTTTAATGGATATCTTTTATTTCCAATGCTTTACCTCTGGCAGAGTGTATATGTTTTAATACTGGAAAAAGAAAAAAGTAGGATTTTGTTAATGCAAAGTAAAACCACAAAATATGAACATATTTATTTTATATATTATATATTTTATATTGTGTCATAATTAAGTTTAGGTAATAATGTTTTGAATATTAAGATAATAGAGATGAACCCTATTATCTTCATATATTTACATTAATTTAAAGCAATATTCAAATAATTTCCCCTGGGCAGAAGCACAAGAGCATTAAAGGGTGCAAAGAGCATGCCATTTTAAGCAATACTGTCATGGGAAAACTTGTTTTTTTCAAAACGCATCAGTTAATATGCTGCTCCAGCAGAATTCTGCACTGAAATCCATTTCTCAAAAGAGCAAACAGATTCTTTTTTTATATTCAATTTTGAAATCTGAAATGGGGCTAGACATATTGTCAGTTTCCCAGCTGCTCCAGTCATGTGACTTGTGCCAGCACTTTAGAATTGAATTACTTTCTGGCAGGCTGTTATTTCTCCTACTAAGGGGCAGATGTATCAAGGGTCAAAGTGAAAATTCTAAGTAATTTTGGGGTACTTCGACTATTGAATAGGCCAAAATTTTATTTGAATTGAAAAAAATTCGACAATTTTAAGCCCATTTGGGCCAAGTTTTTTTTACAAAAAAAATATTGCTGCATTACCAGTTCAGCATTTTGGTCATTCTTTCTTTAAGGACAGACAAAAAAATGGCAGTTTTTAGATTTCAGTTCTTAGATTTGCACAAACACTGCTTTAGCGTGACAAGATATACTGCATATTGGTGGAGACCCTGAGACTGGACCACACTTGGGTCAAAAACGTTTCCATCAATTCAATTCCAGATCACCCTATACACTTCAACAGTTTTCACATGATAACCTATGTGATAAACTATGTGATACATTGAATTTAGCTCATTATGTCATGTTTCCAGAGCTGCTATTCTGAAAATTCAAATTCAGAGCAAATACACAGATCTTCTTGTTTTCTTCTGGTTGATTTTATGACACTTACAAAAGGAAATGTGTTTCCTTACTATCTAAATAAACTAACACAAATTTTAAATCAAGTTACTGTGTTCACCCCATGCACTTGTTCACCCCATGCTATGCAATGATGTTTCATAGTTGACTTTATATAACTGTATGTATTTCTGTCTGTAAAGAATTTGGTCAGTAGAGTGTAAAGTTTCTATACAAGAGTACTAAGTACGAAATTATGGCTGGATGTGCAGTAGCAAGTTTCTTTAGTAAAATGTGGAATCAAATTAGATTTTCAGACTGAAAGTTGCTTCTAGGAAATAGAGGTCTACTAAATCTGAAATTCTGATTAATTATTTCACTCTTCTCCTCATATTAATGGTGAAAACACATTTTTGGCATTATTTTGCTAAAGTAATTTTCCAATTAAATTTCTTAATAAAAGAGATAATATGGCAATGTTGTGCACCAAGCCATGTACAAATACCCTAGAGATCAAATTGATATATAAACGTTTAAAACTTTGTAGCATATGCTGTATGTATTTCCTTGTTTTCCCTTTCCTACAATTATTATGTTATATATTTATATATATACTTATTTTGGTGGGTGTATGCTCAATATTGTTATGTTTGTCGTCTATGTATATGTTCTATATGTAAATTTAGAATATTTAAGGGGTAATTAACTAAACTTCAGTTTTTTAGTGGTAAAGTTTATATGAGTAAAAACTAAAAATGTTTTGAGATTTATTATACCTCGCAGCTGTTAAAAGTCTGAATTCTGAAAATCCACCATCTCAAACCTGTTGAGGTCTCGTAGAAGTCAATGGCAGATGTCCCTTTAACAATTTTAAGATATCATGATCTGCACTGGGTTTAGTCCAAATTCAGGGTTTTCAGATGATAGCCTGAAAACAACAAGCGATTCGGGCGATTGTTGAGATGAATTTGAGTTTTAGTTTAAAAAAAACTTTACTGTACCACCAGTTACGTACATGATGAGAAGTAATGAGAATACATGACAGCATTTCTAAAATGTGTTGACTGGAAGAGATTACTCTGGTATGCCTTTATGTATATAAACAATAATCAATTCATCAGTTTACGTTTTTTGTACTGACTCAAAGTATAAAATATAACTAAATGTGCATACTGTTCTAAATAAAGAGCAACCATTTCATTGAAAAATGCTCTTTATAAAGTATTTTTCTGAAAACAAGGGATTTAATGCAATATGAAATATAAATATTTTGCTTCAAAGACAATAATTATCAAATATTTTTCTCACATTAGATTTAAAAAAAAAAAATTACTGAAATATAATTTAAAAAGTACAATTATATAAACAAAAATAATTGTTTGCTTGTGAAATATAGAGGTTAGCAAAAAAAAATAAAAAAATGAATCAAAGAACCAAGCCTTTTGTTGTGAAATATAAGTAATAGCTAATTCATTAAAATTTTCACTTATCATGGAGATTATGTCATGCATTTTTTATTATGTATTTTTTAAGCTAGTTTGCAGCATTTGAAATAGACTTTGTATTGGCTAGTTTGTGGAATTATGGGCCTATTTCACAAAGGCATGAATGTAATTTTATGCTTTGCCTTTGCAAGAGCAAATAGAAAATCCTTTAATAAAACAAACTCAAACAGATTTAAGGTGAATGCATTTTTAATGTTGTTACTGAAATTCGTTTTCTTAAAGATAAGAATATGCTAATACAGCTTTACATATATATTGAGTTGTTAAGAAGTTGTCATTAGTAACTAACTCAGAAATAAATGTATTCGATGGCAAACATTGTTCTCAGCACATTTTAACTTTTAAGACAACAAATGATAGAAGAAATGGTGATTGTGATGAAATGTTTTTTAATTGTTAAGAGTACCTAAAAATGCAACTTGCTAGAATCATGGCCATATAAGCAAGCCAAACTTCTGACACCAAAAAGCCTTTTACACTTGCAAATGGGATGCAAACAGATATAAATATGCCACACTTTTATTATAATTTTATTGGGGGCCTGTGATGTTCTAGAAAGAAATTAAAATGCACACACATTTTACTATCATAAGCTACCGAGGGGCTTATTTACTATAAAATCCCAAACTTTAGTAGAAAAAAAAACTTTAATTTTTAGGAATTTATTAATTCCACTGTCCACTGACTTGGCAGCTGTTATTTTCTTTTCTTCACATTTTTTCTTTAATACATGCCGACTATTCAAGGTTTCAGAAAATATATGAATATTTGAAATTTTTGCAGCATTTTTTTCTCAAAACAAGATAATACACAACTCGACTTTTGATAAGTAACTCCCTTGATTTCTTCTCTGCCTGGTTGTATTTTCTTGGTAAAAGACTGGCAAATGTATTCATCCTACATACTATTTAAGGCTTGAAACCATTTATACTAACTGTAGAGTTTAGTATCAAAATAGCCTTTGATATTATGTCTGTTCAAAAAATCATCCAGGCCCCTTTTGAAAGCATCAACAGAATCAGCCATCACAACATCACCCGGCAGTGCATTCCACAGCCTCACTGTCCTCACTGTGAAGAACCACCTACGCTGCTTCAAATGAAAGTCCTTTTCTTCTAGTCTGAAGGGGTGGCCTCTGGTGCGGTGATCCTCTTTATTGGTAAAAAGGTCCCCTGATATTTGTCTATAATGTATTTTTAAAGTGTAATCATGTCCCCTCACAAGCGCCTTTTTTCCAGAGAAAACAACCCCAACCTCGAAAGTCTACCCTCATAATTTAAGTCTTCCATTCATCTAACCAATTTAGTTGCATGTCCTTGCACTTTCTCCAGCTCATTTACATCCCTCCTAAGGAGTGGAGTCCAAAACTGCACTGCATACTCCAGATGAGGTCTTACTAGGGATCTATAAAGAGGTATAATTATGTTTTCATCCCTTGAGTTTATGCCCTTTTTTATGCAGGACAGGACACTATTTGCTTTAGTAGCTACAGAATGCAAAAATAGAAACCATACTTTCAATGCCCATATCCACGTCAGTAATAAACAAGTTGAAAAGCAAGGGACCCAGTAAAGAGCCCTGCGGTACCCCACTAACAACACTACTCCAATTAGAAAATGTTCTATTTACTACCACTCTTTGTAGTCTATCTTTTAGCTAGTTCTGTATCCAGTTACAAATACTATGTTCCAGGCCAATATTCCTTAATTTAACCAGTAACTTTCTGTGTCGCACTGTATCAAATGCTTTAGCAAAGTCTAAGTAAATCACATCCACAGCCATCCCAGAATCGAGGTCCCTGTTTACCTTCTCATAAAAATAAATTAAGTTAGTCTGGCAAGATCTATTACGCATAAAACCATGCGGTACAGCAACTTTACCTGCATAAAACCATGCTGACACAAACTCATAGTATTGTTATTTGCTATGAAGTCCAGTATCCTATCCTTTATTAATCCTTCGAAAAGCTTTCCTACCACCGACATCAGACTAACTGGCCTATAGTTTTGAGGAAGAGAATGGGATGCCTTGGGCACCACATTAGCAATTCGCCAGTCTCTCGGCACCATGCCAAACCTAAATGAATACTGAAAAATTAAGTAGAGAGGTTTGGCAATCACAGAGCTAAGCTCGTTGATTAACCTGGGATGAATTCCATCTGGCCCTGGACCTTTGTTTAGCTTAACATGTTCTAGTCTCTTTTGAACTTCAGCATGTGTGAATCATGCATCATTAGATGTATTATTAGAATTGGGACTATTAATAAGGAAGCCTTCATTAGCTGGTTCCTCATTTGTTTAGACTGACAAAAAGTATGCATTCAGAATCTGAGCTTTTTGCTTGTTCTCATCAACCAGCTGATCCCCTTCTGATAATAACAGCCCTACCCCTTCCTGTTTCAATTTTTTACTATTAATATATTTAAAAAATAATTTTGGATTCTTTTTACTGCTTACTGCTATATCCTTTTCCATATCGATTTTAGCTTGCCTGCTATCTTTTTTGCATGATTTATTGGCCTCCTTGTACCTGATGATTGTACATGATTCGGCTGTCCCAGCTAACTTGAAGGCCTTAAAAGCATGTCTTTTCTTACCCACCTCAACACAAACACTTCTATTGAAACGAAAAGGTTTTGCTCTGCAACAATGTTCCTTGCTTACAAGCAGAATATACTGACATGTATATTTATTAAGCAGCATTTGAAAGACTTCCCCTTTTTGTTCAGTGTTTAACCCTGTGAAAAGCATTTCCCACTTAATATGTTGCAGAGATGCCCTTATACTGTCAAAGTTTGCAGGCCTGAAATTCAATGTTTTAGTTACTCCCTTCTAGAGTTTCCTCTGCAACAGAATGTCAAAGGAGACTATGTTATGATCACTATTCCCTAAATGCTCACCCACACAAATGCTAGAGATGAGTTCAGTTTTATTAGTTATTACAAGTTCCAAAAGAGAGTTATTCCTAGTAGGTTCTTGGCGAGCTGGGATAAAAAGTTGTCATTTAGCATATTTACAAACCTACTAGCTTTATCTGTCTGGGCAACGCCATTACCCCATGTCCAGATAATTGAAGTCACCCATAATAATAACTTGACCTAGTTGTGAAGCTGCTTCTTAAAGTAGCTGGGCTTCATAATCATCACTTATACGAGGTGGTTTATGGCATACACCAATGAAAATTTTCTTTGTAACCTTATGCCCAGTCGAAATCTCTACCCAGAGGGATTCCAAACCCTCACCAGTGCCCATGATGGTTATTTCTTTAGTGCATGGCTTTAATTCAGGCCTTACATACAAACACCCCCCCCCCTTTCTAATCCCTCTCTCCCTCCTAAAAAGGGTGTACACATTTAAATTCACAGTCCAGTCACATGTTTCATCCCACCAAGTCTCAGTGATGCCAATTATATCATAATTTTTAGAGCATGCAATTTATTCTAGGTCTCCAATTTTACCTGACAAACTTCGTGCATTTGCCATCATAGGTTACAACATGTACAATATGTAGAATTTTAGGGCAAGAGGTGTAACTGTAAAAATGAAAAGACTTACAATGTATACAATGAATGATGTTGCCATAAATAGATTGCAACATAAAACTAAAATCTTGACGTAATAAACAATATGTATCACATAAACATTTGTCTGCATAGCTGAAAAACTGCAACACAAAGCATACACAGTATGCTGGCTCTTGATTATATATTCTGTGGTGTCTACAAAGAGTTAGTTACTGTAGAATGGCTTACTGCAAGCTCAAGTCCACAAGCAATGCTATGGAGAGGAAACAGAATCTGGTGTACTTCTTTCACATCATTCACAACAAAATGCTCCTATGCTTTTAGAACAAAAACAGCCACTTAACAATGCAAAGGCTTTCAGATAAGCTATTGTTTCTCCTAGTCAATATAACTGGAGTTATGGCCAGACTTTAAAGGGATACTGTGATGGGAAAACATATGTTTTACAAAATGCACAAGTTAATGCTCTTCTCAGTGTAACTATAGGAGTCTCAGTGGGACATAGGTTTTTACTATTGAGTGCTGTTCTTAGATCTACCAGGCAGCTGTTATCTTGTGTTAGGCAACTGCTATCTGGTTACCTTCCTATTGTTCTGTTGTTAGGCTGCTAGCGGGGGGAGAAAAGGAAGGGGGTGATGTCACTCCAACTTGCAGTACAGCAGTAAACAGTGACTGACGTTTATCAGAGCACAAGTCACATGACTTGGGGCAGCTGGGAAATCGACAATATGTCTATCCCAATGTCAGATTTCAAAAGGAAATATAAAAAAATCTGTTTTTGATTTTTTTTTCCCATTACAGTATCGCTAATGTTTTACTACTAAGTGCTAAGCTCTAATCTACCACTAGGAGCAAGGGAGCATTTTTTTTAAACATGCCAGTGTCACGAAGTTGTAACCTAGTTACCTTACCATTGTTCTGTTGATAGGCTTCTGGGAGGGGGGAACAGAGGGTTGATAATACACCAACTTTCAGTGCAGCAATAAAAAGTGACTGAAAAGCACAGTTCACATGGCTAAGTGCACCTGGGTAACTAATAAGTCTAGCCCCATGTCAAAATTAACAGTTGCAATTTGTAAAAAAAAATATTTTTCCATGACAGAATCCCTTTAAAGGGAAACTAAATCCTAGCCCATTCTCCGCTCCACTGCCCCCCCCCCCCAAGTGTTCTGCCCACAACATCTATTATGTTGAAAAGTTCCTTGTGTGACAAGCTGTCAATTGAGGGAATTTAAAGGTGTACTTTTCCCCTGTTTTCTTATCTCTTCTGTTAATTCACTGACATAGATCTTGCAGGAGCATGCACAGTTGAATTCATGTCCTGAATTAGCTTAACTGTGCATGTTCCTGCAAGATCCATATAGGAAAGATAACAGACGAGGATACAAAGACAGGGTAAAATGGCACCTTTGAGCTCCACTTGCAGCTCTGAAAAATTATGTCAGGTCGGCACACAGGGTAACTTCTCAAGAGAATAGATTTTGAGGGAAAGGAGCTTGGAGGGGGCAGTGGAGGGATTGGAGGGGGATAAAAATGGACTAGGGTTTAGTTCTCCTTTGTTGTAAACAATCCATCCATTTATCTGGGTGACTATCATCTTATTTCTTTTTGTCATGAACCCCAAGATATTCTGCAGTGCTTAATAGTGAATGTACATCATTATCTGTCAGTGTAGCTTACAATGTGGTAAGGTCTGTCCTCACTGTTACACCAAATGTTGCAGTTGTATATGCTAATTATATACCTATTTCCTGAAAACTAAAGTTGTGTATTGGGAGAAAACCACTTCATAGCCTTTGGAAAAATGTTTATTATGATTGCATGCCAGACCAAATTTATCACATCGGATAACATGAGAGAGTACATCCATTCACAAGTTGACAGTTCAGACATATGCAAACTTTTTTTGGCCAGTTCAATCTCATGCCTGTCTAGTGTGAGTTGTTTTCATAACATAAACTTATAATTAGTCCTTCCATAAGTTATCACAGTATTCAAATGGTAAGCACCTCTGCTCACTTTTGTCTTTATTATAACAAGAACTACTAACTGCAAACAAAAAAATCTATTGTTTTGTATATTCAGGAACATTCTTTCATAAACTCTGCTATGAAGCATAGTTATTGTCCTTGTTGACCTTGCAGCCTACCCGTTTCACTGCATGAACAGCTCTTAAGTCTGTCCACTCACACATTAGATCCACTACTCTACAAAGGCATAGTTATTTATACTTTTCTGTATTTGGTTTCTATTTGATAGCATTAATTTTTTTCCCATGAGGGAGACATTGATTTATCCCTTTGACAATAAGCTAAAAACTACAGCTTACAGTTCTGGGTGACTCTCCAACTATCCTTTAACAATGATAGTTCATCTATTTAGTACATTCAAACACAAATATTCTTTCATCCGCTTCATAACATTCTGTGAAGAAAAGCTTCAGTCCTCACAGTCTACCAATAATTGTCAAAGAAGTACAGATTTGGTTATTTCAGACTTCCAATTACAAAGGTGACAAAGATGTTATATCATCCACTCTATTACTATTTACTCCATAAAACACAAAGAAAATTGTCTATAAAAAGCCTAACCATTACAATAAATGAGAATGTAAAACCAATAGAATTAAATGGGACATGTTGATTACAAGCTTAAACTAGGCTGCCTTTTAGCAATTAGGACAAAGAACATCTGCATTAATGCATTTAACACAATGTCATGAAAGGGTTTTTTACTTTCTGAGGCAAGTAGTGATGGGCGAATCTGTCCTGTTTCATGGGAAAATTGACAAAATGCTAAAAATTCACGGAACGCATCAGAGACTATGGGGATTTTTTTTGCAGCAAAACATTTTTTTTTAAAATTTACTCATCACTAGAGGCAGCCTCTAAAATATTCTCAGATGGTTGTGTCCATCTTCAGAACAAGTTATGGGAGTTATGCAATCTTTCCCATTCAGATCCTTGTAAACATCTCCATAGATTCTATATTCTATGGCAGTTAAGCAGTTAAAGTCCATTATTACAATTTATGAAATTGTTTTGTTTGTCAGGAGAGTTAGGATCAATGGAAGAAAGTGTGTTATCTTCTTCCTGGAATTGAGCATGCAGAATGATGCACAAACATTGCTTTCATCAACATATCTATGATGACACATGGGGGGCAGATTTACTAAGGGTCGAATTCAAGGGTTAAAAAACCCTTGAATTTGACCATGGGAATAGATGGAAATACTGTGGGAAGTAAAATCCTTCAAATTCGAATAATGAATTTGAAGGATTTTACTGCAATTCGATTGGTCGAACGATCAAATATAAAAAATTTGATTCATCAACAAAATCATTCAAATCGAATGATTCAAGCGAATTAAACCATTCAATCGAGTTTATTTATTCAATCAAAAATAATGAATCACAATTCGGTAGCTTTGATCTGGCGAACTAGGCAGTCGAATAAAAATTTAATGGGGAAGTACTTCGACTGTCGAATAGTCGTATATTCAAATACATTTTTATTTGAGTTATTCAAATCATTAGATTTGATCAAATTTTCAAAATTCACTGGTCAAAGTGGTCTTCAAAAACATTTGAAAATTAGATTTCAAATCTTTTTGAAAATTCGATTGAACTTCGAATCCTTCATGTGAATTTAGTAAATCTGCCCCATACAGTATATGCCAAAAAGGATACAAAAGCAAAAACATATTCAAACGCATTACTTCATTTTCAGAGGACATCAGATGGTATTCTAGTGGGAATATACACATATGCCTGCAGTCCTGGAAGGGTGGGGTATAGAATAAAAATACATATTTTGTACACACTTCAACCCAACCCATGGTCCTCAATGGATATCTTAATTATAAATGGATGTCCCCAGCCATTTCCAAATCCTTACTTTTGTTTTTAGATAAATCAAGTAATAAGGTAAGGCATCCCTGACCTATAGTTAAAAACATTGTTCTCATCAGATTAAACCTGGTCCAATATATGGATAGTTTTCTCTGAACTGCTATCTTTTTAAATGTCTTTTACTTTCCATATAATGGTGAAATATCTCCTCTCATTTATAAAGCAGCTGCTGAATACTCTTGAATATCCCACCATCCTCTGAGTGATTTCTACACAATTGAAGATCAGTGGTGAATACAAAAATGTAGCCTTACCTGAAATTTTCTTTAGTCCAAGGGCAGCACTCAAAATGAGTTATATCTCTGTTTACCTCCTGGTAGGACAGAAAAAAAGATCACACCAATTAAGAGAGCTTATATACCTCCCCCCCCAGCTTCTCTTCCCCTTTGTTTATTTTCAAGCCACCTCAAGAAGGAACACAAATATATGCTTCAATATTTTATTTAGGGTGGGATTTATTGTGCTGCCCTTGTACTAAAGAAAATTTCAATTAAGACTGTCCTGCAGGCAGCACACAAAATGAGATAGAGCATTGGAGGGGAAAATGCTGATTCCAAATTTTGCTGCCAAAGACTGCATCCTGAGTGGCTGCTACATCCAACTTATAAAACCTTGAAAAGGTGTAAAGACCAGTGATGGGCGAATTTATTCGCCAGGGGCGAATTCGTAGCGATTTCCCGTGATTCGCCGCTGGCGAATAAATTTGCGAAACGCCAGAGAAAATTCGCCTGGGGAAAATTCGCCAAAAAAACACGAGTTGCGCGGCGCGTCAAATCGGCCCTCGACAGCTAATGCCGACCCTGACTGTCAGGGGAGACACACGAGGCAGACAGAACTACAGTCCAGAGAGAAACAACCTCGCAGCGCATTGCGGTAAGACAGACATTGCTGTACCATACGTCGGAACCCAGCTACCTTGACTCTGTCGGGAAGCCATCCGGCGCATAGAGGGGACAGCCGGTTCCCAAGACTGTTTGAGCGTACAAATCCTCCGAATCTGGTGAGTGCGATTTTAACATGCAGGGTCTTTATATCTAAACTCTGGCCGTACTGCTCTATGTGGAGTTCTTTTCACTGTAGATTTTTCCAGATGATCGTGACCAAGAAAAACTCTATCTCCTAGCGATAATTATTGATGGGCATTTTCAAAGACATACGCTTGTGAGTAGTATATGAGAAGATCGTAATTCAATTTACTTAGTGAAAACATACTACACCAGAGAGTGTCTCTTTTTTTCTCTTTCTTCAGGAATTTCCAATACAGCGCACCTCCCTATCTCACATATTTCTACGTAGGTGAACACGTGGGTTCACCATTACCAAGGTGCCGCTCTCCCCCCTCTCCACTGAAAACTGCGCAGAGTGCTTTCTTCCTTTTAGATTTTCTGACTGTCTTGCCTCCTTTGACCTTTCAATATACATATGCACCTGTGCAAATCCAAGAAGTGTAATTTATCTTCCAGTAGATCTTTTGGAGACTGATGAAAAGCTGGAAGAATAATCTGAGCATTTATATTGCTGTATGATGGAACTTTTGGAGAAAAACTTGACAAATTTTTCAGCAAAACCTTTTCTGGAATGAACAAGGAATATGATGGAAATGCTGATAAGGCCTGCAGCTCACTAATCCTTCTCGCTGAAGTTATTGCCACCAGAAAAGCTGTCTTCCAGGAAAGGTGCTTCATTTACACTGAAGCCAAAGGTTCAAAGGAATCTTAACAGAGAGCAGCCAACACTATATTTAAGTCCCATGGAGGTACTATCACCAAAAGCCTAGATCTCAACTTTAAAGTAGCCTTTACAAATCGTTTTATCAGGAGAAATGAGGAAAGGTTTTTGTGTAGAATAGCAGATAAGGCTGAAATATGCACTTTGAAAGTATTTGGACTTAACCCTTTGTCAAAACCATCCTGCAAGAATTTTAGATGTGGAACATTCTTTTGGAAGAAATCCCTTCCCAAAACACCAGCTCTGAAATAACTTCCACAATCTTTTGTAGACCTTGGAAGTTGACACTTTCCTAGAAGGAAGGGTCTTTATCTCTTCTTCAGACGAACCTTGCCCTAACAAAATTTCCCTGTCAGGTTCCATGCTGTGAGACTCCACCAAGATGGGTCTTGATGTTTCCACCGACCCTGCATAACAGATACTCTCTGAGGGGATGTTTCCAAAACTGACAGTTGAATAGGTTCATAAGATCTAAGAACCAAGTTCACCTTGGCCAAAATGGTGCAATCATAATGACCGATGCCCCTTCTTGTCTGATCTTCTGCAGGACTCTTTGGATCAACAGTAAGGGAGGAAATATATATGCCAATCTGAAGGACCAAGGAATTTTCATGGCATCCAGGTAAGCGGGGTCATCCATCTTCCTCAAAGAATAGAACTCCTGAACTTTCCTTTTCAGGCGAGTATCCATTAGGTCTATCTGAGGAAGATCTCTCCACTACCTGATTGAAAACTTGGGGATGCAGCTCCCATTCTCCCTGATCCAGCACTTCGCTGCTTAGTGAGGCTGCTTTTATGTTGTTTATCCCCTTGATATGAACTGCTGTCAGTAGGCATAAATTGAGCTCAGCCTACATCATAATTCTCAGGCACTCCTTGATGGTTCAAGTAAGACACTGTGACCACATTGTCTAACTGAACCATCATATCCTTGTCTTTTATTAGATATCTGAATTTCCAAAGAGCCAACTGAACTGCTCTCAACTCTCTGAAATTGGAAGATTGACTTCTCTCCCAATCCGACCATCTTTCTTGTGTAACATGATCTGCCAGATGAACACCCCATCCCCACATTGATGCATCCGTGGTTATGAGAAAAAACTGAGGAGATTTTATGGACCTCCCCTGTGATAGAACATGTGGAATCAACCACCAGCCCAACATTTTCAACATCTTCAGACCGACTGATACTTTGAATATCTTGTCTAATGACCTTAAATCTCTGCTCTGATGGTGAAGGAGTTCTTGTTGGAGAGGGAGCATATGAGCTTTTGCCCAAGGAGCAGCTTCTATCACTGAAGTCATCAACCCCAATATTCTCACTGCTTTGCAAACTGACACTGAATCACTTTCTCTAAGATTCTTCACCGCTGTCAAAAGAGTTACTTTCTTTGTCTAAAGCAAAAAAACTCTCATCTTCTCTGAATCCAACAACATGCCCAAGAACATTACAAAAGTAGAAGGTTGCAAGTTGGATTCTTCTATGTTTAAAATCCACCCATGAGACTTCATTGTTGAGATTTCTATCTCCCGATGTTGAGATGAGGCTTTGAGAAACCAATCATCTATATAGGGAACTACAAACAGACCTTGTTGTCTGAGGAGACCAGCAATCACCACTAAAAACCCTTGGACCTGACGTAATTCCGAATGGAAGAGCTTTGAACTGTAGATAAAGTATCCTAAAATCCAGAAAAACTCCTATTCTTAGAAATTTCCTACTGATTGGATGTATTGGAATATGCAAGTATGCATCCTTCAGATCCAGGGTAATCATCAAATCCCCTTTCTGTAGGATGTTGATTGCCGACCTTATAGATTCCATTTTGATTTTTTTCCTTTTTTATGAATAGATTCAGTAATTTTAGATCTATTACCAAATTAAATCGGCCGTTTATTAGATATCTGAATTTCCAAAGAGCCAACTGAACTGCTCTCAACTCTCTGAAGTTGGAAGATTGACTTCTCTCCCAATCCGACCATCTTTCTTGTGTAACATGGTCTGCCAGATGAATACCCCATCCCCACATTGATGCATCCGTGGTTATGAGAAAAAACTGAGGAGGTTTTATGGACCTCCCCTGTGATAGAACATGTGGAATCAACCACCAGCCCAACATTCTCTTCAGACCGACAGATACTTTGAATATCTTGTCTCTGCTCCGATGGTGAAGGAGTTCTTGTTGGAGAGGGAGCATATGAGCTTTTGCCCAAGGAACAGCTTCTATCACTGAAGTCATCAACCCCAATATTCTCACTGCTTTGCGAACTGACACTGAATGACTTTCTCTGAGATTCTTCACCACGGTCAAAAGAGTCCAGATCCAGGGTAATCATCAAATCCCCTTTCCGTAGGATGTTGATTGCCGACCTTATAGATTCCATTTTGATTTTTTCCTTTTTTATGAATAGATTCAGGAATTTTAGATCTCTTACCAAACGAAATTGGCCGTCTACCTTTGGCACCAAAAAGATGCGCAAATACACTACATTTTGACATTCCAGCTCGGGCTCATCAAAAGCCTTAGATAGTATGCCTTTGATCCATGTAATAAACCCTTCCGGGTTATTTTTGTGAACAATTTGAACATAGCAGCTCGTTGTAATCTTTGGGAAGCGGTTGTTCACAGCCTGCACAGAGAGTGTGTTTTGTCTTCCTCTTTCATTTCCCACAATAAGTCATTTGGGAAAAAGAAGCATATATCCCATAATTTACATACAATTGTAACATGCATACAAGGCAACTTTTTAACATGGAAGAAAGGCTACAAAATGTACTTTTTATAAGCCCACTACTTCAGAGCAGCCTGGCAGCACAGCACCACAGGAACTCACGGCACAGGCAAGAGCTTACAGAGCCCTTAAATAACCATGAAGGCAGCCCTCCTCCTAAGAAGACAAATAAAGGTGGCAGCACAGCATCCCCAGGAACTCCTTACCATACCACCATTTGCGATCATGCCATTCTGCCTGCAGACAGCAGGCGCACTTCTGCATCTGATGACGTCACTCTGGTGCACTTCTGTGCACAGAGGACCCACCCTGCAGAGACCAACTCTCCAAAGGGCACTGCTACCAAGGAACCCCTTGCAGCCTTGCACAGGTACTCCCCAAGGGGGACTTTTTATTCTCCTCTTCACCCCCTGGATCTGACCCATGCTAGTGTGGTCAGTCCCATGGCCCTCAAGCCCCTAAGGCCCTGGATCTTCAGATCTGCAGAGAGTTAGGAAGGAGGACAGTCCCCTAGGCAAAATTGCTAGGGGGCTGTCAAGTCGGATCTGCAACTCGATTGTCACAGATCCGACTTGTAAAAGAAGCAGATGCATCGCATGGAGCGTCTGCTTCTTTACTTACCGCTCCTTCCCTGCAGAGCCGCTTCCTGCTTCCTGCTTCCTGCTCTGCGCGACTTGAACTTCCTGTCTCCTGCGATCTCCTGCAACAGAAAAGGTAAGTACACGTTTTTATTACACACTTACCTGCACTTACAGTATATTTACACACTTACAGTACATTTACACACTTACACACACATTTTAGTACACTTATTTACACTTATTTGCACTTATTTGCACACTCAGACAACTTTTATTAGTGCACAAACATGTATACACAAAAACTCACAAACAGCTGTTTTTCTTTTTTACTTATTCATTGTACTGTTATCTTTGCCTAAAATCTTGTTATTTCAACAGCGTGACTATTGGATAATTGATTTGGGCCACTAATTACGCTGTCAGTCAGTTTTTTTGTCATTTCATTGTGGTTTTATTGCAATTTTATCCCTGCATTATTGTTCCTTATGTACAGATGCAGTCACTTGGATTTGTAAGTTAAATGACTCAGGGCTAATTGAAGAAACTGTGTTATCTAAAGTTATCTTAACTCATTTAATGCATTTAACCTTTTCATTAGCATACCAAAGCACCATTGTTTTCAATGGTGAACTCTTTAATTGGATGGGATGCTGTGACACAATATTCTGTGCTAAGTGGGATAAATGGGATAGATGAGTTAAGTCACGACGCATTTAACACACAAATCCAAGTGACTGTATCTGTATATTTAGTATAGTTTTGCGGTTTGGTGATTTAGTCTAGAAATGTATATTTTACTTAGTTTGATCCGTCAGTATATATATGCTTTCCAAAAATGTATGGTTACCTGGGGTCTTTTTACAGTTTGGGGGTCTTACCGCACGTAATGCACAGTCAGGGTACTGTTTTCAGCATTTGTGTTGGTTAGCGTGAAAATTAATTTGTAAGTTTTTCCTTTGGGGTCCGTACATACCAAATTCTTTGGTAATTCTATGCATATTGGGCATCAAACTATTCAGTAGACCTCCAACGTCCATCTTTAGGGTGATTTTTCTTTGTACGTAAAATGTTGTGTGAGATAAATGCGGCAAACTGCAACATTTTTGGTCGATTTTAAGAAATGTTGTAGAAAACCTCTATGTGTGTGTACTTTCCAAAAATATATGGCTCGGGGGGGGTCTTTGTGCTGTTAGGAGGGTCTTTTGGCAGACAATGCTCAGTCTCACAAAAAGGCGAATTGGCAGCAGAGACAATTCAAATGCACTATTTTTATTTGGGGTCCGCACGTGCCAGCTGCTTCGGTATAGCTATGCATACTGGACATCAAACTGTTCCATAGACCCGTGGCATCAATATTTAGGGTTAGGGATGGCGCGAACCGCGGGGAAAAAAGTTCACGAACATATTTGCGAACTTGCGCAAAACCGCGAGCGGTTCGCGAACCCCATAGACTTCAATGGGAAGG
>CM044431.1:126159086-126219397 GCA_024363595.1 Xenopus borealis
GAACACACTGGGCAAAAAATGGCTACAGGGCAAATAATGCCTACAAGGTCAACGTATACCATGGTTGCAGGTTGAATAGCTGTGGGCACTATCTCTTTTTTGGGCTATGCTCTGTTTTACACTTAATTCCTGTTTCCTGGTTTTGTGCACCAAATATCCCTACTTAAACCTGCTCAGCCAATCATTCCTTGCCAAAGCCGGTTTCTGGTTCTGTCAAATCCTGCTCAAGTCTTTTTGTTTGTTTCTGATTCTGGTTTTTGACTAAGAAACTCACCTCCGGTCCTAACCTCTACCTGTTTGTGACTCCTCTTCCTTTGACCCTTGTCTGTACCTCGTGTTGGAACTTGGTAGGATCCCTGCTAGTACTGCAGCAGAAAGTTACAGGGCTCCAAAAGGATGTTGGTGAAAACCAGGACTAGTTGGGCTTTTCTAAATTACAGAAGCGTTAGACTGATACCAGCAGTCTAACCAGCTTGGTACAAGCTTAACTAGTAACATAGTAACATAGTAAGTTAGGCTGAAAAAAGACTCGAGTCCATCAATTTCAACCTTTTTTTTTTTTTTTTTTTTTTTTTTTAACTGCCTAACTGCTAGTTGATCTAGAGGAAGGCAAAAAACCCCATCCTAAGCCTCTCCAATTTGCCTCAGAGGGGGAAAAAATTTCTTCCTGACTCCAAAAAGGCAATCGGACTAGTCCCTGGATCAACTTGTATAATGAACTATCTTCCATAACCCTGTATTCCCTCACTTGCTAAAAAGCCATCCAACCCCTTCTTAAAGCTATCTAATGTATCAGCCAGTACAACAGTTTCAGGGAGAGAATTCCACATCTTCACAGCTCTCACTGTAAAATATAGTATGCCTATTCATTATCCCTTGCACATCAAGGATTTAATGGTTATCAGATCTCACATCTGAAAAATAATGATTAGTGATTTTTATATTTCTGATCTTTATATTACAAATCAAATCCACTATTTTCAAGAACAAGCCCCTTTTTTTTGAACACCCCCCTACATGTGTAAAAAAAAACTGACAGCAGATGAAAATGCAGAACACTGGGACAGTCTTAAAAACCTTGGATGGTTAAAACAAAATTAGAGAGAGAAATTATATTTTTTTCCAGAAAACAAACAACTGACAGGAACAACAATGTAAGTAGAAATGTTGTAAATGAAAAGCATGTTGATTGCATTTACAATTCACATGAGTATGTATTTTATTCCTGAAAACAAACACTGCAAGGTATTCACTGTCAACAAATTTCCATATGAACTATAATTATCAAGCAAGAAATAAACAGAAAAGTATAAAGAGCCTTGTTTAAATAAAGGAAAATAAAACAACTGAGATCCATAGCAGCCCTTGGAGAACAAAACTATCACCCAAACCCTTGTACCCCTCCATCACCTCCCCTATTCCTACCCGTTCCACCTGTTAGAGTCCCTTCTGTATTTTTAAACCCACTAGTGATGACCTCATTTGTCCAGTAAACAATTTTTTATGCGCTACAAATGTATTATAGTCTATGTCCATTTTTTTCTTGTGTTCAAGAAGAAACCACAGGTCTGCATGAACACTTCTTGGGGCAAATTCACTAAGCGCCGAAAATGTGCTTCGCCGACGTTCTCGAACTTTGCCAAGCATAGTTTCACCAGCGCTACGCAAATTCACTAAAATGTGAAGTTGTGCTCAGGGAGGTGAACGGTAGCGAAGTATATGTTACAGCCACTACATTACACTACACAAGCCCAGGAAAGCTTTAATAAATAAAATAAAGTTGTCCTATTGCTGTAACCATGTGTCCCCTGTATAGTTAAGTTGCCATATGAAATGTAGGGGGGAAGGAGGGCAACCCCCCAAAAAATGATGCTATTTTTCAGACTATCACCCTAAAAAATGTAAAAGACGCCAGCGTTTCTTTGGGACTTTGGCCAAAGGCCATATTCTTAAATTGAAATTATCTTCAAAAAGTAACTTTGTACCACCGGGGTGCTTCCCAGCCGTAGATGTATTTGAAGCTATTGCATCACAAGAGTGTATGAAATTGTCACAAAATCAGACCCATAGTGTTCATAGCAATTTCACTAAGGCGGAAAGAGAGGCCCTTAAGGCATTACAGGATAATACTGCCATCACCATCACTAAGGCAGATAAGGATGGGGGCATTGTTTTACTTAACACATTGGATTATGAGGGGGAGGCTTACCGTCAATCAAACAATCCCCTGCATTATCAGAAAATGACAGGTGATCCCATTTCTAAATTTAAAGATGAAGTGAATATTTTACTTAATGATGCCATTCTCGAGGGGATTGTCCTTGCAGTCCTTTCGGGCCCCCAAGACACCATACATATACTTTCTGCCAAAGATACATAAGGATTTGGTTAATTCTCCGGGCCGGCCTATAGTGTTTAATGTGAGTTCTATATGGCAGCCTTTGGCCATATTTGTAGACACATACCTACAGGAAGTGTTACCTAGTTTGGCTCCATGTTTGATTGACACTGTTGATTTTTCGAACAGGTTGGACAAAGTGAAAATTCCTAATGAAAATTTTTTTCTTTGCTCACTTGACGTAAAGGACCTCTACACGTTGATACCCCATGATGAGGGGATTGAAATTATTTGTATGTATTTATCCCAAGGTCCTCTACCAACACATATAGTGAACTTTGTGTGTACACTGTTGGAATGTATAATTTCCAATATAAAAAATATTATTACTAGTGATGGGCGAATTTATTCGGCAGGCGCGAATTTGCGTTGAATTCCCGCAATTCGCCGCCGGCGAATAAATTCACGAAACGCCACCGGCGAATAAATTCGCGAAATGCCAGCGAATAAATTCGCGAAACGCCAGCGAAAAAACGAGACATGTGCTGAAAATGACGTGACGCATGTCAAAAACGGTGCAACGCAAAAGATGCGACGTGCGTCGTAAACGACTCGACCATTAAAAAATTACGTGGCGCGTGTAAAAAAAACGTGCCGCGACTCGTTTTGCAAATTTTTCATCAGGGGGGGTACCTTCCCCTGCAGGAAATGCGGACACTGTAACGAAATTATTCCGGGGGGGTGGTGGTGATACACCCAACTTTGGGCAATAAACATCAGGTTAACTGCTTTTCCACTTGTGACAGCTACAGATGAAGCCACTTTGGTTTGTGTGTTTGACACAGAATAACTAAACTCAGATATCCCACTTTTCCCATTTAACACAGAAAATTGTGTCACAGCATCCCATCTTATTAAAGTGTTCACCATTGTGAACAATGATGCTTTGGTATGCTAATGAAAAGGCTAAATGCATTAAATAAGTTCAGATGACTTTAGATAACACAGTTTCTTCAATTAGTCCTGAGTCATGACGCATTTAACACACACATCCAAGTGGCTTCATCTCTACAATGTGGTATACTGCATGAAGTGCCCTTGTGGTATGGCCTATGTAGGATGAACCACGAGATCTGCTCGAATTCGGCTCAATGAACACAAATCAGTAATATGCAATTTTGAACCTGAAACTGGGGAGCCTCAGAAATTTGGCACTACAAGTAGCGAACCTTTACATAGCAGTAGAAAAGAGCAGAAAACCAAAAAAGAGACACTTTTAGCTAAACATTTTTATACCCACAGCCACCAGGTGATGCAAGTGAGATGGCAATTTTTGGAAAAAGTATCGTCTGGGCAAGGACAGGATATAAAAAGTTTATTACTCCAAAGGGAATGTTATTGGATTTGTCAGCTTCAAACTCGTCATCTGAAAGGGCTAAATAACGAGAACAATATGTCTTGCTTTTTGTAAATAATGATTATATTTAATAGTTTTATTATCTCTTTTTTTTTCAGATAATTTTTTTACTTTTCTGCTCACTTTACAATCAGGGTCAGTTATTCCAGACTCTTGTCTCCTTCACATAGGGTAAGCTTGATAATCTTTTTGCATTTTTGCATGTTGTACTTTTGTTTAGATTTTTAATGGTAATTGGAACCAGGGCCGGCCGTACCAAGTCCTTTTCGGACACATACGCTGATATGGGAGGAGAAAGTGTACAGTATTACATTTGTATTCACAATTTGTACTGATTGTTGATTTTTGTATGACATCTTAATTGAATTATTCCACATCTATTTATATGAACTTGTTGGTTGTAATCCGTATGCTTGACAAAGGGGTTTACCCTGAAACATTGCATTGCAATACTAGAAGTGTTAATGCAGACCTGTGTGCCATTGGTTTCTTCTTGAAGATTCTTATTGAGAGGCGGCCATACCTCTTCCTGTGTGCACCAGGCTGATCTACACCAGCTATTTTATAGGGTGTGCTAATCCACATACATTCTTCTGGTTTGATTTTTCTCTCTGTGACATTTGGTCCAATTGCATTGCATTAAAGTTTATGGGCCTTTTTTCTTATGGCAACTTTTTTTGGTCTTGTGACAATTTTTTCACAACAACATTTTTGTCTTGGAAAATTTTTGCAAAATTTCACAGAGAAAAATTAGCTCATCACTAGTACCCACTATAAAAATGCTGATTTGCCAAGCAAGGCTGGTAGATACAATCTCACACCTCTGGATTCTCTTCTACATAGTTACATAGTTGAATTGGGTTAAAAAAAGGCAACAAGTCCATCAAGTTCAACCACTCAAAATTAAAACCCAGCATGCACACCCCCCTCAATACTTTCACACAAATATACCATATATACCCATAGCTATACTAACTTTAGAGTTTAGCATCACAGTAGCCTTTGATATTATGTCTGTCCAAAAAAACATCCAAACACCTCTTAAAAGCATCAACCGAATCTGTCATCACAACATCATCCCACAGTGCATTCCACAACCTTGCTGTTCTCACGTTGAAGAACCAACTATGCTGCTTCAAATGAAAGTCCTTTTCTTCTAGTCTGAATGGGTGACCTCTGGTGTGGTAATCCTCTTTATGGGTAAAAAGGTCCCCTGATATTTGTCTGTAATGTCCTTCAATGTACCTGTAAAGTGTAATCATGTCACCTCACATACACTTTTTACCAGAGAAAACAACCCCAACCTGTACAGTCTACCCTCATAATTTAAATTTCCATTCCACTAACCAGTTTAGTTGCATGACTCTGCACTCTCTCCAGCTCATTTATATCCCTCTTAAGGACTGGAGTCCAAAACTGCACTGCATACTCTTGATGAGGTCTTACTAGGGATCTATAAAGATGTATAATTATGTTTTCATCCCTTGAGTTTATGCCCTTTTTTATGCAAGACAAAACTTTATTTGCTTTAGTAGCTACAGAAGGACACTGCCCAGAATTAGACAACTTGTTATCTAGAAAAACCCCAAGATCCATCTCATTTAAGGAAACTCCCAACACACTGCCATCTAGAATATAACTTACATTTATATTATTTTTGCCAAAGTACATAACCTTGCATTTATCAACATTGAACCTCATTTTCCAGTTTGCTGCCCAGTTTCCCAACTTAGACAAATCACTCTGCAGAGTGGCAGCATCCTGTATATAACCTATAGTTCTGCACAATTAAGGCTGGGGACAGACAGGGAGATTCGGGGAGATTCTGTCGCCTGGCGTTTTTAGCAGGCGACAATCTCCCCGAATTTCCTTCTCCCTGTCTGCCGCTAGTATTAATGACAAAGCACCAGCGCCTGTTTACACGCGGCGCGGCGATTTCCGGAATCGTCCGAAGTTTCCTCATGAAGTATCTTCGGGCGATTCCGGAAATCGCCGCGCTGTGTGTGCACAGGCGCTGGCGCTTTGTCATTAATACTAGCGGCAGACAGGGAGAAGGAAATTCGGGGAGATTGTCGCCTGCTATTAGGCGACAGGCAACAGAATCTCCCCGAATCTCCCTGTCTGTCCCCAGCCTTAGTGTCATCTGCAAAAATAGAAACAGTACTTTCAATGCCCACATCCATGTCATTAATAAAAGAGTTGAAAAGCAAGGGAACCAGTACAGAGCCCTGCGGTACCCCACTAACAACACTGGTCCAATTAGAAAATGTTCCATTTACCACCACTCTTTTAGTCATTTCTCTGTCCAGGTACAAATACAATGTTCCAGGCCAAAATTCCTTAATTTAAACGGTAACCTTCTGTGTGGCACTGTATCGAATGCTTCAGCAATGTCTAAGTAAATCACATCCACTGCCATCCCAGAGTCCCTGCTTACCCTCTCATAAAAAGAAATTAAATTAGTCTGGCACGATCTATTACACATAAAACCATGCTGACATGGTATTGTTATTTGCTATGAAGTCCAGTAACCTATCCTTTATTAATCCTTCAAAAAGCTTTCCTACCACTGACGTCAGACTAACTGGCCTATAGTTTTGAGGCTGAGAACAGGATCCCTTTTTTAATAGCGGCATCACATTAGCAATTTGTGAGTCTCTCTGCGCCATGGCAGACCTCAATGAATCCTGAAAAATTCAAGTAGAGAGGTTTGGCAATCACAGAGCTAGTACCCTGGGATGAATACTATGTGGCCCTGGACCTTTGTTTATCTTAACATGTTCTAGTCTCTTTTTAATATTTTCATGTGTGAACCATTCATCATTAGATGTATTACTAGAATTGGGACTATTAATAATGAAACCTTCATTAGCTGGTTCCTTGTTTGTGTAGACAGACGAAAAGTATGCATTCAGGATCTGAGCTTTTTGCTTGTTCTCATCAACCGGCTGACCCACCCTCTGATAATAAAGGTCCCACCCCTTCCTGATTAATTTTTTTACTATTAACATATTTTAAAAATAATTTTGGATTATTTTTACTGCTTACTGCAATATCCTTTTCCATACCGATTTTAGCTTGCCTGATAGCTTTTTTGCATGATTTATTGGCCTCCTTGTACCTTATAAATGATTTGGCTGTCTCAGATAACTTGAAAGCCTTAAAAGCATTTCTTTACTTACCCACCGCAACACCAACACTTCTAGTGAACCAAAAAGGTTTTGCTTTGCAATGACGTTCCCTGCTTTCAAGATGAATATACTGACGTATATTTATTAAGCAGCATTTTAAAGACTTCCCATTTTTGTTCTGTGTTTAACCCAGTGAAAAGCATTTCCCACTTAATATGTTGCAGAGATGCCGTCATACTGTCAAAGTTTGCATGCCTGAAATTCAGTGTTTTAGTTACTCCCTTATAAAATTGCCTCTGCAACAGAATCTCAATGGAGACCATGTTATGATCAATATTCCCTAAATGCTCACCTAGACAAATGCTAGAGATCAGTTCAGTATTATTATGTATTACAAAATGCAAAAGAGAGTTGTTCCTTGTAGGTTCTTGAACAAGATGGGATAAAAAGTTGTCATTTCGCATATTTACAAACCTACTAGCTTTGTCTGTTTTGGAAACCCCATAACCCCAGTCAATGTCCGTTAATTGAAGTCACCCATAATAATAACTTGACCTAGTTGTGAAGCCGCTTCTATTTGTAAAAGTAGCTGGGCATCATGCTCGTCACTTATACGAGGTGGTTTATAGCATACACCAATGATAGTTTTCTTTGTAACCTTTTGCCCAGTCAAAATCTCTTCCCAGAGGGATTCCACAACCTCACCAGTGCCAGCAATTGTTATTTCTTGGCTTTAATTCAGGCTTTACATACAAACACACTCCTCCCCCCCTTTTTAATCCCTCTACCCCTCCTAAAAAGGTGTAACCATTTAAATTCACAGTCCAGGCACGTTTCATCCCACCATGTCTCAGTAATATCAATTATATCATCATTTTTAGAGCATGCAATTAATTCATTTTACCTGACAAACTTTGTGCATTTGCCAGCATACAGTGGAGGTTACTACTTTAACTTTTAAATGTGCATTACTTTGAGGAGAATTATATGTTAAGTTAGTATTAGTCTGTTTTCCTTGGACCTCCTTAGCTGGTAAACTCCTCACTCCTCCCCCATGACCCCTGACTAATCCCACTACCCCATCTACCCTAGCTTCCCCATAATTCTTTCTCTCACCCACCCCTCACTTGTCCAGTTTAAACACTCCTCCAACCTCTTGGCCATTCTTTCCCCTAGCACAGTGGACCCCCTTCCATTGAGGTGCAATCCGTCACTACTGTATAGGTTGTACCCCAAGGAAAGATCAGCCCAGTGCTCTAGGAACCCAAACCCTTCCTTCCTACATCAAGGCTTGAGCCACACATTTGGCTCCCTAAACTCCTGCTGTCTACCTAAACTTGTATGTGACACAGGCAAAATTTTAAAAAAATGACAGTGGAAGAACTTCCCTTAATCTTAGAGCCTATATCCCAAAACTCACTCTTTAAGGTCTTCCATCTACCATTTATCTTGTCATTAGTACCGATATGTACTAAGACCATTGGGTCATGCCCAGCCCCACCCAATAATTTGTCTACCTGACCAACCACATGCTGAATTTTGGCACTAGGTAGACAGCAAACTGTTTGATTGTAGCGTGTCGGATTATTTACTGAGCATGCAGGAGCATGGTCAATCAACGCCAATTTGGACTTAGCTTCATCTGCCCATGCTTCAGCAGGTAAACTTTGACAGAAGAAGATTCAAAGTGGCATGGGATGGCACTTGTCAACCCTGTATTTTTATAGAAGGTACAAAGATAGGGACACTTTTGAAAATAATGGGTGATACAAATATTGAGGTATCGATAAAGGGGCCCTGGGAATGAGGGGAGGGCCTTGTTAAAAAAAAAAAAGGGAGAAACTCAACTACAAAGGCAGGCAAAAAAAGTCAAAGTAAAGACAATGGTCTGGACATTTGGCAGACAAGCAAAACCTGAATAGCAGGCACACAATCAAACCCAAACAAATCAAAACACTGGCAAACAGGACCAGATAAAAACAGACTTACTGGAAGGGCACAGGACATGGGGAAGTCAACAGAGAAGGTACAGATGCAGCCACTTGGATTTGTGTGTTAAATGCGCCGTGACTCAGGGTTAATTGAAGAATCTGTGTCATCTTAACTCATTTAATGCATTTAACCTTTTCATTAGCATACCAAAGCACCATTGTTTTCAATGGTGAACTGTTTAATTAGATGGGATGCTGTGACAAAATATTCTGTGATAAGTGAGTTAAAGAGGATGTCTGAGTTAAGTTATTCTGTGTCAAACGCACTATCCAAAGTGGCTTCATCTGTATGTGTTTTCTGCCCCCCCCCCTTTGCACCCTAGGCATGTGCCCAGTGTTGGACTGGCCCACCGAGATACCAGAAAAACTCCTGGTGGCCCCTCTTGCTTCTAACTATTTGGCCTATTTCATGGTCATTCCCTATTTCTTTATGGGAAAAATAGAGTTAATAACGGTAAGTAGACTAGGAGAATAAATACTGTAGGTTGACTGAGGAGAGAAGGAATAAGTTTGAAAAGTGGGACCACGGTCTAAGGTTTTTTTGGTGGGCCACTTACATTTCAGTCCAACTCTGCATGTTCCTACTCTGTCTAACCCTAGTGCTGGTCCTGAGCACTGGGCCAGAGGAAGAGATACAGAGGAGTTTATATACACCATTAAAAAGGTCATTGCCTGCAGCTGGATCATAACAGGTAAAAAAGAACAGAAAATTAGTTCTTTCATTTTGACTGCAGCAGAAAAAGCATGACGTCAACTGTGGCTCAACAAGGAGGAGCAGCAGCAGCCAATAGACAATAGGTGACTGGTTCTAGACGAGAGAGTTTCTGATAGCACTACTGCACATACTGTATCTTTTAACACTTCTGCTTCCTAGAAACTTGAGAAGGCAATGCATATAATAACATCCACAGATGCATGGTATAATGTTTGGAATGTATGCTCACTGTGTATTTATATGCTAGTACAGTCCAGAAAATGTCACTGCAAGTTAATAACATATAAACACCAGAGATTAGAAAAATTATACAACTTTGTAGCAAAATTTGCTGTTTCACTGGCAGCAAATCTGCTCTACAATTTCACCATCTGGTCAGTTTTGCCAGGAAAATTGTGGCCTGAATCAAGAAGGATTAGTTTTATATTCTAACATCAAGATCGATACCTGCTAAACATTGACTCTGTCTGGCATTCCAGCATCAAGATTGAGTCAAGCTTACATCTCTACAACAGATTGAACCTGTCTGACAGAGGTATTTTGTCTGTCTTGCAAGGGAGCAGGAAGACTGCATTAAACACTGCTAACCTTATGAACTAGTCCAACAGAAATACCACAACCACAATATAATTTCACTGTCCAATTACCTTCAACACCTTTCCATGGTGTGGTTGTAGATTAAATATTTTCTTCATTCATCTCTCCTCACTTTGTGCACAGCCTCACACCTTGGTAAATAATGTTATGGCTTTCACCATTGCAATAACCCAATGCAGTCAATAAGTTATTAATTTTCGTTAGCCAGTTGCTGGTGGAATAGTGAAAACAAGAATTTGATTTGTTGGTTTACCGTGAATCTGTCCATGTATTTGCTAAGATGGTATTGAAATGCTCAAGGCAAGTTATTTATTGTAACCAATTTTAAAGTAATAATGGAGACTAAAAAACAAATTTATTAATGTAGACAATGTTGCATTTTGCAAACTGATGCCAATCATTTAAGGTTCTTGTAGCCAACCAATTTCCTTTAATTGTCCTTCATCTGCCCTCTGCAGATCTGTGTCCATCCCACCTCCTCTCATAAGTCGCATTCAAGCTCAACTATCAATGCTTAAAGTTAGTGGTAAGTCCTGGGTTATCTGTGGGTTGGGATAACAGGTGCAGCTGACTAATTTTCATCTACAATTTTTGAAGAATAGTACACATATTCTTTATAGGAAGAGGTTTAAGGTGTCCAAAAACTATTCAAAACATGATGAATCCAAAGTGGTCCTGGCTGCATTAGACTTTAAAGATAATATGGAGTAGTAGTTGCTAAACATGTCAGGGACTTATTAGTGCTTGTGAAGTATGGCTGGCTGAGTGCAACATGTGTTCAAGAGGTGTGTGTGAAGGCCACAAGCCTTTAGGTCTATATAGTGTGAGATTCTCCCGTGCATTGCTGAGTTAAAGAAGGCATTCTTTCTTTACAAATATATCTATCATGTTTTTCTTACAAAGCTCTAAAAGTTTTATGTCCTTTCTTAACCTGAAGTCTTTTCTTACTGCACAGCAACTCAACCTTATTGTTGACAATACTGCATTGCAAACTGCTGATTCATGCTGGAATCAAAAGTTAGAGCAGGTGAAATCAGAAAATTGTTGGGTTGGGGAACTCACAATTAAATTAATTGTATGAAGAATTATAAGAAAAAATAATAGACTTATAGTTATTAAACTACACTACAGTTCAGACTTTCTTTATACTAACTCATAATTAAAAGCAGATATCCCATTATCTTGATTAGAATTAGAATTATTTTCTTTATAATAGTTAATGTTTTATGGGCATGCATGCATTGCAATGGACTTTTATTCCTTTTGTTTCTACACATCAATCTGCAAGTATGGATTTTTGTCAGCCTTTTCTTCCAAAACTGTGTGCAGGCTGTGGATATTCATATCGTAAAATCCACTTGCATTGAACTGAATCCCCAAACAGCACTCTTTCTTGCTATTTTGATAGCATTACTGCAGGCTTAACTCAGGGGAAGCACTTTATCTCATGAAGATCCAGTATTTACCAAGACAGGGACTTAACAAATGGAACAGCAGTTCTGCTATATCAGCGAAAAAAATGTATAATTGAATCAAACTAAATCTGATTGATGAATCATCATGACTGATATAACAGTATTTGGATTTCTTTAGTGAACAATCCATACTGTGTAAAAATGAATATATACTGTAGATGCAACAGGCTTTAATGGTTTTCTTGATCAAAGAGACAACGATGTGCAGCAGTTGGGGCAAAAGGGTTCCCACATTCTTTAATCAGCTGACACACTCCCCTGCAGGAAGTTCATCCTTCACCATCTTGTATCAACAACAGCGTGAGTCCTCATCTCAGCTTCTAGATATGTCTGAAACGGTGCCAGACACAGCCCAACAACTAAAAGAGATGTTAATGGAGCTACAAACCATACTCCAGGGTGATATTAAACAACTTGCTACAGACCTTCGATGCGAAATACAAGATGTCGGGGAGTACACAGCACACATTGAGGAAAATATGGGAGAATTCCATGAGGCTAATGAGCTTGCAGACTCCTACACTAAAATGCAAACTGGACTGGACTCTCTGCAAAAATAAAAAAAAAGGGACCTAGAAGACAGATAGCGCAGAAACAACTTGTGATTGCAAGGTATACCCGAGTGCAACACCCAAATAGAAAATACCTCTCAGAATTACTGAAAGCAATAATGCCAGATGTCCATGCTCTGGAACTCATCATAAATCGCATACATTGAATGCCAAAAAGCCAAAGGGCTGTTCAGTAATTGTGCGGTTGCTATTTTTCAAGACTAAAGAAAAGCTACTGGTTTCTGCTAGGAAAAAGAGAGCTGGCAAATTTCAACAGATCTAGGTATATACAGACCTCTCCAGAGCAATGCTTGTTAAACACAAGACCTACAAAGAGATTACAGTCCTGCTCTGCCAACACAACATTCCATACCACTGGGCATACCCTGTGAAACTTATAATTTTATGCAATGGTACCCCAACTACTCTCACTTTCTTGGAAGAGGCCAAAAAAGCACTCACAATATGGAACATTGCGACAAAACCAGTAGACCAGAAAAGTACACCAGGAAATTAGCTCCAATCTACACCCCGTAAAGTCTCCAAACTCTGGAATACCACTCCAGATAGCTAAAAAATATTACAGTAAAGCCCTGTCATTCCAGTTAAATGATCCTGCAAAACTATACGTCCAGACATACTTAATCACCATGCAGGTTCATATAAATGTTTTAATTTTTAGAGAATGTACAGCACCTGTGGGGAGCACCCGGTAAACACTTTAGCTACTCCCCGACTCCTATTAGACAAGTCCAGGAGTCAATCTCTGTGGTCCTCCCTAACATGGAAACCACAAATGGCCAACACAAGTTATGCAGCAATACTATGTTTGTCACTGTTATTTGAGTTTCATGTTTTACTTTACATTTTTTGAACAGCTATCTTGCCAGCTTAATGCTTGTTACACTGTGACCTACAGTAACTTCAGAGGGCAAAACTATTTCCTTGACATTCTGAATGGTACACTTTTATTCCCTTGATGCTAGGAGACTGACTTCCTCCCATAAACACAAGCAGGTACTACAAGATGCATCTAAAATAAAAGCAGACATTCTTTTTTATCAATAAACTAATTTCTGTAAACTTAACCCACCAAGGTTTCTTAAACGGGACATATACTATAATTTTTCACAGTGGAGATGTTCCTTAAAGGAAAACTATACCCCCCGAACAATGTAGGTCTCTATAAACAGATACTGCATAAAACTACTCATATGTAAAACCCTGCTTCATGTAAATAAACCATTTTCACAATAATACACTTTTTAGTAGCATGTGCCATTGGGTAATCATAAATAGAAAATAGCCATTTTAAAAAATAAGGACAGCCTCCTGGGATCCTAGGATCCAACGGTGCACACAAACATACCAAACAAACTATAGAGTTAGGTCACATGAGCCAATTAACAGACAGAGTTGTGTCTTTTGCTTCAACACTTCTTCCCTTTACAGTTAGAGATTAAATATTTCTGGTCAGGTGATCTCTGAGGCAGCACACAGACCATCATGAAATGGTGGTTCAAGGCAAGAGCTGTAAAAGGGCAATATTTACTTAAATATATATACCAGGTAGGTAAGATTCTTTAATATGTCACTTGATTTGATATAAACTATCTGTTGCTCAAAAATTCATTTTCGGGGTATAGTTTTCCTTAAAAAAGAAGGAATCAGGTTTATTTATAGTACCAAAACTGCTCTGTTTCCACCCCTTTCCTTATGTTCCGCTCCAAGACTCCTCACAGCTTTCTAAGGAGCAGCCGGCACTTTCAGATTTGTTAGACATTGGAAATTCAGTTATGGAGGACTTAGTTGTGAGGGGAGGGAGGTGGTTCTAGTGACATCAGCACTCTGCTCAATGCTTCACAATCTATCTGCCTTTGCCCACACACTGTTCTCCTCCCTCACCACTTGCCTGCCAGCCAGCCCTGATCAGCTTTTACTCACCCTGAGGTTTGTCTTGCTTCAGTGAAAACCATATGTAATTTCTGACAGATACTACTGTGTTGTTCACAAGAAATGTTCAGCTACATACTCCTCTACTGAAAAATGCTTCTGTTGAAAGGCTAAGAAGGAGCAGTATAAATTCTTTCAGACTTGTGGATCACAGAGCTGAATATTCCTCTCAGGCAGATGTCAGACATTATAGATGGCTCTCAGGGGGGAAGCTGGACATAGTCTATAAGTTACATGCAATGCCCTTAATGTGTTGCTGCTTAACAACTCCCTGCATTCTGAATTAGATCACACTTTATTTATATTATTTACTACCATTCTGGAAAACTACAGTATTAAATATAGTTCACAGGGAGTTTTTCGATCATACCACCTGATTTGTGGGAATGTTATAAGAAGGCCCTCTAGCAGTCATATAACTATGCCTCCTTGGTGAAGAAAGTTATTTACCAGCTGTTCGTTTAGTGAAACAAAACTAGTACTGGGGTTGGACTTTCTACCAGAGAACTCTTGATTGTCCCTTAAAGTCATGACCACGTCCTGAGGGAGACTGAAAGGCCACGCCCAACTCTCATTTCAGCCTAGACATTGAAGATAAACAATCTCTCTGCAGCTTTAGTATAACAGCATTTTTAGCAGGTAAAACATTTTGTAAACCATTGTTTTAGAAGCACTATACATTTTAGAGAAAGTGGAATATACTGCTAAAATATGAGTTTAATGAAATATGTATACTTTAATAAACACTAGCCAAACAGTTATCATGCTTACCTAAATAAAACAAAGGGAGTCTAACACATACAGGAATATATTTAATTCTAGCAGACCCACAAACCTAATTTCTAAAACTTGAATTGGCCTCCATACACGGTAAGAACATGCTCCAGTTTGCATAGAACTCTGGCCTTCTCACAATACGCAGGGAACTGGGATATGAAGACTTAACATGTCATTAATACTGAAAATGGAACCTAGGCAAATGCTGGAAGGTAAAATCAACCATTACTTCCAGGAAAACATGGTGTCTGCAACAGACCCCTGAACCTTATGGCTTGCTCATAAAGCTGTTATCCTGTGGGAACTAATCACCCTAGCTAAGAGATTTAAAAAAACAGGGAGACACACAAAATACTCAGCCAGAACAAAGACTTACAGAGTTAGAACAGAAATACATAATGCAACCCACCCCTATAATCCAACAAGAGCTAACAGAGGTTAGAACTAAACGCAATGCAATATCCTATGCAAAAACACAACATAGAGTTATACCCCTAAGGCAATTTTCCTACACATCAGGAAACAAGAGTGAAGTTCCACCACTAGAATGAAATTCTGCAGCTCTTAGTGCATTTCTATGGGATTTTGAAAGGCGTATTTATCAATGGGTGAAAGTGAAATTTATTGGAATCTGCTATTCGCAGGACAGAGAAATGGGTTTACCTGAAAGCAGGTTATGCAGATCACCACCAACTTATGCAGTTCATCTGGCTAAACAAATGCAACAGACCAACGGCCAACAAATTGCTCCCCACCACCAGATTTACCCTACAAACATGTCACACACTAGCCCAGTGATCCCCAACCAGTAGCTCGCGAGCAACATGTTGCTCTCCAACCCCTTGGATGTTGCTCTCATTGTCCTCATAGCTTATTTTTGAATTCCAGGCTTGGAAGCAAGTTTTAATTGCATAAAAACATAGTATAATACCAAGCAGAACCTCCTGTAGGCTGCCAGTCCCAAAGGGGCTACCAAATAGCCAATCACAACCCTTATTTGGCAATCCCAGGGACTTTTTCATGCTTGTGTTGCTCCCCAACTCTTTTTACATTTGAATGTGGCTCACATGTAAAAAAGGTTGGGGACCCCTGCACTAGCCACTAAACATAATTTTGGTACATTTCCCTCTCCATTACTCCTGCTATCAGCTCTGCCTAAAAATTTTCCTCACATCCAGATCTCACACTGGTTAGAAATTGGGATTATGTGAATTGCAGATCCATATTCTCCAAACTTCTTGGAATCCTTTGAAAGGCTAACAGAAAAATACAACCTTAGACCTACTGACAACTATATTTATCTACAAATCATACATTAGCTACACTTCCAGAACAGGGATTATCAGCAAAAAACAAACATGAAATATCTTTGCAAACAATGTGGAATGGGAATTTCCTTATCTCTAACTGTTACAAATTATTTATAACCCAGGTTCTTAATGATAAACTGCTGTACATGCATAAGTGGGAACAAGAACTCCAAAAAACCTTTACTATACAGCAATGGCAAAATGTGCTCACAGCACCACAAGAAGAAACCCAATGTACAAACCACAGAGAAGCTTATATTAAGATGATCTATAGATGGCATCTGATCCTGCAAAAGTTGTCTAACTAAAGACATTGCTGGAGGGGATGTGGCTCCCAGGGTTCTCTACTGAATATGTGGTGGGAATGGCAAATAATTTCTCCATTTTGGAAACACATCTTTCAAATGACAGCACATTTACTGGGACAGCAATTCCCCAAAGAACCAGAGGTAGTCCTTATACACATATATCCAACAAAACTCACCAAGCCCACTAAAAAAATACTATTTCAGGTATTTAACTCTGCAACCACTCCAACTGCCAAATATTGGAAAACCTCCACACTTTACAGGAATGCATAGCTCAAATAGACAATAGAAGCAACATGGAAAGGGCAGCAACAGAGAACGAGAACTCTCTAAAACTCTACCACAAAATTTGGGAAGCCTGGTACTATTAGAGAGAAACTGTCACGGCCGGCACCCTAAACCAGAACAGATGCCAAGTTCCCTGGTCTCAGCTTCACCAGTAGTGGCTTCAGGAGGAGCCCTCAGCTACTCAGATGCCACCTGGACTTAACGAGAGGAACAAGGCGAGGAGTTCTGGCAAGCAAAAGGGCACGACTGTTGTTAAAGTCAGTTAGGCTGAAGGTCACGGTACAATAGGATTAGACAAGTTCGTAGTCAAGCAAGCTGGGTCGAGGCAGGCAGATAACAAGGATCGTCAGACAGGCAAGGGTCAAACCGGGTTTTCAAACAGAAGGATGAGACAGAATCGGAGTCGAGGTACAAGCTGGGGTCAAACACAGGAATAATACAAGCAGGATACAAGGAACAAACGCACAAAGGCTCAGGAAAGCACCAGTCAAATCCTATCACGGGCAATGAAAAAGTAAAAATGTCCCTTTAAATACCTTTTAAATTTCGCGCATGCGCCTATAAAAAGCGGAAGTGCGCGCGGGCGCACTAGGAAGCCGACGGGACAATGGGAGGATGGCGCGGCGGGCAATTTGCCACAGAAACACATGTCTATTCTTGACGGCAAACTCTAACATTATATAGGCATGATAGCTGATTTAAATTATATATGTGATTATGTTCTTAGTTTGAAACAAGTTATTTTTATATAGTTGTTGAAGTTAATCAAGTGAGACGGTAGTAATATTGATCTTGCTTTTTTTGTACAACTGCCTAACCATTGTTTTCTCACTAATGCATTGCTCAAATAAAACAGAAGTTAAAAAAAAAAAAATCACTGTGGTTACATTTTACTTGCTCATTGTTTCAGAAATAGGGGCATATTTATTATATAGTGAATATTACACTGCTCAACACATAAAATAAAATAAAAGAATCATTTAGAATCATTAGTAGTGATGGGCGAATCGGCGGTGTTTCACTGAAAAAGGAGAAAAATTCCGGCGACTTTTTGCCAGGCAAAATTTTGCCAGCGTTACGCAAATGTATTCGCCTGCAGCGAATCGTGGGAGTTTGCCACACATTCGCCTATCACTAGTCATTAGTGAGTTATATTTAAAACCACTTTCATTAAAAGTTGCACTCTTTGCACTTTGCATATAACTTCTTTCAGCACCAGTCAGTCATCCCTGCCTTTTGTTCCAAATTGAACCATGCTTCAGCTATTGGAGCAGGGGAAACCTTGAGCTACCACCACCCCCTGACCTGGCAGTAGCTCCTGGGTACCCAATGATTCAGAAACAGATGTCATTCAAATGTTAAACACTGGAACTAACATCAGTCAGACATCAAAAATTCCCCACAGCTGCATCCAATTTGTAACAAATTGTGTGCCAGTTTTATGCCATTTTGACTAAGAAAATGAAATTACAGCAGACGTAGCACAGTTGTGTCAGACACAGTGCAACTGTATCAGATGAAATGCTTGCATTGTGCCTGCAATTCTGGGAATGAAGATTGTGGGAAAAAATAATTCAATTACTCTTTGCCCACTGCATCCAGGCCCGGAATTGGGGAGAGGCTGCATAGGCTGGAGCCTATGGTGGCATAAATTAAGGGGTGGCATGCTACCCAGCCGCACACGCAATTTTCTTTCTGGAGCATTAGCAGTTTGGTTTGGAACCACATGAGCAATCAGCAAGCTGACAGGAGGTGCATGTGCATGTGGCATCTTGAAGTTTGCAAGATGCGCATGCATGCAATCTTCTGACAGGGGCGACAGAGAACGCCGGCCTTCGGGTGCCCCTCAAGGTAAATCTGGTCCTGACTGCATCAAGTGAATGTGCCCTTCTATGATAGTTTCCCCTGCTAAAGAATCATGTTTGGATTGAATGTAAATAGAATTTTCAGTGCAATAACATTACATAAGATTATACAGCAGTGTATATAACAGTTTAATTCACTTTATTTATATCTATCAGACTGAAAGGAATCATGAACAGGTGGGCATAAAACTGGCAATAACTTATCTTGTACTTTCATCCCAAGTCTTTTTAACAACCTTCACAAATGTCATATCATCAAGTTTAAAGCTGTTAAATCAGCATTTTTTCCAAATCAAGTACTTATTAGCAATATGGTAATTCTAAGACGACATTTCCCGGGCTCCTAAAAGGGATTGCAGCACTGAAATATAGCTCTAACATGAGTTACAACATTATTTTGCCTTAACCCTTAACTCATGCATGATGAGTAAACAGGTTTAGGCAAATCTTAATTTATATGAGATTTTTGGCACATATCCATGCTACAGTATATCGGTACTTTTGCCACAAATTTGTCAATACATATTCTAAAATTCATTAATTTCAAGCCTATTTGTCATCTTAAGTACAATAATGACTGGCATTAGAGTTATAGAAAAAATTGCCAGCCCCTGTTTTTTGGACACATATTTTTCTCCTGTTATTACAGTATATCCATGTTATGTAAGCCATTTTGTAAGGTTTCCTAAGTCCAGTGCCAGGAAAATTACATAGCCATGTCCCTATTGATGCCACTTTCTGTCAGACAGTTGCACTGGAGTTTACCTAAAATGGCACCAAAAACCTTGAAACTAGAAAAAAAATGCTGACATTAAGGGCGTTATTTACTAAAATCCAGGATTATCTCACTGCCCCAGTAAAAAAAAATCTTGACCATACTCCCATGCCTGATTTTTGCTAATTTATTAATAAAAAAAACTCAGCAAAAACCTGCATCACTCAAATTTTTTTTCCCTGAAAAGCTTTTTTATTAGTTTTTGCCCGAAAATCCTGAAAAAAATTTTCAGGCTAAGATGGTAGATTTTTGAATTCTGGCTTTTTGCAGCATTGGGTTTAATAAATCTAAAAAAAAAATTGTTTTTTTTACATGAAAATTTAAAATTCTTGCCCCAAAAAGCCCAACCAGATACATTTGAGGTTGAGGAAATAATCACCTAAATCTTATGCATCTTTCTTTTATTATTATTATTATTATTATTATTATTAATAACATGTTTTTATTTAGCATCAACATATTTCATAGCCCTGTAAAGTAAATGTGTTTATACGTGTGCCAGCTATCACAAGAATAATTAGGGGCAATGCAATCTAAATATGATGCATTCAGTTTTAAAATGATAATGGATGAGTTATTGGTAATTGTAATGACTTTTATAAAACAGACAGAGTGTGCAAGTACTGTAAATATATTCACAATTTGCGTTTTTTGCAAAAAAGATTAAAGGGTACATTAATTGTAGAAGCCAGGGAGTAATTTACTGTTTAGAATGCCCCTGTGAGAAAAAATATATCGGCTTGACCACCCAGATGCTGAAAGTACGGATACAACAACATTGCAGCTCTATAAGAACAGTAAACAATTTAACCAAGACAGAAAAAAACATCTCAACGGTAGCATATCATTACAAAAGATATCACAATATGGATCCTTCTCAGGTCAGGTTCTGGGCATTGGAGAAAGTGAATCTAGGAATACGCAAGGGGGATGAGGAAAAAGCTCTCCTCAGACGAGAAAGCTACTGGATCTTCCAGTTAGACACTATTTCTCCCAAAGGAATTAATGAAAACAATCTGTTTACATCCTTTAATTTAGCATCCAATATCAATATATTATTTTAGTAGTCCTTCTCCTCTTTTGGTTTTATGCAAGGATCTGTAACCTGGGTAATTATATTACTGTGAGTCAATTTTAATGAATTTTTGTATGTTTCAAATTTATGGTTCCCTAATAAAGGTAATGTCTTCCTATGTTTTTCTTTTTAAACGATGTTGCGCAATGCAAACTCTTAATTTTACTCACACTATATTCAGGTTAATATATGCTGGTACCGCGTTATACATACTTATTTTCTCCTTATTTTCTCCTTATTTACCTAATTTGGGAGGGAGGACGTTTTTATCGCTTCAGCGTTGAAGCGTCAGTTGCTAAGGGCAACCCCGCAGGTCCACAGTCTGAATCGGTGACGCAGTTGCGCTGCGCACGCCCTAAGTGACGTTGCGACTGGGGGATGGAGTATGTGTAAGCGCATGTAGTCCCGTGATACTCACGCGAGAACAGCGTTAGTGATTTAAAACACGATACCAGCCGGATCAATACTTTTCACCTTGAGAAAGCAGATTGGCGAAACGCGCGTCAGCGAAACTTTGATTTTAAACCTTTTAGAATATCTTAAACTAATATTTCCTTCCCCATTGGGCGGCCGCAATTGGAGTCCGTTCAGCACTATACCTTTCTCCTCTTACCTTTGCATCTGCAAACCTTACAAGGGCACTGCATGATTTGTGGTTTTTTAGGCTTAGAGTAGCTCTTCCAAGCAATAGGGCCTAGGTAACCAACGAGACCACAGTCCCAGTGTTCCTGCCTACTCCATCTTTGTGGCGTCCCAGCCTTAGAAATACGCCAGGCAGCAAGTTTTGGGGACGACTCCACCTCTCTTATTTTCCTATTTCTGTTCCTTTTTATTTCTGTGCTGAACGGCAAGTTAAGTTATCTTTTTAACCATTTAAGGGTATCACCCATGAATTACTGAAATTTCTCCTTTACGAATCTCACTTAATGAACTAATTCTCCTATTTATTTAATTTATAAGCATCATGATTTACTATTTTTGGTACTTTTTATAATTAATTTCTTTAATGAATTAATCAAGTGATTTAATCACGGAATTCTTAACTTTTTAAATTTTTTATAACTAGCACATTAGCACTTTAACGGAATTGAATTTCCGAACGAATCAATTCATGTGTCGCTGTTAAAGCTGATGTTTTTCCTTCACTTAATTAAAGTTAAATCAGTAATTCAGTGTTAATTGGGGGTTGCTACCAATGTGGTATTCTTTTAGTTTAATAATTGTAGTTGTATTTCTCTGATTCAAGTCAGATTCACGTTGCGAGCACTAATAGATAACTTACTCACACTACAGTATATAGGGGCACTCTTTCTTATATAACTAATGTTTTTATTTAGCATCAACATATTTCATAGCCCTGTAAAGTAAATGTGTTTATACTTGTGCCAGCTATCACAAGAATAATTAGGGGCAATGCAATCTAAATATGATGCATTCAGTTTTTAAATGATAATGGATGAGTTATTGGTAATTGTAATGACCTTTATAAAACAGACAAAGTATTGTAAATATATTCACAATTTGCGTTTTTTGCCATATGTAGAAAGCTCTTATAGACATTTGCAGTGTGAAAAACAAATTCACAAATCTCTTTGCAGACTCTTAATCAGCTTTATAAATATAATTAGGCACAAGGAAAATATATTCACTATGCAAACCAATCTGCCCTGAGCGAAGTTTCTCTTAGGGTAGGGACAGACAGGGAGATTCGGGGAGATTCTGTCGCCTGGCGTTTTTAGCAGGCGGCAATCTCCCCGAATTTCCTTCTCTCTGTCTGCCGCTAGTAAAAGGGACAAAGCACCAGCGCCTGTGCACACGCTGCGCGGCGATTCCCGGAATCGCCCGAAGATACCTTGTGAGAAAACTTTCCCTTTTACTAGCGGCAGACAGGGAGAAGGAAATTCGGGGAGATTGTCGCCTGCTAAAAACGCCAGGAGACAGAATCTCCCCGAATCTCCCTGTCTGTCCCTACCCAAACATTTCTCTTTATTTGCTTCTTTTCTGTCTATTTGTTTTTTCTGGTGCCAAATGTATTGAATCCAATACGAGTTTTTTTCCAGCACTAAGCAAACCACGTGGTGAAATTCATGTGCAGATTCCCCATTTGCAAAATACGAATTAGTATTAGGCAAAAAAATAAAGTGCTCATCGTTTGCATGTTTATTAAGTCCAGTATGTTGTGATCCAGGAAGGCTGGTAAATCAGTTTTCTTGGTTTCTGGAAAGAAACTCAATTGATTTCATATGTTCTCAACCTATTGCGTAGAGTGATTTAAAAAATCTTAAAGGAAAACTCAACTGTGTTAATTTTCTAAAATAACTTGAATGATGAAATAGTTTGACTTTTGACAATACATCTCCCAATGACTTCTATAGAAATTTATGTAATTTCTCTACCGCACACCTTCCTTCCACTGACCTGCAATAATGGTGCTGATTCACTGTCGACCCGGCCGGGCCCCTTAGCAACCGTACAACTGTAATGACGGTCCGCACACGCGATTTTAAGCAGTCGGGGAGTGTACCCCTTTTATTTATGCCACCATAATATCAACATTTTGGGGGGTAATACCTCCCTTCATCAGGAAAAAATCAAAAGTGCAGTGTTGCTTTATACCCCTCAGCCCCTCCCAGCTCACCAAGACCCATCCTCATTAGTGAAATCAATAATTCAATTAGTCCAATATAGTCCAATATACATCTGTGTGAATGATAATTACATATTCATATTTTAGTCGCTGGCCAAGGTTGTGGCTATTATATCTCAAAATAGGAGTACCACAGTGATTCTTATCTGTGAAGGAAAAAAGGTTCAATCAAATGATCATTAAAAAGTATTTAAATACCTAAAACCACTAATAACACACACATTACAAAAAACAAGTCAGATTAAAATTTTCATACTGACATGGAGTTCTCCAAGGAAAGGAAGATCATGGTAAGTATGACACAATCTTCCCTTTTCCCTTGTCGAATTCCATGTCAGTACTCATCGGGATGTAGCAAGATCCGAATTTCCAAATGGGAGGGAATAGGCTTTAACCAGTATTTGTAATCAGGAATGGAATGACAGTGACTAGATAGCCTACAATCACATGACCTCTATAAGTTAAAATAGAGACACCAGGTGAAACCCCAGAATAAGTTTATAAGGGTAAGAATAGCCAAATAGTATAGACTGTATACTATAGAGAGATGGAGAGAGAGGGGTGTTATCCCGCTATCAATGAAGAGAGAGAGCGACACCCCTGCACATGGTGAATTCAGTAAGCTGAAATACTTACTCTCCTACTCACCAGAAAATATCCGTCCATTGTATGCCTAGTTTCAGTGCAGAATGCAAGGCACCTGTAAGAAACACTTGGTAGGAGTAAGAACCAGACAGACACATTGTAGGTATGACCAATTTATAATATTGCAACTAGCGCAGGGCCTACACTGCACAATGAGGAACCCGAGGCATGTACCATAAACATCTACATATCGGGATGCCTAGCATTCAGAACTGTCTTAGCAGAAAACAGATCCTAAAGGAACAGGGACAAGGGTACCTGAAACATACCTTGGGTTAGAATTCCTTACAACGTCTAAGGTGCTATGCTGAGGGAGACTCAAATAACAGTGAAAATACTGGTACCCATCCCTTTATCCAGAAGATATTCTCTGTGGAAACCAGAGCAATTATGGTACCTAAGGAAAAGAACCCTTGTTGGTTAACCCGCCATGGTCTTGTGAGAGGTACACCTGTATAACTAGGTACCCCTAAGGTTGCAGATCTAATATCACTCCAGTGAAACTAAAGGGGAATCCAATGATTCCTGGAGGAAGGCTCAAACCCCTGGAGAGACGATTAGAATCACCCTCAAACCTGTTTGTTTTATCCCACCTGTAAGGGACATGTTTGTATGTGGAAATCTACTATCCTACATATATGAACTCCATCAATGAAGCTGACCTTAGAACTGGAGAGGCCATATGGATATTCCAGTCAGTGTCAGAAGGGTTTCTAATCCACCAGACTAGTGCCATGATGGGTCGGATGTATCAGGAGAGTGTCAAGAGTGGCTGAACCTCACAAGAAAGTCCTACTTTTAGGACCGCAATATGAAATCCAAGAGCAAAACAATATTAATAGGATTGTCATATTTAGACAAACACATCCAAACAGCACAGATACTTAGTGATGGGCAAATTTATCCCGTTTCGCTTCGCTGAAAAATTGTCGAATTTCCAGCGAAATTCGTGAATTGGGGAAAAAATTTCGAAACGCGTTGCATCATTTTCGGCGTGCGACTCGTGTTTTTTTTTTGTTTTTTTTTTTAAGGCAGCGAATTTAACATGCCCAAAACTTCCCCAAGTCCCATTACACTCAGGTCAGCTCCAACAATAAAAATAAGGCACCATATTGTGCCCCAAACAATAACAACATACTTAATAACCAAATGTAGCCACCAGCCTACATTTTTTAATATTTATATCACTACACAGGGCCCATCACCCCTTACCAATCGCACGATTTCTTCAAGGTAAAACTTAATGTCCCCCCATACCTGCTTTCTGATTGCAAAGTAGTCCTTAATGAATTGAGGATGGATAATGTAAGAAATGGATTGGGGTATGCAACCTAATTAATTCCATTCAGGATGTGGCATCCTTGCAGCAGGATTTGGGCAAACTGGTAATCTGGGTAATCAATACTGATAAATGTAAGGTTATTATTATTATTATTATTATTTCCTAAATGAGACTAAAGTCAGACAAACCATTGAACTGGGGTTCTTCTGAACAATAAACTTAGGCGTAATTCATTTTTTACAGAGCACTGGTAAGGCCCCATATAAATTATGCAGAGCAGTTTTGGTCTCCAGTGCTCAAACAGAATTTTACACAAATAGGTAAAGTGCATAGGAGAGTGACTATGCTGAATGAGTATAGAAGGTCTTAAATATAAATAGTCTGTTTTGCTTGGTATTGTTTTCACTAGAGAAGAGGCTCTTACAAGGGCATACTATCTCTATATATAAATGTATAAGAGGCCATACAATAAATTTGAGGATGCTTTATTCAACAGTAGGTTATTAAATCAGACACAAGGGCATCCTTTCAGAATAGAAGAAAAGAGGTTCCATATTAAAAAAAAAATTTTTTGCAATGAGAGCAGTGAAATTGTCCTGCCCATGGAGTTGCTGGCTGGCGGATACATTAGATAGTTACAGCAAGGGGGTGGCTTTTTTTCTTGCAATGAAAAAAATATATTGGTACTGAAATGGGCTCTTAATTCAAAGTTGATCCAGAAACTGGTCCAACTGTCATGATGTTGGAGTATGGAAGGAGGATTAAAATTTCTCTATGGACACCTGGCTTAGACCTTAAAAACTTCCCAGACTGGAAAATAGAGCTACATCAGGGAGTGCACTACTTTATAACAGGCAACTCCATAAAGAAACTAGAATATATACTACAGCACAGCTACACCTACACCGATTTTAGATATTTTAGATACACCCAAATCAAACACTTCATACATACACATAAACTGATAACAACTAAAGGCCTTCCACCAACTCCGATAGAGATCCTCTGGGAGTCCAACAGACCACCAACAAAAACCATACCATATACTGAATATACAAAAGTCTCCAGGCCATTTCAGCAGCTCCAGGCGAGTCATTCAAAATTAAATGGGAAAATTAGTTGAACCAAAAGATAACATGGAAATAAAAAATAACATTATCCAGCTCCTCATCTCCTTGTTGCAAATTTCATCAATCAAATTATAAAATCATCCCTCACTGGTACAGAACTCCAACCCAGTTAAAAAAAAATTCCAAGGAGTATCTTCAATATGCTGGAGGTGCTGAGTGTGTATACTACTGCTAGATGCTGTAACTCCTGTTTATTGCTTGAAAAAGCGGGTCTGAGCCCGTGAAACGCGTTGTACTGATTGGAGTTCGTTAATAAATTTTGACTGCTTAATTACAGTTGTTTGTGTCTGCTTGGAGGAGGTAAGTCCACCACTGCCTCCTCTGATTACCAAGTTTTGGCTTTTAAACTCGTTTATATCCTTTTATCCTCCTCAAACTGAATAAAACATACAGTATTGTGACTGTGAGACAATACAGCTGGAAACCAAAACTTTAAGCCAGTTATAACTTTTCCCTTGTTATTAAAGATCAAAGACAGAGTTTTGCTTTTGTTTAGAAAGCCTTGTATATGGTAATCAAATGAAGATTTACATTTTTAGATCGTTAGAAAATCAACTTCTATCTAAAAAGAATGTATAATTTAGTTCATCATTCACCTTGACATGTAGGTGATATGAATTGATGTAAAGTAATTAGTTGTAATGGGAATTGTTATACAAAACGGGTGTCAGTTATAATTCTGTTGGAGCTTTTAACAAAATCCAATTAAAGATGCAGCATGTGTATCGATGACAAATGAGAACTTCATTAATCGTTAATGGGCTAATGACAATAAAAATCTTTTTGTACAAGTACAATATAAGATAAATTCTGGCTGTAATCATGCATGAATAGATACAATAGAATATGTACTTTTTGAAGGTGGAAATTTTGGATGTGTGCCAAATGACCTTTACAAAAAACACATTATACAGTAGAGATTTTATGCTCAACAAATACTGTCATCAGATATGGAATCATACCTAAATGTATATATTATGTAGCTTCTACTTTACTGATAATAATTCATAATTTTACAGTTATGAAAGTTTTCCAAACATTATCCGACAGTGAGAGCTTTCCATTTGTTCTGGGGGAAAAGTGCCTATAGAAGGAGGGTTAAGGGGGACACACCATATAAACTGCCTTCTATATAGTTTCTGGAAAAAAGGATCTCTTGCTGTGAGAGACTTGTTTTAAAACAGGAAAAGCCATTTTATAATATAATCTCCCTTTAGTTTTTATACATTTCCTCCTAAATACCCAGATTTGGTCTAAGTGTTTTCAACCATTTAAGTGCCTACAGCCTGGCTGCATGAACAAAGTCTTCTATGCAGTAAATATTGGATTAATTGGAGAGACTGAGTAACCCTTTTGGGCTTAATGAATTGAGTATTTGCTATGGCATCTATGTAGTAACTTCTGAATTAATTGGAAAGAAAGATATTTTTCTTTTTTTAACTTTTTTGGGTTTAATGAATTCACTTTATTTTTTCATTATTTATCTATGAATTGAAGTGATTTGATTTATTATAGGTGCTCTTGATTCTTTTTTGGACCCTAGCATCCAGATTGCTAAAATTGGAAACTGGAGAGCTGATGAATAAAAAGATAACTAAAAAAACACAAATAATAAAAAATGAAAACCTATTGCAATGTCTCAGTATATGAATCTCTACAACATACTAAAAGTTAACATACTAAAAGGTGAACAACCCCCTTTTATTGTTTTCATCTTCTGGTATTGTTAAGTAGTGATGGGCGAATTTATTCACCAGGTGCGAATTTGTGGCGAAATTGGTGCCAAAAAAAAAAAAAACGAGACATGCGTCGAAAAAAACGGTGACGCGAAACGGGATAGATTCGCCCATCAGTATTGTTAAGGATTGTGTAATATGAATGATACGCATGCTTCTGCTTAATCACTAATATCACCTTTAGTGCTGGTCTCTTGGACGTTGATACACATAATGAAGTTCTACTGGATAGGGCTTATCATATGCAAAGAGTGTCTTCTTAAAGGTGATGTAAACATTATATGCTGAAATACAAGTTCCAGTATACATAAAAATTTTCTACAAAATTTATTTAAGGGGGTTATTTACTAAAATCCTAATTTATCTCATTATTTAAACAAAAACAAAACAACAACCAAACTCTGATTCCTGCTTTTACAGTATTTATTATAAAAAAAAAACCTTGATTTCATTTTTTCCGTGAAAACTCGATAAAACCAAGCAAAAACCCAAAATGTACACATTTTTCGGGGGTTTTCCCCAAATCGCTTGAGTTTTTAGTGCTTTTTTCTGAAATGATTTTTGCCCAAAATGTTCAAGCTAATTCCAGTGCAGACCACAGAAATTTCAAAATAGGATAGGGACCTCTGTCATTGACTTTTACATAACCTCAGCAGGTCTGAAATGGCAGATTTTTGGATTTGGGCTTCTCAAGGAAAAAACCTGAAAATGCCCCAAAAGACCTGTCCAGAGTTTAGTAAATAACCCCTTCAAGTGTGTGGTAACAATAAGGAAAACTGCCCCATTTCACTGAAAAATTGGTTAAAATCGCAGAAAATTTTGCTAAACCATGGAAAAATTAGCAAAGTTGTTAAATTTTACAGAATTTTGCCCAAATGCATTAGGGACAATGGGAAATGTCAAAAGGCATTTTCCTCTACATTTTTCTTACCAAATGCAAATGGGCATTTATTCTTGCTTTTTTTGGGATGTTTAGTCTGGTAAATAAAATTAAAATATTTTGTGCCGTACTGTTTAAAAACAATAACTCTCTAAGTATATATCATCTCACATCAGAGATGCACTAATCACACAATACTCATGGATGAATAAAAGTTAAAACACTGTTATACAGTAAGTAGGGAAATCAAGTCCTTATATGTGCAGTTTCCTGAAGGAGCCACTTGGAGATAACACAGATGTTTGGAATCACTGATGATACTAAATTGTTCTGAACTATAGGTTCCATGCAGGATGCTGCCACTTTGCAGACTGATTTATGCACTTTAGCAAAAATAATATAAACGCAAGTTATACACTAAGGGGCAGATTTACTATTGGTCGAATTCGAGGGTGAATTAACCCTCGAATTCGAACAATTGAATTCTGGTGAATTCAAACAATAAAAATTCGATATTCGAGATTGAAGGGTTTTACCGCAATTCAATCGATTGAAAGATCGAATAAAAATTTTTAGATCAAACGATTCGAGTGATTTTAACCATACAATCAATTTTTTTTTTCTAAAAAACTTAAAATAGCAATTCGGTAGTTTTAATCTGGTGAACTAGGCAGTCGATTTAAAATTTAAAGGGCAAGTACAGATGCAACCGTACTTGTATCCTGAAGAAGGGAGGTATTACCCCCCCGAAACGTTGATTAAGGTGGCATGAATAAAAGGGTTCACTCCCCGACTGCTAAAGAAGTGTGTGCGGACCGTTTTTTACAGAAGTACGGTTGCTAAGGAACCCGGCAGGGTTAACGGTGGACCAGCACCATATTGCAGTACTGTGGAAGGGAGGTGTGCAGTAAGGATTTCACAATTGCTTTGGACTTTGCCAAGTACAGATGCAGCCGCTTGGATTTGTGTGTTAAATGCGTCATGACTCAGGGCTAATTGAAGAAACTGTGTTATCTAAAGTTATCTTAACTCATTTAATGCATTTAACATTTTCATTAGCATACCAAAGCCCCATTGTTTTCAATGGTGAACTCTTTAATTGGATGGGATGCTGTGACACAATATTCTGTGATAAGTGAGTTAAATGGGATGTCTGAGTTAAGTTATTCTGTGTCAAACACACAATCCAAAGTGGCTTCATCTGTAATTCGACTGTAAAATATTTGAATATTCAAATAGAATTATATTCAAATTATTCGAATAATTTGATTCAATCGAATTTTCTAAATTCAATGGTCAAAGTGGCCACAAAAAATATTTGAAAATTCAAATTCAAATCTTTTTGAAAATTCTATCAAATTTCGAATCATTCATGTGAATTTAGTAAAACTGTCCCTAAATGTCAGTGTGTTAGGAGTTTCCTTAAATCAGAAGAATGTAGGGTTTTTTGTAGATAACACATTGTTCTGTGTGTGGGGATGTACCTAGTGAACATAGCAACAAATTTAATGTGTCCCATGTGCTGAATAAAACCTAGCAGTGTGTGGTAGCAGAGAAGTGTGTAAAAGTGTATGTTGGTGAAATGGATATGAGCATGTGTGTAAAGTGAATGTGTGTGAGATATGAAACTAAATGTGGAGTGTGATAGGTGTAATATATATGTCTGTGAAATAATGTCTCATGCTAGCATTTGCGGCTTTTAAGAGAGAGAGATTGCACAAACCAGGGCACATTTTAACAAGAGTCAATAGGGCCACCAGAAGTCTAAATAGGGCCACCAAAAGTCTAAATGGGCTGGTATGAGGGTTACATTTTTTTTTTAAACTGGGCGTTGGTTTGGGCAATCTCTCTCTCTCGTAAAAGCTGCTAGTTAGTGGTGGGGGAGGATCTAGCCCTTATGCTAAACCAAGGTTCAGGAGAAATCTACTTCAATTCATGCTATTATGCAGAGAGGCAATAGATCTTTTATACTATGACCGGAGGTAAACAAGTTAGGGACCACCGTGTGGGGTTTACCTTGACGTGGTATGGTTGCTTATAAACTTTATGATCATAACTTTTTAACTAAAAACCCCTGTCTTTGTTAACTCATGCATTTGCTTATATACTGAATTACTTATGAGACAGGGGACTATATACTTTAATACATTTTTACTTAGCCCTAGGAGTGCTCCCACAACCCCCCTTTTTTGTATTTTTCATTTATAGTAACCTACATTTCCCTTTTCACATAGATTTTAGCTCCACACATCTCACATACTAATGCCCTACACCACTCACATTCTCTTTCCCAGACTTTGCAAACACTGAATTTAATTTATCTATACCAACTTTATACCTGCACATTTCAAGCTAGATTTTAACAGTTTCTTTCTAGCAAAATAGGGCATTTATTCATATTAATACAATTATTTTATGCACAAATGTATGTCCCATGTTAGAAATAACATAGCAAACAAGTAATATGCATACAATGCAAAATTTCACGCTTGAGATTCATACTTCTAGTCAATTTACTGAATACAGATTATTTTTGCTGGATAGCTTATGTTTTTCTGTCTCATTATTACTTCTTCACATTTATTGCACTTAGGAACAACTTTTCTATCAATGAATCACTCAGTGAATAAAATGTGGCAGCTAAGTTGTAAAACTTGTCAGGTTTTTTTAGAAGTCAAAGGGAGGTGTATTTTCATCATTCAGGGGGTTATATAATTAACTCAAATTTATCTGGTCGAGCTTTTTGATGCAAAAAGTCTAATTTTAGTGGAAAATTGTTTTCAAGATTTATTATACCCTGATACTACAAAAAGCCTGAATCAGAAAATCCACCATCTCAGACTTGCCAAGGTCCTGTGTAAGGCAATGGGAGATGTCCCTATCCCAATCCCAGTATCCCAAGATATCATGGTTTGCGCTGGGTTTACCAAGATAAATTAGGGGTTGTCGGGCAGGAACCTGAAAAAAACGGAGTGATTGTCTAAAAAAGTCTGAAAAAATTGTACGATTTGGGTTTTCACTCGATTTAATCAGGTTTTTTATTTCACCATATTACTATATTTTAAAGCTAATTAAGAGTTTATTAAGGACTATGGGCCCTTAAAAGAAAACTTCCTATCAACAGATTTTCTCTCACATAATTGGTGCCTCTTACAATCCAGCTAGCCAGTCTTTGTTCAAATTTATCAAGAAAAATTATTGATAAATGAGTGGATGGGAGTTTGGTCAACTTTGTTTTAATAGAAAACTGAGGTAAACTTGAGTTTTAGTAAATGACCCTCTAACATTCAAGTTTTTTTAGCTTAATAAATAATTGATTTGAAGCTTTAATTTGAGTTTGTAAGTTTTAACAGAAAAAAAACTCAACCACTGTAAAAACCCAAATTTTAATGTTACTTGTCACTTACATACAGTTTGCATAATTTAGGTGGCTGAAATAAACATAAATAATTTGGGAAAAAAAATATGTATTAAAAAAATTAATGTAGAATACATTGTATGAGCTTTGTTTGAAAAGCAAAGGCTTTAAAACTTTTTTCTTTTTTAACATAACAAATATATAAAGAAAGGTAATTTCCAGGAATCCATTAAAGTAATTTTAATTTTGAATTCAAGCTGTACAAAAATAATAACTTCAAAATCAGAACACACTGTTTAATTAGACAAACTCATATTTCCCCAACAAGTTAGTAATTAAAGATAAATTTGCATATTAACAACCCAGCAGCTGCTACTTTTATTCTTCCCTCTTCACTTATCAGGTTTTATATACCAATCTATAATGATAAAAGTAGAACTGTGCTTGCTTGATTAGAGGAGAGGATCTTTTCTACGGATTATGAATGAAGACTGAGAGTAATTTAGCATGTGGCTCCATTAGTAACTTCCCTGTTAGCTAACAGTTTTCCACATGCTTAACCAGTTAACTGGAAGATAACAGGAAATGAGGCATCAAATGAAACCAGCAAAGGAGCCAAATTGTAGCATATGGCTGACATTATATAAGTTGTTTGCTAAAGTACTGGGAAATATTGATATCTATAGATAAGTAATTGCAATGCAACAGGCATTGGTAAAGTTTATTTTGCATAGGAAGTTGCACTATTGTTGCATGTTTGTTCTGACAATGAGTAGGGCTCATACAATAGGACAAGTGTTAAATTACATAAAATCAACAATTAGCTTTGAACAATATACTACAGGTTAGAAAACAAAAGAAATGCTGTCATTGATTAATCTCTGCACTGCACTGGCTTAATTAGCACTTCTGGTGGCAAATCAGCCCAAATAAAAGTATATAACTGTAGGGATCTATAGGAATACAAGATTCCTATAGCTTTAAAACCCCACCCTGTAGTTGCTAGACAGAAGCCTACAGTATGTAGCTGTTTGTGTGTAACACCTGAAATCATTGGCCCAGAAGTGTAATGGCACCTCCCTACCACACTGCTATATAATGCTGGGAAGGGAGGGGCAGCTTCTTCTTTGGTCTCTGGATGTGATCCAGCAGCGTGTGCCCGGGGGGGGGTGCTTTGAAGTGACCCCAAAGGGAGGTGATACCTTCGGTGGGTAAATCGGGAACTAGGAAATCCCGTGAATGAGGATTAGCTATCCTAGGGGAGTTTATGTGATAGACTTTCTAGGAGAGTGAGGTACGGTAGTGAGGTTTAGCAGCATGAGTAGCTCAACCCCAACAAGGATTTGCAGGAGGGAGTAGCTTCCCACAGGTTTTGAAAACCTGAGTGCAGGGACCTCAGTGAGGAGGGACTGTGAGGGTAGAGGCTACTTTCCTTGTCAACTTCCAGGAGGGAAGGAATCGTGTAACTGCAAATGCCTGCTGGGTGTCTGTACTACTGCTGTAAACCTGCCTCTGATGTGATGTGGTGGATGTCATGTTCTAATTCCTCATCATCCGCTCCTGTGTGAGTAAACCTGAGGTCCATTGCCTTGGGCATATGTTTAATAAACCCAGTTACTGTTTTCACCAAGAACCTCCTGGCACCCAAGTTTTTTCCCTGTGTATGTGTACAGTGCCTGTGGGTTGTAGTTCAACCACTTCTTAAAGGGATAGCTTCCACATTACGAAGGCCCAGCCCTGATGTGTAAAGTTGCAGTGTAACCCATGCTCATACCAATAGCTGGACATTTTAACTATCTGTGTGCCAGATAGGCCAAGAAAGTAGTATATAACTGTAACGCTAATTTGGGCTAAGCAGACCCCAAATAGTTAATGGGATTTTCCAGCTAGTGATAGGAGCATGTGTTACATTGGACTCACACTGCAGGCTAGGGCCTTCGCTAAGTGGAAGCATTCCCTCTATGGTGTAGTGTAATTACAATACCCAGACTACTGTGCATACAAAAAATGATTGGGCTCCAGGAGGTTCTTATGATGCAAACAAAGAACTGTTTATTAGTCATAGACAATGTCCCCAGGTTTACTCATGTACACAGATGAGGTTTGGCACATGACACACACTCAAATCAGGTAATAGGTAACACAGCTGAAAAACAGACTCCATTAGGCATTTGCAGTAATTTAGTACAACCATTCCCTCCAGGAAGTTGTCAGGAAGCAGCCTCTAACCTACAGTCCCTCTTCACTGAGGTCCCTGCATTCAGGCATTTAAAAAGCCTCTGGGAAGCGACTCCCTTCCACAATTCTCGTTGGAGCTTCAGCTGCTCTTTCTCTTTACCCCATCTACCTTTCTCTCCAAGAGAGACTGTTACAAATCTGTCCTACCATCGTGAAACCTCATTCACAGGGTTGCCTGGTCCCCGACTTTACTGGACCCATGCCCAGGCTCATCGCACACATCCACCCTGTTCCTCAGGTGGAAGGCAAAGAGGAAGCTGCCACTCCTTTCCCAGCACTATACCAGGTTGAGGCAGGATGTGGTTACAGTGCCATCTGGCCAATAGCAGGGGATATGCAAATAGGAATTAGATACTTAGGCTCTACCTAGTAGCTAGGAAGAAGGAAAAAGGGTAGGGTCTTAAAGCCATAGGGGCAGATTAACCCCTGTCGGTCCCAACATAACCATGTCATTTATGATAGTGGGTCAGGTGCAATGTGCAAAAACTGGCACAAATCTTAAAGATTTTTACCCTTTGTGCCATGTCCCACTTTTTGTACCCCTAGGAATAACTCTTGCACTTAAAGGTACACAATACTAATAGGAATAGCATTGATTTGCTTAACCAGAGACATCATGTAAAACATGTAGAACTTCACAATATTCTGGCTTAAAGAAACTACACAGTTTAACTGAAATGCATTGATGTCAATGAGAAGGTAAATTTACATTGCAGTTAAGTCATTTTTAGCAATGCAATGACATATACGTTGTCCTACCTTGTTGTAGAAGGTCCTTTCCACTATCTTATTATTCACAGAAAAAATGACTCCTATGTTGCTAATTTCTTCAAATCATAGCACTTGGACAGCTTCTTAAAGATAGACATTGGTAGATGTGAAAGGCAATGGGTTAATAGTAATGATTTATTTTTTCCTGGCACAACAGACCATGTTGTTTTTTACCCAGTACAGATTTGCAGTGAAATTCACTTTTTTGACAGCCCTCAATTTCATCTACTACCTGTTAGAAAAGGAACATAGAGTTTTTTTAACTTTGATTTGAGTTTTTTGTCTGAAAAAAACAAAATTTTCAGGAAGGCTGCAAACAACTTTAAATCCAGATCCCAGGATGTCCCCCATAGTCTAAAACAGCAATTTGGCAGGTTTAAGGTGGGTAATAGTCGAATTTGAATTCTTAAAGTACATGATAAGTTTCAAAAATTTAATAAAATTAAAAAAAAAACAGAATCAAATATTAATTATTCCCTAGTTGGATTTCACTAAAAAAAAAACTTGAGAATTAGAATTTTCATTTTGACCCCTGATAAATATGGCCATAATTTACTGTTATGCTGTACATTGCTACGTTTTCAAGTGGTGCTATATAAATATATCTGAAAACAGAGGTAGGCAACACTCCAGTTAAATTGCTAAGGAAACTATGAAAATCTTACAATCTTGAAATAAAATATAACTTTATTCCAGGGTCAAAAACAGTCTCTTTACCAGTCGGGTTAAGCGTTGCATATAATTGACACTTCATTCAGTAATATCACAAAATCTGTGCTGTAGATAGAAACTGAAATAGTTACACAAGAAAAAGAAAATACACTTATTACTGCACAGTTGGCCAAAAAGAAAGATAATGATAATGAGAAATAAAGGTATCATGCAATGAATATTTAATCTTTGCAGAAAGAACACATATCAGTCACAACGGGGTCTCAAATGCTCGGCTTCATTGCTAAATTAATAAATGTGGCAATAAATCTAAAAATGTTTAAGTTCTGAGACTTCATGCTGATCAGGAAAATGACTATAGGTTTCCAGATCCAGTACCTGTTTCAAGAAAAAAAACATTAGTAGAAAACACTTAGGAATATTTGTTTATGGAATATTTTATTATTCAAGTATTTAAAAGAACCACGAATAACCATGAAGTGGTGGCAATGTGCCTTGATTTAATGTTTAATTATTCTGGGTTCAAATTAGGTTGCATGTACATTAGAAGGTACAAGGGTTTACTCATACTGTTATGTTGGTTGTAGTAGACTTGTTGGCATGCTCTGCCAAGATCAAATGTATGTGATATTCTAAGCATAGCACCAATGCCAGGACATACCTAGAATTTAAAATACACCCATGTAGCATTTAAAAAATCATTTACCAATCAACATTACCTATAGAGGATATCAAAAAGCTTGTGTTCACCAGTACATAAATCACAAAAAAGAGATGCTTTAGCTGATAGATCTGCGTGAGGTGCAAGTCAGCAATGTCTGGAGCTAACATGAGACCATCTGAAATTATACATTGCTCCTAATTCAGTATTCATGACTCATAAATAGCCATTGCAGTTTTGATCCATTTTGCTCCACTAAAACACAATAGCAATTGGAATTCAGAAGAATTATTGCAGTAGATCAGTGATTCCCAACCAGTGGTTGGGGACCCCCACCCTACAAGATGAAGCCACTTGGATTTGTGTTAAATGCATCACAACTCAAGATAAACTGAAGCAACTGTGTTATATAAAGTCATGTTAACTTATTTTATACATTATCCTTTTCATTAGCATACCGAAGCACCATTGTTCACAAATGGTGAGCTCTATAATGAGATGGGATAAGTGAGTTAAATGAATGCATTTATATATTCTGTGTTAAACACATAAACCAAAGTGGCTTCATCTGTAGACTCTGTATCTGTAGAGAAGCCATTATAACAGCAACAACATAATGAAGCTTTTCCCCATCTAGGCATTGTATAGATCAATTTTAAAAAAATTGAGTGACAATATACTGCAACAAATGTACTGTATTAAATGCTACTGTATTTCCTTTAAACTTTCTATAATGTAGGTTCCAACATGACCAACATATATATATATTGCATAAAAAGAATATAAAAATCACATTACAAGGTTGATTAGTAAATAATTCAGATTCTCATTGCATGACAACTCAGATGCCAATGCACTTGGCATCAGCTTATATGAAAGCTCACTTTCTGCTTTATGTTTTGCATTGACTTAGCTTCTAAACAGCTACCCAGAGCACACTGAGCATGTGTGTGTCACCGACAGTACTAACAAAATAGAAGATGGGGAGTTCCTGTGAGTAACTTTTATGATTCTGAATATTATTGTTATAGGGATACTGTAACTTTAGACTGGTACATTGTTTAATATATATAGAATAATTTTTAAGTAATCATTTTCAGGGTATTATACTATTCTAAAAGTATTGAGGCATAACTTAGATGCATAATTCCAAGTACATTAAGTTTGAACAGAAATCCACTTTAAACCTTACAGTCTACTATTGTCTTATATATGCTGCCATGTTTTCACTGTGCTGTAGATAGCTAAAATGTCTTGAATCTTCTTCATCACAGTATGGTACTTTCGGCCTCCTGAAATATCTTATTACTATAAAACTGTTGAATTTGCTTATTGCCTGAATGTTAAAAAAGGAAGCTATGGTTTAACTGTTGTTTGTCAAGAAAAATGTTAACAACATTTCCAGAAGTAATCAGTCATTATGCAGAAGTTATATTTTACACAATATGCAATGGCAGCCAATTTCTTTGCTATTCCTTTCCAGCTTTCCAGCTCCTTTTGATGTTAGCTATTCAGGTTTTCTAACAAGTAGGTCAAGGAATGTCAGATATGCAACAGTAGAATCTATATTAATTTCATAATGCTAAGTGAGACAAGGTACAGCCAGGTTAAGGAAAGTATAAGTGTACATGTAAGAACTATTATATCGTTCAATGCTAGGCCAAAAATTACAAGCAAGTTTGCATGTGTCAAATAAAATATATTAATTAATTGTAAACCAAAACCATTGCCCCCATAAATATTACAGAGGTGGGAGGCATGCAGGCTTTCCCCCTACCTTGCATGTCATTCTTAATAGAGCAGAGATTTTTATTTCAAGTTCCTCCTGGAAGGTTACCTTTGGTTAGGCTCTCCTTAGTTCAGACTGTGGAGACTGATTCCCTATCCTTACCTGTTACTGAGGGCTCATAAAAGACACAAAAACATAACCTTGTTTGGGTAAGAGGTCAGCCAGAGCTTTATTATAACACATTATCTATATTTCCTGAACCAACAAAATATTAACACAATCAGTGATAAGAACGTGTTATAGCTGTATTTTAATCTGAATGCTGGCCATTGCTAACACAGTGGGCATGTAAAATAAACCAGAATAACACCAACATTCTGAGGCCATGGCCTACTAGCCCCACCAACTGCTGTGACACTCAAACCGACATCTTGTACCCCACTTTTAACAAATTACATATGCAAATCACAATACATTGTATGTATATATGTATACAAGTTAACTTTTTTTATTGTAAAAACCAATACAGTCAAAACTTCAACAACCAAGGAAGGGGGTAGGGATGCTACTCCAGTGTGTGACCGTGACTGCAGTAGGGGCATTGCACAGGAACCATTGTAAGCCGAAGAGGAGGGAGTGAAGATGCATTGAAGCCCAGAACTACTGGCTGGGTAAGCTGCATGGAGGGAATTGTGCAAATGCCTACAATCCACAGTTCCTCAACGCTCTCGTTATTTATTTCAGCTCTTCCATAATAAATTACAAATATAAGAAAACAGGTAAGTGATGTCAGGGGCGGAGCCAGGCTGCAGCAGAAATCACATCCACACTCAAGCCCTTCCTTAGTGGTCCCGCTAGGTGCTAAGCCTTAAGGGAAATGGCACTCCCAAACTTGTTAACAGGAAACAAAAGTAAAAGCCAGCACACAATGCAATTCTAACCAGGGTCCTACCCCTGGTGCGTTTATTGCATCACAACGTTTTGGGGGCGTTACCCCTTCATCAGGTGATACTGAAACATCAGTGTAAAGGCATTAAATACCCGAAAGCCCACCCCCAATTAGGTGAAACAATGTCCAATGTCCACAAAATATACAATAGTGTCCAAAAAGTGCTTATTTGGGGGCGGAGCCAGGTCCATGCCGTGATGTTGGGTTTATGATATGGCAATCGCCGATTGGCCAATCATCACATCATTCATTTCAAAGCCCTGTCTAGCTTTTTAAATTGGAAATCTGAACAGGCAGCTTTCACCCAGACAGCCCTCCTGAAAACCAGGCTGTCTGGTTCAAAACTGGACATGTGGCAACCCTAACTAAAGGTCTCCTGTGTGGATGCCCCATAGTCACAGTGTTTTATTTTTCCCTGGTTAGTTTTGTAATCATGCCCAAAAAATTTTAAAAACTCTGGGTAAGGGTCAGTGTTTACATATTCACCTACTGAGATTTTTAATACAGTACAACTACAATAAGAGCAGTTTAGTACTTTAAAACATATAATACTATTAGGATGCAGGATAATACCATTGGTATATTGTATGAGCTGTAAGCTTATTTATCAGAATGATGCTGAAGGATAAGTTGATAAATGAGTGTGGGCAGGGTGAAAACGGTTAAATAGACAACATTTATATCTTTACAAAAGCATATAAAAATCTGAACAACACAGGTAAATATAAAAAGTATCCTGGTAGCCTGAAAATGACAATTTCCAATCGCTAGGGAACAGATATGGCAGATTTCAGCTCTGAACACTCTAAGATTGATGAAGTAACAAAGTCACCTTGTTTGAGTGCTGCTGTTTACTAAAATACAGGCACAAGAGAAGCTGCACACTTGTTAGTTTTGTTAAGATATACGCTGCAATCATTATCTTTTACAGAAGAGATTTGGTTCTTGTTACTGTTAGTTTGTCAGGACTAAAGGATGGGGATATTTTAGGTGATTTGTAATTTCATGAGAAATGCCTGTTTGCAGGAGCCAATCTTATAACTGGAAACTTTATCCACCAAAGGACATGAAAAATGATTTATTGCTTTGCTAAGTAAAGAATTACTTGTCACATTCTATCAATGGGAACATTGCACACTCCATTATAAATGCTTTGAACAGAGAAAAACTATGGAAATTGGAATTATCATTTCTTCACCAAAAACTTCAAATAATCACTTTGGACAGAAATACTTTGTTTCAGGGAAAACAAGAAACCAAAATGAATAAATTGAACAAAACTTTTTATGCAAAAGGTGCTCCAATGGAGAAAGTTCACCCTTCTTTTAGTTTAATAGCAGTTGTAAATAAGAAACTCCAAGTCCAGGCAGTAACTATTACAAACTATCATTGCACCCCATTTCACCTCTATAAATAACTTTCTGGAATTCATGGTAAAGCTCAAACCATTGTGTTTATTACTTTGTATGACAATGGGAAAGTTATGGCTGCAGTGGGCCCTTGATGTTCTGAGCCTGGTTGTCTGAGCAGTCCCAAATGGTCCCCATGTGCCATAGGCCAGATAATGATGACTTCCATTTCCAATCCAACTTGTGTTCCTTTTTCTCAAATGCATTGACGATTTTTAGAAGGTTTCCAAATATGTTTCAATACTAAAGACAATTCTTATAGAGATGGAGTCAAACTTTACTAGCAGCTGAACTTCCATTGGGCACAGTTGGAGATGAAATTTGGAAAGTCAATAAAATAATAGGATTTCACTAGATGTTAATATTTCGACTAAATATACATAAATACAGTACTGTAAATCATCTATTATATATCTCACCATGCCACTACAGCTAAATATAATTTTCAGACCATTTGATATTAAATCATATAATGTGATGTATTGCACCTCCCACATGTTGCAAGATGTCTAAATGAAATGTGTCCACTCAAAACTATTTTGACATAAAAAACTGTTTTGAAAGTGCGCTGAAACAATAAATATATTACTTTGTTGATTTATGACTAGGCTAATTAGTAAACTGTCCCTTTCCCATGGTTTTTATTTACTCCGATAAGTGATGTTTCTGTATCTTTAAACAGATCTGCAAGTCCTACTATCAGCAGATTGCAATCTTCTCGCAGCTTTTGTTCAATACTACAAGATTTGGGTGCAAACATATTGCACAAACATTATTTAGGTTAATTGTCCCATGTCATTTACTATTAAAATACAATTATTAAAACTGCTTTGGTTTTCTATAAACAATATTTGAATACCTCCTTTTACCGAAAGCCTTCTTTGCATTCTGCATTACAATAAACAGGCTTAATGATATTGAGTCACCTGGGTCTGTTGCAAAACAAAATTCAGTGATCACCTTAATAACGCTTTGACCTCATTTTGTTATGTGCCGTAGCATAAAATATTTATTCAATTAACCATGTAAATGGATTCCAAAATGTACATTACAGATGCTACATCCAGCTGCTATTATCACTGATTCATTAACACCTGCATGAAACATTAACCAATGACTTGTTTATATGAGGCGACATCAGAGACACAATACCTTTATAATGTTTAATTAGAGAAACACACATAAACATAACCTTGTGAAGACTGTTTTACACAGTTGCTATAATGAATATGTGTGCTAATTTCAATCATAGGACCGAGGAAATTGCACAGTACGATTTTATATCCCCAGTTCATTACTATAACAGTTATAACCTGCAAAGGAGCTACCAATGAAAAATCTTTAAAAAAATGCTACTGTAGTTAAACCTTTGATGAACCCTTTGGGCTAAAGTTACTAAATATGGCCTAAATGGATGCTAATTAAAAATATAAGGTAAAATTTACATATTTGTTTTTGTTAATCCTAGTTTGTGCTTCATTTTAGATAAACATAATTCCCAAGATTCCTTTCAGGTCAAATATAGGATATGCTGGACCTGTTGGAAATAAAACTGTGCCTTTATTATATGTCCTGTTTGCTGGATCAGTAGTGATGGGCGAATGTATCCCGTTTCACTTCACCGAAAAATTTGCGAAACGAGTCGCGGCACGTTTTTGACGCGAGCTGCGTCGAGTTTGACGCACGCCGCGTCATAATCGCTGTATCGCGTCGCTTTCATTTTCGTTTTTTCGCTTGAGAATTTTTGCTGCCGTTTCGTGAATTTATTCGCCGGTGGCGAATCGCGGGAATTTGCCGCGAATTCGCGCCTGCCGAATAAATTTGCCCATCACTATGGCTCAGTTGCCTTTAGAATTTTCAGTTGGTGAGTGTCATAAAGAACAAATATGGAGGAATTGTAATAAAAGAGAAAAACAATAAGCACAAATAAGAATAAAAATACTATTCTTCATTCGATTGTTATTGCATTACAAATTTTAAAAGTGCATTGTGCACTTTTAAGAAGTGCTTCAATGTGTTTTAATTTTTTGAAGCAAACATCACTTTTTCAGTAAGAAGTTTTAGTACATACAATGTGCAAATGATAGCATTTGCAGTCAGAAGGGTTCATTAAACCTTTTCCAGGCTTGCAAAACTTATTTTAAATTTGCGAAAAAGTTTGTTCGCACAAAGGCATAACTTTCACATTGTGAATATTTTTCCTTTACCAACTTTTATACATTCCTCCATTAATGTTTGCCATTAACTGATTCTTTAGGACTCATCAAAGTGCAATTGATAACTTGTGCTTCTCCCTGCAGTAAGTTGTGTCTCAAGCCACTTTGATTTTTTTATTCCCATAACTTGCGTCAAAATGCAGCACTTGGATAACACCTGAGCTGGGAACTGGCACTTGTATAACAGTGTAACAAACTGTAACCTACAACACCTTAAACCCCTCTGAATTGTGTCTTTATGTTACCCTCCCATTTAGACTGTAAGCCCTACAGCGTATAGGGTCCTCCAGCCTTTTGTTTCCTTGATACTGAGCACTTGATATGTAGTGTAATTATATTTTATATTTATGTGAAATGTATTTATAATAATGCACTTATTGTTACTTTTTATTTCAATGACCCCTTGTTTGTTACTATTAATTTATTGTTTTGCTGTACAGTGCTTTGTCCTCAAGAAGCGCTATACAAATAAAAATATACAGACATACATACTACTTGCACTTCCCTATTGCTGCACTCTTCACTGCTCAGTTCTTCCTGCTTTCCATTCCGGATTAGGTGCAGTTGCATCTATTGACGCATTGGAACCCTGGAAATACTGCCAATGACTGACCAGACAGTAAACTGGACACAATTGTAGAAAACAGCACAATTGCATCAAGAGAATTGCATCTACAATTTGCCAGATTTCTGGAATTAAAACATGGGGATTGTGCTTGAAATTGCTCACTGAATTACTCACTATGCCTGGGTAATTGAATGTGCCCTTATAATATTAACATAGCCTTTTACTTATACAGGTATGGGCTCCGTTATCCAGAAACCCATTATCCAGAAAGTTCCAAATTACAGAAAGTTATCTCCCACTAGACTCCATTATAATCAAATAATCCAAATCCTAAAAAACAGGTTGTGACTAATACAATTAAAAGCCCATTCAATAATCTTAGTGTAATATTCAGTTTTGTTATCTTGTTGAGTGATACTCCAATATAGTTATGAATTGTGTATAGTTCCATAAATTTCTCAAGAAATGGTCAACAGCTTGAGAATGAATAAATCAGCCAGTATGTGTTGTTACAATGCCTTGCTTCAAATTTACTATTAAATAAAGGACACTAATATAAGGTGATTTTTTTAAAAATTCTTTTACGCATTACAACTAGTGATGGGCGAATTTATTCACCAGTTGTGAGTTTGTAGCAAATTCCAGCGTTTCGCCTCTGGCAAAAATTCACCGGTGTTGAAAAAAACGGACCCAGGTGACCACATTTTTGAATGAACGAGACATCAGCGGCGTTTTGCAAATTTTTTGCCATTTCACGAATTTCACTGGAAATTCGCAAATTTTTCACCGAAAACGCCACAGATTTGCCTTTCACTAATTACAACTCTAGAAAAATGCCAACATCTGTTTCAGGCAACAAAATGAATGAAACCTACTGTATGTTTATTGGTGTATGTTTATTGGTATATGTTTTATTATTAACATTAGTTAGGATTACGTAGTTAAAATAACGGATGATATTCTGGCCAATAATTGACAGCAATTGTGCAAAAGTTATGTCCAACAAATGCTAGTCACCCATTGATATGAATCTTTGTTTTGTATGACTATATCTTTTTAGCCAGTTTCTTGTAGGTCATGATAGATCATAGACAGTAGACAAGACACAGTTTACAGTTAGTTCACACTGTGCATTTCACTTGTAACCAAAGCCATAAGCTGACAATCGCCTTATAGCTCTGCATTCAACAGTAACGGGCTACCTCGTGGACATGTTTAATGGACCCTATAGTAAAGTTAGGGATTCCCCAGCCCTACCCTCTCTTCTCACCTGACCACAGTATATATGGATGAAGGCAGTTCACACTATCTCCAGTATTCAAACAGTTTAAGAATGTGGCAGATTTTAAGTACTGGACATTTTTATGGAGTAAGCTACTTACAACATTATATAATATATATATACAGTATGTATATAGTATAAGGGACCTTCCCTACACTAGATAATCTTAGAAATAAACTCAATTCCAACATTGTATTGTCCTCCATTTGCAAATGAAGTCCAGCCAGCTTCATAACCCAGTTTATTGTAATCCTGCCCCAGGAAGCCCACTAATGGAACAATGCACCAAAGAAACTAGGCTCTAAAATATAAAGTATTATTAACTTCTCAAAGAGTACATTTTGTTGCATAAAAATATGTAGTTCTTTTACATATTTTTTCTTAGAGTGACTTCCACAGGAAGCAATGTAAAATAACGGTAGCAAATCTGGCGTTCGCATGGTATAAAATACACACCTTGATAAATTCTCCATTTATTTTACACAGCTTCTTAAAAGCTTTGTTTTTTTGTGAATTTTGTTTTACACAGCATAATACATAGGCCCCTTTGTGTTCAAACTGTCAAGGGCCCAATACAAACATCCATCACCTGTTGTAGGGTTGCCCCTTAGTACTGGAAATCTACTCACAATTGTAAACTATCTCTCTGTACATGTTCTGCTACCAGGTGTGCTCAGCATAGAGCTGGGACTAGTAGATATTTTATTTACATTTACCAAACTGAGAGCACTACATAGACTGTAAAACCTGGCAGTTTTAAATGGAGCACAGAGACCTGAAATCTATTTAGGGTAGAATACAGGGTGTAAATTGAAAAAATGACCTTTTACACCCAGCTTATAAATGACCCCTAATAGTGGTTGCGATCAACACAATGATCAACACACCAGAGGCCATTTCATTTGATTAGAAGCAGTACACGTGGTTCTTCACAATGATGGCAGTGAGTTGTGATGTTTGATTCTGTTAATGCCTTTAAAAGGAGCTGGGATGATTTATTGGGCAATCATAATATCCAATGGTATTGTGATACTAAACTCTACAACATGTGAGTGTACAGCAAGGTTGGTATAAGTCTGTGTATATATGTGCACTGTGGTTTATTTGGAGAGTTGAACTTGATGGACTTTTTTCTTTTTTCAACCCAACTAAACTATATAGCTACATATTACACAATGTGTTATATAAAGTATAACACTGTTAGCACCTGTGCATTTTCAAGCCACATTATATACTGTATAGGAGTGCTAATATAGTGTTCTGCAGTACCTGGGTCAATAAACATTAATCTATGTGCATTAAATGACTAAATAAACCATGTTGTATCTTTAAGTTGAAAATACAACCAAATGTTTTAGAATCTACTTAAAATAAGGACAATATGGTGTCATATTTTTGATTTAATAAGGAAAACGCACAAAGGGAAAAAGCATACACTTCTTATCCCATAATCTTTATTCCAGGGAGAAAGAAACAAAATAGTTGCAGGCTACTCATAGCTTTAAATACACCAAAATCCCTAAAGGATTGTTGGAGCACAGAGGAAGAATTCCTTTTCCCCAATCCATATTCTGTAATAATGTCACCATTTTCCCAGGTGTCCTTAGGCTAACTGTCATCAGTTAAATATATATATACAGCTTTGTGCTTCTGGTATCCCAGTAGTATATCAGTCATACAAATGGGACTGGATATTTCTCAGGATGCACATAACTATTCAAAGTAGCTTTCCACAACGTCAGGCTTCAGCAAATCAAATATATGAAAGACTTTAAAATTAAAGTCTTAACTTTAACACACAAAAAAATAAACAAAGTCACAGCCTATGGTGTAGGATATTAAAGTATAAACTCATTACATTACAGATGGTTAACAAACTCATTTTGGGTCAAGTTTTTTTTTCTTCAGAACACTACTTGGGGTATTCAACATAATGTCAACACTACTTGTATAATTGTATTATTTGTTGAGAAATAGACCTTTGAATAAAAGCCCTGTCAAGCCAATCAGTAAAATGCACTTGGATAAACCTATTATGCATCATCAAAGATCATGGAACCATAGAAAATTCTAGCATGAGAAGAGGCAAAACCAGACATCCTATCCAAACAGCACAGATTTTTTTAAATAATAAATCATGTACCCATAAGCAGGGAAGAAGACAAATATATACACATAAATAAAAATAATATATTTAATCATATGCAAAGTCCATAATTTTTGTCACTAAACCTTTCTTAGAGGCCTGTGTATCCACAGGTAGGGTTACACTGTTGATAAATTCTATGGAGCTGATTTATCAACTTTAAAATTCAAATTTTTACTGCAATTTGAATGTTTTTGTTCTAGAACTAATGAATTTCCAAAAGTCAAATGTCCAATATTTATTAAGCACCAACATTTTAATTTAAAACTGCAGCATCTTAAATATTGTCAGTTCATGTAGAAGTAATTGGGAGTTGTCCTAAGCAAAGATGAAGCAATACTCCAGTATTTCTACTTTTTAAAATGTTTTTGGAGATTTTGTAGACCCATTGAAAATTAGGGATGCAACGAATCCACATTTTTGGATTCGGCTGAACCCCCCGAATTCTTTGCAAAAGATTCGGCTGAATATCGAACCGTATCTGAATCCTAATTTGCATATGCAAAATTGGCGTGAGAAGGGAAAACATTTCATACTTCCTTGTTTTGAAACAAAAAGTCATGCGATTTCCATCCCCGCCCCTAATTTGGCCGAATCCTGCTGAAAAAGGCCAAATCTTGGCCAAACCCCAAACCAAATCCTGGATTTGGTGCATCCCTTTTGAAAATGTTGAGTAGAATTTGATGCATTCAAGTTTTTTCATGGTTTTATATGATTTTGTAACCTTAAATTACTTAAAAACACGCAAATAATTGGTAAGTATAATTGGAGAATGGTAAAAGTCTAGAGTTCTCTTTGAATTGTGAGAAATAGGCCTCCCCTGAGTACTTACAATTTTTATACTCCGAAAAAGGCAATATTAGACTTAGGTGAAGCAGCAATGCTAAAAGTAGTAGAGACATAAAGAGAGGATTGTGCTGCCCTTTTATAGAGTGCTACATAGAATACACTGCACGGTTTTGTTTTCCAGTGCAAATAAAAAACAACATCAAGGAACTTGGTAGGGTCAAGAAAAGTGCAACTAGGTTAATAAATAGAACAGAGGCTCTCAGTTGTATAGAACATACAGTGAACTACCCACCGAGAGTACCCCTTGGGATAAAAATATAGGAAGTTGTAGCTTCATGTGCAGAAAAAATATTTACACAGTGTATCTGGAAAATGGTTCTCCTAAAGAAGTTGCATTGGATTGTTGAAACAGAAACTAATACATGTAATTTTTGTTATCAGATAACAGTTACAAAAATAAAGTTACATAAATTACAAAAGCAACAAATGTCCCACTACAAGCAAAATGGTTTGCTGCCATTTGTTCAGAGAGATCAGCTTATTACCTGTCATAAACCTGTTGTTACATTCTTGGCAGTGATGTGATGATGCACATGTTTTATCATAATCTGCAAAATAAGAACAATGATGCTGATAAAATAATTTTAATAATTTGGAAGATATCCATTCATTCCATATTGATAGCACTATTAAATGGACAGCTCAAAATTAAATTTTAGTATGCAATAGGCAGTGAAATTTTAATACAAACTGCAATTACCATATTTGTTTTATGCAATTTTTGTGTGATTTAAATTTTTTTTAACCATTTGTTCTGCGGCTGCCCTGAAATTTAAACTCTGTCTTGTTGCTAGGGTTTCAGTTACCTTAGACAATCAGGCAGTGATGTGAATTACAGAATTGGAGAGAACAGAAGAGGACTGAACAGTTAGCAATAACCAGCTTTCTGGGTTTTAAAAATCCCTGAACCAAAGTGACCAAAGTGACTCAGCAAAACTGAGTTACTAGCTAAATCATTTAGAAAATAAAGTAAGACCAGTTTCCTATTGTCTCAAAAGATTATATTATTTTAACAAAATCAGTTACAGGTCCATAAATTATTCATTCCATTTTGATGGAATTAAAAACAGTCGCAACTTCACAAATCAATCAAACCATGGCAGATCCTGAATGCCAAATGGCAACATAGGAGAAGGATGCCTTTGAAACCATTTCAACAGTGCACATTTAAAGTATACTGTATGTGGAGCCTAGGAGCAAAATGAGTGCTGTATCACTCGGATAAATGACCTAGATGTTATGTTTCTTCATATTTTACCTACTATTCCTTAGTGGCAGTGTATCCTCTTTTCAACATGAGTTCAATAGTTAGTGCTGAACATACTTTTAGCCTACAGTTTCCGTCACAAGAAAAGCTATGGTTTTTGTAATTTCTTTGGCTAAAACTGTGTCTATTCCATGTTTGGTTCATGTGATTTAGATAATTAGATTACCAGAAAGATTATTCTCCTGTATTATGAATGTTTGCTTTTCTGTTTTCTTGTAATCTAGTTTTCTAAAGAGTTAGGAAATCACAAAACCCATTGATTTTTAATTTTTTATTTAAACATTAGGCAAACTGTATGTTCAGTACAAGTCATTCAACACAAGTCATTCAGCACATTGGACTCATGTAGACAAGGGCATACGGTCAGTGAACAGAAAAGTGTGTTCTCCCAACACTAGTTCCATTGCAATAGATTAAAACCCAATTTTTCATTTGCTATTTAGTAAAATAACAGAAAGAATTCACAAAAATCAGCTTCTGTTCTAAATTCATAATGTGATAATTAAGCTTCAAATTCAGTTCAACCAGGCACTCACAGTTAACTGAATGCAAATCTGCAAAACAGAAAGCAAGGATTTGGCTCAATTGTGATCTTAATCTAAGATTCAGTGCATCCATAAATGATACACCATCACATTTGTCCATGTGCATTATAAGAAAAAATGAGCATGTTATGAAACAAAAAAAAAAAAGACTAAAAAACTAATGGGGATTGTAATTAAATTGCAAGTGGCATTTTTGCAAATGTTTAGCATTGCTTGCTTTGAAGGCAAATCCTTCAAAAAGGATGCAAATAATGAAAATATTGGTTACTAATGTTTGCAATGGTCTTTGAGAACATTTTTTGCTCTAATGAAACATATTACATTCCCCCTTTTATTTAGTAAGTCAATTACTAGCAGATTTATGGAGATTTGTAGCTACCGAAGAAAGTCTGGTATGCACATATAAAATATAGGTAAAACAATGCACAACAGTCATAGGAAGGCCCAAAATACATTTTTATCAGTATAGCTTCCAAATAACATAATACAAACTTCTAGATTCTCACTACCATCATCTGTTGTTTTTTGTTTGCTTCACCAACTCTCACTCTGCAAACTGAAGCTTGAAACTAGAGGCACCCATGTGGTAAAACACTTATGACTACAACTTTAGCACAGGGAGAAGTGAAGCAGAAGAGCCATAAAGAGAAGATTACATGTGAAAAAATAGTTAATTGTAGTGATCATAGATACTAAGGATATATTTAACAGCTTATGTGAGTAATAGTTTTGTCCCATCTATTAGAATGTCATATTTTTATTCGCAGAAATATCTGCACAAATATTTTATATATTATTTCTGCGAATAAAAATATGACATTCTAATATCTGAAGTTTGTGCTCTCCGGCAAATATGTTTTGATTTGGAAATTCTTGCACTCTGACACGGGGTTTGCAGCACATTGAGAAGCACGTAATACAACACAGACTACACAGAGGACCGTATTTTTATTGTTGGACATTTTCTCCCATCTATACACATCTATACACAAAAGAATTTGCATTGGCTGAACAGTCTGAACACTGGCTGAACACACAAACATGGGAGTAAAAAATAGTTACCTAGCCACAGTAACAATATCAATGTATTTAATTAGTTATGCAGTGCTGTACATTGACTTAGGGCCTTGCTATATAACAGATGTTAATCATATTATATATGTATTACATAATATCATATATGTATTGCACTGATGATAAAAATTCCTTCACAGGGAGGACCACTCTGGGTTCTTAGGTTTTACTTGAAAATTATTCTGCCACTAAAATAGAATTTATAAAAAATCTATAGGACAACAACTATAGGCTGTGACTAACATAATGGATCTGGAAGTGACCTAATCACCACTTTTCACTACGTAAGTAGGAATAAAGTAATTTGAGAAATAGAACAAAAAGTGCAATTTTCTCCATTGTTAACAATTTCTGCATACTGTTCAGTAACTTTTAAACCCTTGCAAGTGACCCTTAGATATGTTTTATTTCAAAAATAACAAAACTGTATTGTTAAAGTAAAAAAACATGTTTTTGGCTTTTGTCTCTAAATAAAGACAACACAAGTTTTTCCACAGGGTATGGAATTGCTCTCATGCTATGCATGGAAGTCAGGGGACATGTTCTATACTTGGAAATAATTTCTCCACTGATTTCCTGTCCAAGTGCACCTTTAATTGTACTTCAATTCTCTCAGAGCTTTGAGAACTATAATTACATGTAGATGGCATTCAATACCTATGGGTAAAAATCCCATTTTACAAAATGCATACCCAGTGATAAACTCATGACAGACTGATTTATAATTAACTATCCATAAGTTATGTAACACGGTTTCTTGGGACTTGCAAACTATCTAGTTAAACATAGTTGTGTAGCGAGATGACACCTCTGCTCTTTACTTCCTCTGTCCCTTCATTTTGTCAAGTGCCCTAAATAAAGTTTTTTTACCAAATGTTTAAAGATAGTTTAAAGACTTCTACATTAGCATTAATACAAATATCATCTGTGTTTTATACATATAACTTTCATATGTTTAGTTTTTCCTGATGCGGAAGTATCAGTAAAAACCTGAATCTGTACAAGTGACATGCATGCAAATGAGAAAATCTAGCTCACTCTAAAACATATGTTCTGCTGGATGCGGTTGATAATTTATAAGCTCAGCAAAATTTTCTCATACCTTTATGCTCGTCTTTTAGACATAATTCATTTCACAAGAATATTTGATGGATAAGCAAATTTACAGATGGTGCAACAAAGGCAATATTTTTTGAAGTCAGTATTGCAAGACTTCGCCAGTACAAAACAGCTGACAGAAGCCTGAAGCCTTACATGTAAATATAGGTAAAGTCATTTACGGCGATCCACATTTAATAGTCACACAAATTTTGTTTATTGAAAGTCAAGACATTTATTTCACTTGCAGAGCATTTATGAGAACTATATGAGATATATTCACCCCCAATGAGATAGAAAGAAAATTGATTGTTCTTACTGATCATATGTATTCATGAAAGGGAATTTCAAATTGCAGGAGCAAGTAAAGAGTGCAACATAGTTCATGGTTCAGCCTAGCATGTTCACAGTACAAATGAAAGAGTTAAAAAAATCCTTGAAATAAATACCTGGTTTTATTTCCAAACTGGTTTTCTACATAGGTACCCTATGGGGTGCTCGGGGTGGCTTTTGGGTGCCTATGTCACAGCAAATAGCTGCAAGAGAATGTGGGCATAGGGTAGGACTTACACAAGCACAACTCCTTTAGGGAATGCTGTTCTTAATCACAGCACTACGAAATAAGTTGGCGCTATAGAAATACATATTAATAATTGTAGAATGGTAACTTCAGGATCACAGGTTTTCCTCAGGGTCTAGCCAGCAAGAAATTGGTGGTTCTGAATGATGAATTTGGAATGATGCCAAACATTTTCACTATAAATTTGTGAATTTCGAACATTTTCACTATAAATTTGTGAATTTTGAACGTTTTCACTTTAAATTTGTGAATTTCAAATGTTTTCTCGAAAAATTTGTGAATTTCGAACGTTTTCATGAAAAATTCAAGAAAATCGAAAATTGATGCCGGCAAATTTTCACAGCCATTTTGCGAATTTATTAGCCAGCGGCGAATTGCAGGAATTTGCCATGAATTCGAGCTAGGCAAATAAATTCGCCCATTACTATTGCTAGTCATTAGAACATGTGGGTACAGCTGTGGTGGGTTACAGTTAGGGGAGTCTATGTGATTTTCCATTTATATGGAATATATTTAGCTTGCACTAAATTCTTCGTGCATTCTCAGTTGTGACAAAGGTATCCCAGCATTCTTTCCCTTTATCCCACAAGGATGTTACATATTATGATCAATCAGAAGGTTTACCCGATTCCACTTTAACAGAGCCGTCACAGACTCCAGTCCATGATCAATGCACAGAAAAATTTATTAGAATTTTGAAGCTACAGCAGTCCAGCTATCACTGTACCCTTCAGTACCCCTGAGCATATACTAGGTGCTCCAGTTCAAAGATAGATTCCCTTATTCATTTCTGTTACCTTCTTCCATGTAGAAATATTACTTTCCCAAGCAAAAACATTACTAGGTATGGAAACAGTTAAACGTCTAGATGTATTTCACTTATAAAATCATTTAAAGCTTTTCTGTTCCATAAAGAAGAACACTACATTTTTTTAATCGTTCAGCACAGCATATTACCTCATTTCATACACCAACTATTTACTCAATATGTAGGTGTTTTACAATGTGAACAGGGAACAAAATGATGCATAATCACAATAATTCCAGAGATTGAAAATGAAGCTATTACTGAACCAGAAATCTTCCATCTTTTGTATGGGTGCCACATGGCTAAATGCACAGTTATGACTGTATAATCTAACTGATTATATGTTTTGCTCTCCTGTTCTTTTAACTTACAGAATATTATTAAAGAACATTGTTTTTAAATAAAATAACTTATATTCACTTTTTTTTAATAAAAGTATGGAGAGTAAATTGTGCACACTTTTATTTAGATATCTTAAACAGCTACAAACCAAAAGGACATATTATTTATCATCAAGAGAATATAAAAGGGTGTTCAGAAAAACAGAAAAGGCTTGAAGGTTGAATGTTAGAAATGTAACCTCATTGCTAATTTTGCTTAGAATTACATTTGCTTTCATGAGCAAAATGTTATATTTGGGTTAACAATTACTTAGCAATAAGCCCATATGTAATCACATATTGTATTTTTCTACACCAGGAGAAATTTGTATGGAGGGTAAAGACAGATGTGCACAGTGGATGAGGGTCATTTATAGGGGAGGTTGACAAGTAAGATACTATATTTGCAGAATACTATTTTATTTGTTTTAAGTTTTCCAATGTACCACTCAAAAATTAATGATACATTGCATTTTATTTAAGGGCCATGGTTCCTAGGTTAAGTTATATTGTCATGAAAGTAAAAAGGGTTGATTTGTTCTTGACACTAGTATTTTTTTTGCAAATGTGTTACTTGGGCTACAATAAAACAGTTTTTGAAACGATTGGGTGCACTCCTAAGCAGGTTACTAACAACAGGGACACAGTAGACACAGGTATCTAACCTGTTGTACAGAATTCTTGGGAACTGGGGTATTCTGGATAATGGATCTTTCTGAAATTTGGGTCTTCATACTGTTCCTCGAGTCTACTAGAAAATCATGTAAACATTAAATAAACCCAGTAGTCTGGTTTTGATTCCAGTATGGATTCATTATATCTTACTTTGGATCAAATACAAGGTACACAAAAAAATTGGCTAAAACATACTCTATGGCAGATAATTCAGAGCTTTCTGGATAACAAGTTTCCAGATTGCATACCTGTACATTGAATCACCAGCAGGTTTGTGAGGACAGTAATGGACATGTTAACTATTCTCTATTAGTTCATACATTAACTCATACCCACACTGGGAATGTATAAATGTTACACCAACTCTTTGGTCAAGTTTGCCCTTATCAAAGTCAGGCAAAAAACAATATAAAAGTGATTAACTTCAGTAATGTTGTGATTAGAACACTGGTATGCTGTACACTTTATTATAACAGGTATGGGATCCATTATCCAGATCTCGTTTTCCAAAAAGCTCTGAATTACTGCTCCCAGTTCATATTAATAAAATATTTCACATTTACAATAATGATTTCCTTTTTCTCTCTGATAATAAAACAGTACCTCGTACTTGAGCCAAACTAAAATTAAATTCATCTTTATTTGACGCAAAACAATACTATTGGGCTTATTGAATCTTTAAATTATTTTCAATAGACTTTAGCAGATGCACATTACAGAAAGACCCCTTATTGGGAAAATCTCATATCCAGAGCATTCTGGATAAGGGTACCATTCCTGTATTATTATTGTTCTTACTACTTTAAAATAAACCTTTTCTTTAAATGTTTCTTTGTCAGTGCAAGACATGTCTATAACTTATGTTTTAATAATATGGAAAAGAGAAAGGGCAGTTTATGTCTCTGCAGTCAGGTCACATAGGTTTATGCAATAGCTTGTAGAGGGAGTTTGAAATAGAACCCTGCCGTGAATTCTAATCCATCTATTTCACAAAATGATGCTTTTTAAAATGACAAACAAAACAGAACAAAAACGAAAGAAAGCAAATAAAATAAAGTTGTTTAACCTTTATTAGCTTCCTAATTTTTTACAATCCCTTATTTATTTCTGTAGAGGTTGATGATTGCAGAGTTACACACATATACATTTACCGTTAATGAGTCTCTGATTACTGTCCATTACTGAAAGCTTGGGTATTTCCTATAGTAAATTGTCTGCTTTGTAGTGTACATCCTAAATCTAAGGAAGTATAAAATGTTTTTTCTGACCTGGTTTGTGCATGATCTGCAAGCTTGATATTAAACAAATAGGAACGCTAATCATTAAGCCAAGCAAAATCAATGAAAGCAAAGCAGCAGGAGAAAGGGAAAGATTTTGTTTGTCTGCTCATGACTCCATGGTATTATTTGCAATGCAATCAGACACCCCTTCTAAAAGCCACCACAGTTAGATTAGGATTGAAACAGAAAAGTATACTTTCCAGAAATTCTGCATTACCCCAGTTGATGAACTACAGTTTTTCATGAAGGGAGACAAATGTTATGTACTAGAATATCATCCTGATAGTTCATATATAGCAATTTATGTCCCCTGAAATAAAGCACAACAGTACTGGCCAATAAATCTGCTAAGCAGTGAAGTGTGAGTTGGCAAAAATCATTCCACACTCGATACTAACCCAACTATTTGTTACCTGCACCCAACATTAACCCTGCAGGCCCTCATATTTATAGGTCCACACTACCCCGCTGTAACATCATGGAAGGGGTGGGGGTGGAACTGTCAGCAGCCTGGAGCCATGCCTGCATTGTTCTGTTACTGTTAAGGAACAGAAAACGTGGAGTCGGGCAGGCAATGTTGCTGTGAATGTTGTCTCGTCTACATGCGGAAGTGACATCACAGCAAGCTGTGGGCAAACACCACGAGGGAGAACAACTCCGGCAAATCTTCTCCTTATTCCAGCCAGTGATACCTGCTAAAGGACTTGCTTAGATGTGACTAAAACTCTAACACAAAATGTGAGTGCAATATTTTATTGTTTTTAAAGTCTTTTTAATAAAACAGTATTACACTATTCGACTTCTCTCCCTCTACCTGGAGTTCAACAGTGACCTGTGAAAAAAGGGGGAATACAGGCTGTCAAATACTACACACATTCATCTTACAAATATCTTGTGAGTAGGCATTTTTACTGAACTTGGTGAAGGCCCCAGGAAGCACCCTAAATAATACCACACATTTGTAACCAATTTTTCTATATTTCTCTCTTTTGTAAAGAGGAACTAACACGATAGTTATATCCCTACCAACACATGGTATCTCCAGAACTGTTCAAAATACCACACTATATTTCTGTATATGTTGTATGCTTTCTTCATCTGCTCTAGGCGCTGATCCAAATAAGGAGAAATTTTTATGGGGGGTATTTATTGAAAAACCCCCGAAGGACATTTCCTTTCTTTATTTTTTAAGGGGTGGGGTGTGCAGGAGTGAATCTATAAAAAGGTCTGGAGGCAAAATTATTGCACAGTAACGTTGCGCTAGCCCATGGCTGTGGGGCTGCCCTCCATGGCAAGTGTCTAATGCAGTATCTAAACATCACTTAGGATGAGATTAGGAGTTCATGTTAATTTACTGCTCTTTGGGACATCAGATCACAGTAACATTTGACAATATATGTTCTACCCTTGCCTTTTTATGAATTACCTGCCTAGGATAGCACTTCACCTTCTAAGTCAGAAGAGTTTCTAAAAGACTAGGTAAAGTTTTATGAAATACAACTGTTTGCATATATTTAGGGGTAGATTTATCAAAATCCAAGTTTGTGGAAAAAAAAAACTCGGAGGAGGAAAAAATAAACTGAAGAAATTTGTGCAACTTTTTTTCTCGAATGCTGGCTTATTTAAGAAAAAAATTAGACAAAATATTCCTGCACTCGTTTCTTCGCAGAATGAATGAGAATCTTATTGTCTCATTCATTTTCAAAGTGGCCGAAAATCTTGAATGCTTAATAAATTAGGAAAATAAATAAATAACATTGTCAGAGAACATTCCCTTTGATTGACAACTTTTCTTGGTTTTATTCTTAAATGGTGACCAATCGAGGTTACAATGAATATTCTCCAGTATATTTGTACTTGTGTTTTTTCACTGCATTTTTCCTTGAAACATGACAAAAGCCCAACTACTGTACATTTTTGATAAATAAGTCCTTTAATGTGAAAATCTGAATAGTCTTAGGGGTGAATTGTGTTTTCCTGAAATATTGAAGTTTTTCAAGGGTTTGAATTTTTCGAGATTATGCCTTGAAAAAAAACAATACTATTGTGTTGAGGTCATGTAGAAGTCAGTTGCAGATGTCGCTTGAACCATTTGAAGATGTTTTTAGCCTTCATGATTTTCAGGGGTTTTTTGGTGGTCTGTGCTCAAGAACTTGATGAATTTGAGCTCTTTTTTCACAGATAACTTGAACAATTCAAATATTCAAGCTTTTTTTCCTGATTGCATTGATTTGCGTTTTTTCATAACTAAGCAAACATTCTAATTGTGAGTTAATTCAAGGTAGAAAAAAACTCACAAACTTCACAAACTCAACCTGATAAATAATCCCTTAAGTATCTCTACCTACACAAGGGTTAAATGCTAAAAGCAGACTTGCAAAGAAGCTACCACTTATGTAATTATCACTGCTGATGCTATTGTTACCTTTGCCAAATAGCTTCTTAACAAATTCAAAGCATAATTAGAGCCCTGCTATGTTTTTAATGGGTTTAAGCTATTTTAGTCTACTAACACCTGCATTCTCTGTCCTTCTTCTGCTTTTATACATAACCTACAATAATTTGCCATCTGTAGTCATGAACTTAATTTAAGCATTTGTTAAAACTGCTGTAGGGAGGGAGTTTTGGGTCAACATATTCATCAGTTAAACACATAAAAATGGGTGTAGAAAATGTGATTTGATAATAAATGGAGAAAACATAAATGTTTTCCTTTTTTTAAAAAAAATATTTCTGTCAAATTCATTTTTGGTAAACAGATAGGCAGCTATAAAGCTACTGTCAATATAGATAGATAGATAGATGTTAGCATTGTTATATGATGTAAAACTTCCTGACAATCAGCAAAGTGTTTAATGAACTGTCACAGTTATCAAAAAAGATCACTGTATCAATTTGTCAGAAAGTATTTTACAGTTTTGAGCAGTGAACACCATTCTGGTCTATGTGGAGTAAATAGGTCAGACAGTAGGCATTCAAGTACTCCTTTACTTCTGCAAGTGCAGTAAGCATAATTTCAAGAACTATTGTAATTTTTCCCCGTAAAGCAGCATTTTCCCAGAATTTCAGTATTTTTGTGATAACGAGGTACTGTAGATATGCCTGATACGACAAAAATGAGTGCAATAGAGTGTGCACTTCAACACAAATCGGACTGACTGATTGGAGTCATTTGTGGTGTTTGCCATGCAAGTAATGCATGTGCCCAATACTTTAGTATGCATTGATCCAGGTTGCTGAGGGAACCCTGGATGTGCCTGATCTGGAGGTGGCAGTAGTTCCAGGGTTCCTCTTCATCAATTGGAATAGATGCATTTTTGCATTTTAACACAAGACCCTATAACAAATGGGATTTTATTTGCAGCTGATTGCTGGGAAATTAGCACAAACACAGCAGTTCTTTATAGATTTGCATAAAGAGATGAAATAGCCTGTAACGCTAAACTGATATCATGATCAGATTAAAAAAAAACATTACTTACTTAAAGGGGTGGTTCACCTTCAAGTTAACTTTTAGCATATTGTAGAAGGGCCAATTCTAAGAAATTTTTCAATTGGTCTTCATTATTTATTTTTCTTAGTTTTTTAATGATTTGCAATGTTCTTCTGTTTCTTTGTAGCTTTCAAATGGGGGTCACTGACACAATCTAAAAACAAATGCTCTGTAAGGCTACAAATGTATTGTTACTGCCACTTTTCAGTCCATCTCCTATTCATATTACAGTCTCTTATTCAAATAAATGCAGGATTGCTAGGGTAATTTGTACCCCAGAAACCAAATTGCTGACACTGCAAACTAGAGAGCTGCTGAATAAAAAGCTAAATAACTATAAAACCACAAACAATAAAAATGAAAACCAATTGCAAATTGTCTCAGAATATCACTCTCTGCATTATACTAAAAGTTAACTCAAAGGTGAACAAACCCCTTTAATATTGACATGCATTGTCTTTGTTAAGGCACTGCTCTTGGTCAGACATTAACCAATCTTCCTTCAGTATATTAAATAAGATGGATAAATGCAATATATTATAAAAAAATCCATAAACATAATGCAGTCACTCGCTACCCACAACAATGTTGCCACTTTGAGGAGAGCTTAAATGCTAAAACCTCTGTACTCTTTACTGCAACCACCTAAACTGCACTCTCAAAGTGAAATGATCCTTTATTGTGCAATATGTTTGACAAAACAGCACTTACATCAATATACTAAAATATTTTTGCAGGACATAACAAAGGCCTGTGGGTGCATTAAAGAAAATTGAATTTGAAGAGACTGGAATGAAAAAAGCCAACAAAAGACCACGACTTGTAGGATTCAGTACTTATATCACACACACATTAAAAAAAATATATAATTGTCTCTACAGTGTCCATAGGTAAAATATATTTTAATTCAAATTAATGATATACTAAAAAGAAATGTCCCAGGTGCCAAAACCTATTCAGTATTTTACTTTTCAATTCAAATGCAGGGCCTTAAAAAGATCTGCTTTCACAGGTAAAATACATGATGGCAGAAGAACTAAATCTTGTTTTTATCAATAAATCAGTAAATGAATTTATGTTTACATTGAAAAGGCAATTAAACATATTAAACATATTTTATATGCATAATATTTTTAATATATATTGGTAACAAAACAATCCAATTGGTTTACTTAATGTTTTAAAGTTTTCTAGACCTAAAGTATGGTATATGTTTGTGGCGTGTATTTTTATTGTTGCACAACTTCTTTTTGTCGCACAAACCAAAATGAGCCACTTAACCAATTTTTTTGGTGAAACCCAGGAGTTTGGGGGTGAATTGTTACATGGTGGAATTTACCACTCATTACTATGCAGAATAGAAGCATATAGAAAATG
>CM044431.1:126219509-126232759 GCA_024363595.1 Xenopus borealis
ACCACATTTAAAGATCTCTATATATTTTATTCAAATTGGGTCTTGCTACAGGAATAAATTGTGCAAGACTTCATTTTCATAAAACTATGTTTAAAATATTGTCCATTCTTATTATAACCATAACAGACAAAATTAAGGAAATGGTAATACTGCACAAAGTGTGTCAAATGATAAAAATGGAAATAACAGGTAATGTTGTTTTCTTTCAGAAGGTAAAAACTAGCAGGAATTCTTTTTTTTTTTTTTTTTAAGTAAAATGTGTTGTACCATTTGGCTTTAAGTGCACTTTAAAACTAAACTTATGTTTATATCTGGAACTCAACAGGATTTGTATTTCTCAGTCATAACCTCATAAATAGCTTTTTATTACTGGATCTCAGTGAGTGGTTTGCATTCCATTACCTAGAATTTTAGGTTGTAATAAAACATTTTATAGTGCTCAGAGATGGTTGCCAGTCATTGTTATTGTTCATGTATATCTTTTTAATGTATTGTTAATGTATTTATGTGTTTTTCAAAATATTTATTTTGTACAAATGTACCCTGAAATGCTGGATATATCAGGAACTGTAAGTGTCATTCATGTATAAATGAGAAGCCATAATATCAATATTGCATCCTGAATGATATCCAGATTTTAAAGGCTGATTCTCATTTACTAGATTATATCTATATATAGCTTTCCAGATAACAGATCTTTCTGTTACTTGGAAATTTGTACCTTAAGGGGCAGATTTACTGAATTTGTGTGAATGATTCGAAATTTGATTGAATTTTTAAAAAAATTCTAATCGAATTTTCGAATAGTTTTTTGGTCACTTCGACCATCGAATTTTAAAAATTCGATTGAATCTAATGATTCCAATAGCTCGAATAAAAATCTATTCGATCATTCGACCATGCGATGGTCGAAGAACTTGCCCTTTAAATTTGAATTTGAATATTGTTAAAACCCTTCGAATCTGAATATCGAATTCGAAGCGTTAAAATTCGATAAAAATTTGATGGTCGAATTTGAGGGTTTTGTAACCCTCGAATTCGACCCTTAGTAAATCTGTCCCTTAATGTTTACATGATTTTCTAGTAGACTTAGGGGCAGATATACTAAGGGTCGATTTGAGGGTTAAAAACTTCAAAAAAATTTTGAATTTTAACCCTTCAAATTCGATATTTAAATTCAAAGGGTTTTAATGATATTCAATTAATTGAACGATCGAATAAAAAAAAAATTGATTTGACTGAACAATTTTATCGATTAATTGAAATTTTTTTATTCATCGTTCGATCAATCAAATTTTTTTATTCGATCAGAAAAGCTTGCCAATATCATATGGGAGCTTTCCATAGGGGTTTATAGCAATTCTGTAGGTTTAATCTGGAGAAGTAGTGCAAGTACTTCGGCCATCGAATGGTCGAATGACCGAATAGATTTTTATTCGATCTATTCGAATCATTCAATTCGATCGAATTTTTAAAATTTGATGGTCGAAGTGGCCAAAAAATTTCGAACATTATGATTTGGGCTTCTGTACCAGCCCAAGGCAACCACAGCACTTTAGCAGTAAAGACCTGTGTCTCCAAAGATGGGACGTGGTAAGTAAGTGGTAACGTTCAGGAAAAAGTTGATCTTAGTGAATTTGCGTAATTACGATCCTTCGTCAGTGTGCAACTTCTCCTGGCGTAAGGGTGCGAAGTTGCGCAAATCTATCTACATCTCTAGCGAAAATTCACCAGAGTCGGTGTTAGTGAATTTGCGAAGTTGTGAAATGACGTCACGATGGCGAATTAGCGCTAGCATTAGACACTTCACGCTTTAGTGAATTTGGGCCTTAGTTCGATACCGGTATAATTTTTTAATCACTTGTTGGAGAAGGCATTATGGAAAGACTTCATATCCCTGCACCCCCTTTACAGCCAGTGTACTAATTACCTCTGTACCTTTTGTGCACAGCCAGAGTATAAATAAAATAAATAAATAAATAAAATAAAACCAGAATGCTGGCAAAAATGATTCAAAGTGCCACAAGCACCAATGAAGCATTTACTGTAAGCACATTTTTATATGTCAAAGAAACTATTCTGTGTGCACAAATTGGTGCCTAAAGATTTCTGTCCCAAATTACTTCACTCCTGTGACTTGAAATAAACTGCTCGATATAGCAATAACCTTAAATCCGTAATAGTATCAATGCAGAATCTATCTAAGTTTGGAAGAGCTTTATAAATAGTTCACTAACAATAGCTAAAAATAAGAAATGATCACGAGATAACATTACAAACTTTAATTGAATAATTAAACAATGCAACCTTTTCTACTATTCAGCTTTGTGACATCTGTGTCTATATTTCTGGTAGCAAGCCAGGGAATGCGATTATTTATCAAACAGGAGCTGCTTTTTAGCAATAAACCTTGAAGACAAGCACAGTACATTAGCTCCTCAATTCTTTTAATTTACAGTACTGATGTTGTCCTTGCTTTTGTCATTTCTGCTGCAATGCAAAAGGCTAGAAAGAGACTGCTGCCTTATTTCGTGTGCCAGCTCTATTATGCGTTTGCTTATCCTGCAGAAATCCTTTATTTTTATTTCAAGGTGCTAATTAAGGAGATGATTAAATTTAATTTGTACGAGATTAATTTTCAGAGCATTTACAGGCAACAGATTATGTTCCTGTTTACAAAATTCCGAGATGAAATAAGAAATTATTGTTGTTTTTAAAAGAGTACTTTTCTCATAAATTATCATGTGATCTCTTTAAATTATATGTTAATAATATGTGAATGCAAACATTACAAGGCATACCTGTACTTGTTTTTATGAAGACACATAAGAAGTGTAAGGGCAGTAGGCTATTTTTCTCTAGCTGTGCTTCAGCTCTAGTGGTACCATGAGATTGCAAGGTACAGGACGCGACCTTTACGATATCTAGGGAACAGGAGAGCAATGTATTTCTGTTTATGAAAACTGTTCAGGGTTAAAAGGCTTAAAGTAAAGTAGCCATATGGTTGCAAAAAAATAGCTTTATAAAATCCTTATATTTTTTTTAAGAGTATTTTATGATACAATTAACTGAAAAAAATAAGGGAAACACTCAAGTGAATGTGGGATATGATCAATATGAAAGGGTTACTGACACCAGAAATTAAACCTTTTATTACACCTATCATAATATAGTCTTTGCATGCTATCCATAATTTTGCCATAAAAGTATTTGCACTAACACTACCTTTCTGATACCAATGTTCCTCTACGAGGGGGCTGCCATATTTGTGCAGCAGGAGTACATTAGAAGTAGAAGCTGTAACTGACAGGTTGAGAAGCGGCAGCCAGGTTGGCAAAACAGTCAAGAATTTCACATAACAATTATTTACAAAAACAGACCTACCCACCAATAGTTAAGGGGCAAATTTGTCCCGTTTCGCCAAAACTTTTGCGAATTTCCCGGGGAAATTCTCCACGTCTCTTTTGTCCTATTGCTTTGGTCAATGGGCCTACATTAAATGGTCACTGGCAAAATGGACACTGGCGTCAAAATGGTTGCCGGTGTCAAATAGTCATGACATCAAAAATTTTTGTCACCAACATAATAATAATTTACACCAGCAAATTTTGCCAGGGTTTCATGAATTTATTCACCAGCCATGAAACGTAGAAATTAACCACAAATTTTCGCTGTCAAGAAACATCATCAGGGATATCTGGCATTGACTTCTATGTGACCTTGCCCTGAGAATTTTCAGATTCAGATATTTAGCAGCTTTGGGGTATAATTAATCTTTAAAAATTGTATGTTTTTTTCTCTACTAGGGATGCACTGAATCCAGGATTCGATTCGGTATTCGGCCAGGATTCAGACATTTTCAGCAGGATTTGGCCGAATCCTTGTGCCTGGCTGAACCGAATCTGAATCCTTAAAATCATGTGACTTTTCATCACAAAACAAGGAAGTGCACAGCTCTCTTTTACCCTCCCCCTTGCTAATTTGCATATGCAAATTAGGTTTCAGATTTGGTTCGGTATTCGGACGAATCTTTCACAATGGATTCGGGGGTTCGGCTATTCTCTACAAATCAAGGTTTAATAAATAGGTACATTAATATTTTGGAGAGAAGTTTTTTGGTGTCATTATCACTTTATTAGCAGATGATTCCACCCAAATAGATAACATAATTAATTGAAATGTAAGTAAATAAAGGAAGAGGAACAACAAAAAAATGAAAGTTTTTTTGTATTTAAATGAGACATGCTGTTACCCTGTAAAATGTGTGTTTTGCTTCAGAAACATTACTATAGTTTACATACAGGGACATAAAGGAGTGATTTACATGTCTCCGCCCATGATGCATTATGGGAGTAAAAAAACTCTCATTTTTGATATCTAGGCAGTGCTATATGTATGGCATGAGACATGTAAATACCTTCTGATTTCAGAAGGCTTCACTTTGCATGCTATTGCTTGTGAAGGGCTTTTTGGCTCCTTTCAGTCCTTCTCACCCTAACCAGGTTCGGTTTCCCTTATAGTTTACATAAGTAAGTTGCAATGACAAAGCTCTTGACAAAGCTACAGTCAGTAGCGAAACAGCTGTCGAGGCATGGTGTTGCATTTAGGAGACAGGGCTCCTCTCCGAGGTCTTGTGGCATCCACTTACATTACAGGCCAACCTTATTTTCTGCTTGATAATATGTTATGACCCCTAAGTTAAGTTTCTAAACAGCTGCTCACTGAGCATGTGAGTGTTGCAGATACTTTCCAAGATGGTGAACCCCCCCCCGTGACATGTTTGAAGTCCTGGATCATCGCTGCTATTGAGCTATTGACAAGCTGAAACTTTAGGCTGATGCAATAGTTTCACTATATAAAACATGGCAATTTTAGCCATATTAAATTTTAGGGTTTAGTTCTCCTTTAATATTATTGTATATGTCATATTTTGACATGCTTTTCATTGTTTATGAGTATAATGGAGAAGATGTTTAACCTGTATATATAACCTTGCATGCATTTCTCTCTGATTTACTGGTATTTGGATTGTGAGATTAAGCAATCTCCTTTAAGAATTTAAATTCATGACTATAGAGTGAAAGATTTTCTCATATTTGTTGGAGGAATAAAAGATGAATATATTAATAGTCCTATTGCTTGTCTCCACCTAGGTTCTATGAAAGCATTACTGAATTATAGATTTAGCTTATCTAGGCAGCCATCTTGTTTTATTCCTTTCATTAGCTATTGTCTTTTTTGCCCTTTTTATGCCCTTGCTTGGCATACCAGGAGCATATAAGATCATTATGGATCAGGCCAGCAATACAGGGCAAAGAATGATATTTCTTGACATATCTCTAGACAGAGATAAACCTTAAAATTCTGCCAACATTGTCATAACCTTGAACTAAGCATAACTGTGCAACAACATGTAGGGGGTTATTTATCAAAATCCGAATGTATCTAATTTTTTTTCTGAAATATACTCCAACCAAATCCGCACAGGATATTTCCCCTTATTTATCAATACATTTTACCAAAAAAATTCAAGTGCAGGACAAAAATTTTAAAAGAATGTGAAAATCATATGAACATTTGAATTGTACACATTTTTCAGATTGCTGTCCCAAAACTCCCATTTGTCTTAGATTTTTGCCAGAAAACCACAGCATTTTTGGATTTTGCATGAAACCCAGAGCAGATCAAGATATCTTCAGGACTTCTCCCATGGGACAAATTCACAAATGTGTGAAAATGCACTAGGGACAGCTTTGCCGGCATTCTCTGCACTTCACCAGGCGAATTTTCACCAGCACTACGCAAATTCACTAAGATGCGAATTTGCGCTCAGGGCGGCGAACGGTAGCGAAGTAGCACTATCATTACTTCACCAAACAATGCGCATTTATGCTAGCGATGCCTAATTTGCTTACAGCGCAAACTTAAATGTATAATAGAGTTTGTGTTACAGCTACTACATTACACTACACAAGCCCAGGAAACCTTTAATACATAAAATAAATTTGTCCTATTGCCCTACATGTGCCCACTGTATAGTTGAGTTGCCATGTGTTAGGAAATGTAGGGGGGAAGGAGGGTAACCCCAAAATTTTTTTTGTTATTTTTCAGACTATCACCCTACAAAAGGTAAAAGACGCCAGCGCTTAGAAAAAGAATTTCATTTTTTTTTTCAAACTCCTATCTATTGTAAGTAACATCTAGCATAAGAGGTAACATTCAGAAAAATGTTCTTCTTAGTGAATTAGCGTAGTTATCTGAATCAGTTGGCATCTACATATGCAACTACAAACACTAAGGGGCAAATTTACTATTATTCCTCAAAAATAATTCGTTTGTACTCGACATTCGATTAGCATTCGATTTTCGTATGTTAATCGAATAGTTCTAGGCTACCTTTTATTCGATATTCGATCATTCGACTATCGAATACAAATCTATTCGATCAGTCGAATAAATCATTCGACTGAACGAAGAAATCATTCGATCGTTTGAATGATTCGTACGATTCGAACGATCTAACACTTCGATCGTAGGAATCCTATTCGATCAGGACTTAGTCTCAGAAGCCTATGGGAGTGCTGAGTGCTCCCATAGGCTTCTATTGCAATTCGTTAGGTCCAATCTGCCGAAGTAGGCAATCGAAGAAACTTAAAAAATAAAATCCTTCGCTGATCGAATGATTGAATGATTGAATATTCGTCCATTCGACTCTATTCGAATCTATTTGATCGTTCGACCATTCCCTATTCGATGATCGAATATGCCAAAATTCACATATTCGACCAAACGAAGAAATCCTACGTTCGAACTTCGATTGAACTTTAAATCCTTCACGTGAATTTAGTACATCTGCCCCTAACATCTTGAAATAAAAATAAAGTTATACAAAAGAAATATTACTATGGGGTCAGTGACAAAGTAACCATTCTTCTGGGGGTGATTTTCAATGTATAGCTATTTTGATTTAAGCTCAGTAGACACATCTATGTCTGGAATCAAAGCTAAAAAAAAGTCAGAATCTCACACACGTCCCATCTAACAGTCTGGCAGGCAGATGAGTCAATAGTTCAGTGTGTAAGGTAATTTCGATGCATTAGCATCTTTGGAGTTAATGAGCATTTTGAGGTTTTCCAGGGGAAAAAAATCTGTTTATGGTGCTACTGTCATAAGTTAAACGACCCAACACAAACTAGAGTTTTCCACAAAGGCAAAGTACATTTTTCATGTTGGAAACATCTGTTTCTCTTTTGCAATATTAATGCTAAAACCGTCAGGTAATCAGACAGGAAAGCAGCAAAGAAATGAGAGCACTGAGCTACAGAAAAGCATTAGAGGAGAAAAAAACATATCACAATAAAATGTAGCATTTCTTCTGTAAGTGCCAGACAGTAGAATATCTTGAAGTTTTAGTATAAAAGATATATTTCTTTACATAGACCCTGCCACCAAAACATTTTGTCATAGACAAAAACAAATCATTTGGTTGTCAGTTTGTATGTGATCTTCCTATTGATTAAAAAAAATAGAAAGCAAATTAATTATTATCATCTGATCTGCACACACAGCAAAATATATTGTATACGTCTGTAAACTCAAATCATTATCATTAATCATGAATTATGTACCTGTCTCAGTATAAGTCTATTAATATGGTCATTTTTATAGTAAATTGAAAACAAGGTCAAGTTATAAATTTTGCACATCACCAAAAGTTCAATGAGGTTCAATGAGGTTCAATGCCTAATTTTTAGGGCCATAATATATGCATATTATCCCTTTCTAAGAACCCCTATGCCATAAGTCTGGTGGGGTAGTTCCAGTTTAAAGGGAAACTGTCATGGGAAAACATGTTTTTGTTTAAACGCATCAGTTAATAGTGCTGATCCAGTAGACGTCTGCATTGAAATCCATTTTTCAAAAGAGCAAACAGATTTTTTTTATATTCAGTTTTGAAATCTGACATGGGGCTAGCCATTTTGTCAATTTCCCAGCTGCCCCTGGTCATGTAACTTGTGCCAGCACTTTAGGAGGGAACTGCTTTCTGGCAGGCTGTTGTTTTTCCTTCTCAATGTAACTGAATAGTACACAGTGGGACATTGGTTTCACTATTGAGTGTTGTTCTTAGATCTACCAGGCATCTGTTATCTTGTGTCAGAGAGCTGTTATCTGGTTACCTTCACATTGTTCTTTTGTTAGGCTGTTGGGTGGGGGAAAGAGAGGGGGTGATATCGCTCCAACTTGCAGTACAGCAGTAAAGAGTGATTGAAGTTTATCAGAGCACAAGTCACATGACTTGGGGCAGCTGGGAAATTGACAAAATGTCTAGCCCCATGTCAGATTTCAAAATGAAATAAAAGAAATCTGTTTGCTCTTTCGAGAAATGGATTTCAGTGCAGAATTCTTCTGGAACAGCACTATTAATTGATGCATTTTGGAAAAAAAAATTCCCATGACAGGATCTCTTTAAAGGAACAGGAATGAAAAGCATTTTAAAGTAATTAGCATATAATATACTGTTAGCATGCACTGATAAAAGCTTTGTGTTTGCTACATTAATTTATTTAAACAAGTTGCTGTGTGGCCATGTGGGCAGCCATTCAAACTGGAAAAAATAACAAAAGGCACAGGTTTCATAGCACATAACAGATAAGTCCTGCCCAATTCAGTGGTGTTTTATGTGTTATCTGCTGTGTAACCTGTGCATTTTCTCCTTTTTTCCAGCTTGAATGGCAGCCCCCAGCTTGTTTATATAAACTATAGTAGTCTTTCTGAAGCAAACAGAAAAGTTGTATCAGTGCAGGCTAACAGTATCTTTTATTATCATTACTTTAAAACGCTTTTAGTTTTTATTGTTACTGTTTCTTTAGCTACAGAAATACAGTACAGACATACATGTTATATTTAGAAGGATTGTGAAATATTTTTATAACCTTTAAGTTACATGGCACAAAAATGAACCCCTTCATTAATATGTAAATGCTTTTCCTAATAGATAGTACCCACTTCCCAACTGCTTCCCCATCATGGGCCACAAATCAACTGTTGCCCAACCTAGTCCCAAACTGCAGTATTGTTCATCGGGCTTTAAAACCACTAACTTTAGCTGCTTCACTGACATTCCCAGGCTCCAGGAAAGTTAACAGTAAGCAGGAGCATGTTGTCTGTGCCAGTATCATGTGTCTGCTGCCAGTGCCTAAGCTTCTGGTTATTGGGAATAGCTTGAAAACCTAAATGACCCACCCAGTCATAGAGCCCCTGACCATGCTGTGCAGTTCCCCAATTTGGGGGCAGGTAGGGTGGATGACATATATGCAGGTTGCAAATTCCTGTTTAACTAAAATTCTATTTTTTTTGGATTAAAGTACTACTTCAGTTACTTTTTAGACACTACATTGTAACGGAAGAGTCAGGCCCAGACTGGCAATATGTGGGTTCTGGCTGCTATGAGGTGCAATAGAAAGTCAGTATTTAATGGACTGGTGGGGGCTGTTTGGGCCTCTGTGTGGGCTGATTGGGCCTCTGTGTACCTTAAATGCCAGGGCCTATTTTAATTCTCAGTGCAGACCTGGGAAGAGTAACAGGTTCATTAAGGAAATGGTCCACAATAATCAATGGTAATCTTAGGTTCAGACTTGTTTCATCCTCAGGCAAGTAATCATTCTCTCCCTCTATATTAATATGTCACAAGTGTGACAAATAGTACAACATAGTTGATCACAGATAATTAGAATTGACCAAAATAGTTTACATTGAGAGGTTACCCACAAAAATTACATAAGACAAAACAAAAGAATTTGAGGAATACAGATAGAAGGCCCTTGTTATCAACAACTAAAGGTGTGGGATCCATGATATGGAAACCCATTATCCAGAAAGCTCAGAGTTACAGAAAGGCCCATAGAATCCATTTTATCAAAGTATTCAACATTTAAAAAAATTATTTTCTTTTTCACTGCAATAATAAAACAGCACCTTGTACTTGATCCCAACTAAGATATACTTCATCCTTATTGGAAGCAACACCAGCTTATTGGGTTTATTTAATGTTTACATGCTTTTCTAGTAGACTAAGGGGCTGATTTACTAAGGGTCGAAGTCAAATTCGAATAAACTTTGGATTTCAAAAATTTAAATTTCAAAGTAACGTTGGGCTACTTTGGCTATAGAATAGCCTAAAATTCGATTTGAATAGTTAAAATTTGAACATTTGAATTTTTAAGTACTGGCCCTTTAAAAATCCTTTGAATTCGACTATTCACCAGCTTTAAACTGGTGAATTGCCATTTTAGCCTATGGGGGACCTCACAGAACTTGGATAGAAAATTTTCTGAGGATTCGAAGGATTTTGGTAAAAATCGTTCGAATTGTTTGATCGAATCGAAGGAGTCGAACGATTTTCATTGGATCGAATACAGCCGTTTTTTTTTATAGAAATCGCCCATAGTAAATCAGCCCCAAACTTATGAAGGACCCTAGGTCCTGAGCATTCTGGATAAGGGGTCCCATACAAATAGAAGGATTGAGCTGTGAGAAACCTGCATTACATCAAACAAAAGCACTGACATTTATCAATTCCAACAGCAACACTTACTGCAGATTTGAGGGACAGTTTGATTAGAGCTGATTTGAACCTTCCTCTAGCTTGTTTTAGCTCCAGTGAACAATGGTATGTTTACAGGCTCTTAATGCACACAATGCTGATGTTATGAATATGGATTTACGCACCCATATTCCAGGAAGAAGTTTATAATTAAAAGCCATTACACATATGATAAGTTCTAGTTGGGAGAGGAGTAGCCAATGTTACATTTTCATAAAACTGATAAATAACCAGATTCCCTAACAGCTAACTGATATATACCCAGAATGCACGATGCATGAGACATGCACTAATATTGATATGCTGCGTTTGGAACACCTTGTTCTTTCAAACATTCTAATGGTCATACAGGTGCTATTTTCATGTTGCTGTATATAATAAAAAAACATTAAAGCACAACATGATCTGGTGTCAAACTAACAAATGATACAGTGAGTTCATTTATAAACAATATTACACAACTGTGCTACGCAATTAACATTCTATTATCCAACAATTATTTTTATTTATTCCTTTTTTACCTATTAGTGTACCTATAAATTTTTGAATACACTCAGGTAACCCAGTAGGCAAAATGCCAAAAGTCATTACCATATTGTTCTCCCGTATATATAAAATGGAAATAATTGTTTTTGAGTACTTTCTATAAAGCTTTTACTTACTCATCTTGTAGTTGCAGTTTTAACTTTGTGGCCATTGTCTTACAATAGTTGTCAAAACCCTTTTTTTAACCTCCGATTGCCATCTAAGGGCAGAACTACACATTTTGGTCTGTTTTCTGCACATCTGACACTGGGCGACAAAACGCATGCTACAAGGCAAGTGATAGAAAGTCAGATGGTGTTGCAGCGTTGACGCGTTACATGACTGTCGGATGCAGACACAGCATGCAGCATTTCCGTCGTTAGTGCGCAACTTCGTCTGGCGTAAGGTTGCGAAATTGCGCTAGTCTATCTACTTCACTAGCAAATTTTCTCCAGGGACACTATTAGTAAATTGGCAAAGTTGTGAAATGACGTCACCCTGGCGAATAACTTCGCACTTTAGTGAATTTGCCCCTAAGTGTGATATAATCCCATAACAAAAGGAAAGTATGGAGTGTGGCCTAGTGTGAAATAATCCACAATCAATAAATTGTTGCCCACTGATAGGGGCTGTAATGGACTTCTGCAACATTAGCTTCAGCAAGAATTATACCCTAAATGTTGTCAAAGCATGTACATTTGTTATAAAGCCGTGGCTCCAATAATATGAAGATAATATAAACATTCATATAACCTGTGCATAAAGAATCTCATTAAAAATTGTAAACAAGGCAATTTTTTGGAGTATGTCAAGAATATTTTCATACATGTGCAATCATATACACGTTTGAGGAAACTCAAAAAGAGCAATAAATATGAATATGGTGGAGAGGTCCCTGATCTTTATTTATAGAAAAATAAAGGCATATAGCCTTGATAAACATCATATTCAATGTATAAGCACTGAATTCTACTAGATACAGTTTGTGTGACAAAGTCATATTAATTTCCTGAAAATAAAGTAGTTAGCCACCTAGTTATTGATCCAAAAAACAACAAAATTCATTTAAATCATTGGGTGCTGAGAGATTAGCTCCATATTCTAACTAGCTACCATTTGTACACTAAGATAGTTAAATTAGCTAGGTTAATTTAATTAATTAAAACAGCTAATTTCAATTTAAAATGTTGTCTTTATTTTCTTCTAACATTCTTTTCAAGCTAACTCTTTATTTTCTTCTAACATTCTTTTCAAGCTAATTCTTTATAGCATGAGTCGAAGTCTCACTTTCTGGTATCCACCCTGGCTGTCAGTTTTCCTCTGTGGGGTAAAGAAAAGACGGAATGACTGCAGAATAGTTTTGTACCCGCTATTTATGTGTAGCTCACTGAGAGACATTTGCTATTGTGATTGCAGTTTTCTCCTTGAGCATGTCAAGAGAGCCATTCGTCATAGTCAATTCTCATGAATCAAGAGAGTTATAAGTAACAAGAATTTCTCTTCTTGTAGGTTGACAGATATGCAGAGGAAATCTAAAACAAGTAGATACCCCATGGATTCTCAGCAAAAGGAACATAACAGGATTTTATATATCAATGTAGGCTCTGTGTTTTTGTCTAGACAAAACAAAATCACTAAAAGTAACAGCACATGCCATAGTTCAATAGCCATCATATTGTTCTGTCATGGCCACTTCTCAGTGATGGTAAAAACATTATACCAGTTTCTCAGTGTTAGTTAACAGTGCAGCTCAAAAATAACTACAATGGAATCGCTGTACCACAGTTTCATGTCCTCATTGCAAACCGCAAAAAATCAGCCATCACAGCTGACTGAAGGTCCCAAAACTAAGCAGATAGTAGATTTGTGACATTTAAGAGGTTATTTATCAAAGGTAGAATTATAGAGTTTTTTATACTTCATATGCATGCAAATGCATTCTTATTTAAGAACAAACTTAATTGGTTAAATTGATCGTGTTTTTAAGCAAAACCCTCTGAAAAAACTCAAAGATCATGAAGGCTACAAACATTATTATTATTATTATTAGCATGTATTTCTGTAGCGCCAACTTATTTCATAGTGCTGTAAAGTGAATGTGATTATACAACTAAATCACATG
>CM044431.1:126235296-126273714 GCA_024363595.1 Xenopus borealis
AATTTGGTACAGGAGTGAGCCCAGGTAACAGAGGTGCCAAAAGTAGACACAGTTCATAGCACTTATCAGTCAAACAGGCGGATAATCCAGAAAGGGGTAAGAGAAAACACAAAGTCAAACCAGGTTGAAAACATCAGAAGCAGTAGTATTCAAAGGAGAATCCATAGGGTTTTAAAGCAATTCAGTTCAACCTGGCGTAAGTTCTTTGACTTTGAATATTCTAATACATTTTTATTCAAATTATTCAAATCATTCGATTCTATCGAATTTTCGATGGTTGAAGTACTCCAAAAAAGAATGTGAATTTAGTAAATCTGCTCCCTAGTGTCAATCCAAAGACTATCACCTCGCACTGGACTGCAGGCCTCGCATCTATTTACATGCTGTGCAAATGCATCAAGATGTGCATGCATCAAAACATGTGCATCCAAACACAGTGACGAGAGCAACTAGGCAAATGGAAGCTCTTTATGAGACTGACATCAAAGGACCTCTGCTATTGATTCCTACTGTACATGAACTCAACAGGTTTTAGATGGTGAATTTTTGGATTCGAGTTATTTTCAGGGTCGGGGTATATAAATATCGCAAATTTGAGTATTTCTTTACAATGTTTTAACCTGAAAGTTTTTTGACCAAAATAACCTCAAAAATTTTCATGGAAAACATAATTTGAACTTTAATAAAGCGTCCCCTTACTTTTTTTTCTCTGTTTTCCAAAACATTTTTCGGAAATGTATTTATATTTACTCTCTTCCTTGAATATGGTACAGGTATGGAACCTGTTATCCAGAATGCTTGGGACCTGGGGTTTTTCGGATAATGGATGTTTCTTCATGCCTTAAGTCCACTGGAAAGTCATGTAAACATTCAATTAACCGAATAGCCTGGTTTTGCTTCCAATAAGGATTAATTATATCTTAGTTTGGATCAAGTAAAGGGTACTGATTTATTATTACAGAGAAAAGGGAAATCATTTAAAACAGTTTTGATTTTTTGGACAAAATGGAATCCGTGCGAGATGACCTTTCCATAGTTTGGAGCTTTCTGGATAACACGTTGCTGGATAAGGGATCCCATACCATTACACTACCTGTACAAATGAGTTTTGTAAATAAAATGTCTCCCTACTTACCCACTTGTGCATAATAGTACAGAAAGGAGATTGAAATATTTTACATACCTGTCTTACACAGAGGTCACACTGGTAGCCGTGATATAAGGTCCATAGGTTGAGCATGTAAGCAGTCACTGAGATCATCTCTAGTATATGAAGCACAAAGCTGATGTATGAAACCCTATATAATAAACAGAAAAGGTCCCTGCTGTTAAGCTTTAAATACCCATACCCACTCCCTATGTTTTTACTATTCAACATCCCTAATAATAATTATATCCTCATTACAGATAGAGTCACTTGGATTTGTAAGTTAAATGCGTCGTGACTCAGGGTTAATTGAAGAAACTGTGTTATCTAAAGTTATCTTAACTCATTTAATGCATTTAACCTTTTCATTAGCATACCAAAGCTCCATTGTTTTCAATGGTGAACTCTTTAATTGGATGGGATGCTGTGACACAATATTCTGTGATAAGTGGGATAAATGAGATAAATGAGTTAAGTCGCGACGCATTAAACTCACCATCCAAAGTGACTGCATCTGTATATGCATATTGCTTCTCAAGATTTCAGTAGACACAATGTTTTAGCTAGTAAGCTTCTCATTCTAGAGCTTTTTACTTTCTGTCAATTGTGTTGGAATTCTTTTCCTGATTTGATGAAGACGATTTAGAGGCAGATTATAAAGGGTTGAAGTGAAAATTCTTCGGCTATCAAATAGGCCAAAATTAATTTAGAATTGAAAACATTTGACCATTCGAACTATTTGACCATTTGACTATTTGCCACTAGGGATGGGTGAATTTTTTCTTCTTGTTTCACCGTGAAAATCATGCCCATAGACTTGATTGGTGTCCAGCGATAAAAAAAACTTCACCCATAGCCTTTAATGGCCATCTGCGACATTTTGCCCGTGACAAATTTTTTACGAAGTGAAACAGGTCAAATTCGCCCATTCCTATTCGCCACCTTAAACCTGCCGAATTGCTGTTTTAACTTTTGGGGGACCTCCTATAACTTATATGGAGTTTTTGACTTAAGTTAGAGAAGTCAAAGTTTTTTCGGTGAAATCATTCAAATCGAATGACTTAATCATGCGATTTGAACAATTCAAATTCAATCAAAAATGGACCTATTAGATCGAAAACTGACTTATTTAATCGAAAACGGTCCGTTTAGAATAAAAACTTTAACTTCAATTTGATGGTCGAGTTTGGATGTTTTTTCACTTTGAAATTCGACCCTTGATAAATCAGCCCCTAAATGCCAGTTTCAATACAGATATTAAATACCTTGGTCCAAACTGCTTGACAAAATATGTTCTTCAAATCAAAAAAAGCAGCATTCTAATTCTAATGTATTGTGGTTACACCATTTCATGTGAATAACTTGCCAGAAGATAGGAGAGACTGACTGTCGATGGGAATACAATTGTTCTATATACAGGTAAAGAACCGGTTATCCAGTATGCTCGGGGCCTGGGGTTTTCTGGATAGGGGCTCTTTCAGCAATTTGGATATCCATAACATAAGTCTACAAAAAAAATCAATTAACATTAATTAAAACCAATAGGATTATATTGTCTGCAATAAGGATTAGTTATATCTTAGTTGGGCTCAAGTACAGGGTACTGTTTTATTATTACAAAAATAAAAAAAGTAATTAAAAAAACTTATTATTTGATTAAAATGGAGTCTCTGGGAGATGGCCTCCCTGTAATTCAGGATAAGGGGTTTCTGGATAATGCATAATACTATACCTGTATTGGACAAACAACAAGCTCTCTGATACTTCTTGGACGAGCTGTACAATGGGAGAGTGTTAATCTTATCATGAATAGAATCCTGGATGTTTCTGCTGTATATATGATAATTGTTGTCAGGAATTAGTACCATACTGTTTCTAGAGCTCAGTTTATTTATAACTTCTGTATAGTTTCTGATTCCTACTGCACTTAATACTATAATACATACATAACAGTATGCCCTGAGTTGAGAAATGCCCTAAATTAAGAAATGTGGCATCTCATTACAACATGAATTTTGTTGCAGATCATCATCATCATCATCATTTATTTGTATAGCATATCAATAGATATTGTCATCGGGATCAAGGCTAGTTATACATCTATTCCCAGAATTAATACAAACAAGCATGAATATATTTTGTCTTGTCATCAGGCTCCTTGGCAGAAAGCTATGTGGCTGAGCGACAGAGATAATTTGATGTGGTATCAGTCTGCTATTTTCGATATAAAGAAAAACTAAAAATGTGTGCACTTGCTAATTGCTGCTTACAGCATAGATTATTATGTATAGAAATAGAATTACATTTAAACAGACCAATATTTGAATAAGTAGTTAGACAAAAATAATGTGTAGACTTTGCAAGAGATGATACAAGAAAAAAAAAAACACAGACTGAGCTTGTTTCTGCTCAATAGTCAATATATAAACATACTGCTCTATAAAGTCTGGCTAGATCCAGGTTAAACCAGTTCATGACTAGAAAGGTTAATCTGAATTATAAAGCACAATGCTTTGTACAGAATAAAACAGTGAGTGAATTGGCTGGCTTTTACTTACCTGCTCCATGCTGTGATATTGTAGCTGACAAGCTTCCCGTATGATCCTTATTACACACAGATAGGCTATGTATTTTGGTTCAGCACTAAAAGAAAAGCCTTAGCAAACAACTAACATTTGAGAGGCTGCAATAATATCTCACTCTGCAGTCTAGTCCATATGTGCTTATATAATATAGACTGATATTTAATCCAGGTATTACATTTTAGTACTAATCCTGAAACATGATTTGCTAAATATGTATTTAGAAATGTGACGATAAACAGTATTCTTTAGGTAAATAAACAGAACAAAAATGTAGGTATTTTCCTGTATCATAAGACGAGTTGATAATGCCAAGTAGATAGGGGACCATGCTTCATAAATGGTAGGGTACTCTGATGGAATACTTTTCTATAACCCTTATTTTCCTGGTAACTGAAGAGCCAGTGTCTGAACTTCTCAATTAATTAAAGCAAGAGGTTATTTCAAATGATAAAGGACAATTCTTTCTTCAGCTTGGGAATTATGAATCTGCAGATGTTATTTTAAAAAGAGAAAACCAATAGCAGTAATATAAACCAGCTGAGTGCTAATTACTAATTAAGCTTTCGTTTTTACTAGCGGGAGGGATGAAAAAACATTGATATGGAAGGGAAGACTCAGAGGACAGCAAGGACAAGTGAAAAATGTAAGCAAAATATTGCATTCATTCTCTGCAGAATGAAATAGCTGTAGCTACAGATGTTACGTATAGTCAACCAACAACAACAAACAACCCTGGCTCAACTCATTTCTGGGAAAAAAGGAAGCATATTATCAAAGTAAACTAAGTCATGCACCTGTAATGTAAAAATATTCAATACACATTTTACCCTTAATGGGACTGCACTAGGCAAATCCATTATGGAAGAGGACCTTGTAGTCCTTGTAGATGATAAACTTGGCTGTAGCAAGCAATGCCAGTCAGCATCATCAAGGGCCAATAAGGTCTTGATCTGTATTAAAAGGGGCATAGAGTCACGGGAGGAGGGGGTCATTCTTCCACTTTATAGAGCACTTGTAAGGCCACATCTAGAATATGTCATATAGTTTTGGTCAACCTCACTCAAACAGGACATTATTGTATTAGAGAGGGTACAGAGAAGGGCAACTAAGCTGGTAAAAGGTATGGAAAATCTTAGCTATGAGGAAAGACTGGCCAAATTGGGGATGTTCACGCTGGAGAAGAGGCGCTTAAGAGGTGATATAATAACTATGTATAAATATATAAGGGGATCATATAAAAATCTCTCTAATGCTTTATTCACCAGTAGGTCTTACCAGCTGACACAAGGTCACCCTTTCTGTTCAGAAGAAAAGAGGTTCTGCCTAAATATCCGGAAGGGTTTTTTTTACAGTGAGATCAGTGAAGATGTGGAATTCTCTCCCTAAATCAGTGGTAAAGGCTGATACATTAGATAGCTTTAAGAAGGGCAATTGCACCTTTTGTTATTTATTTTCCTATTGTATAAGTATTAGTCGTGTGTCTCTGCCCTTAAGCATTCCTTTGTACTAAGCATTTTATGATGCAGTGGCCATTAAAGATGTATGCATGTGTTGAATGTATCTACAATATACTACTGTATAAACATGAAAGCAACTGATATATTTGTGGCACAGTAACAAGAAAAACCATAGAGGGAAAGCATGTCTTTTCCAGAATGCTTTATGAGACATAGAAATTGTGGCATATAACAAGAGGCAGTGTTCACTTAGGCTGAAAGTCAACACCAGTAAAAAGGGTGTGTTAGGGTGTGAACTCTCTGTCAGGGAAGTAGACCAGGAAGTGTGGAAAGCGCACGGGAGCTAGGAAAGCTAGAAAGAAAACTCCTACAAGACCATATGGAAACTATTCATTTTTGTATTATTTTGACTTTTACTGAGTTAAAAAGTGGCTGACGAACTGTGGTAAATGCAAGTTCCCTAAAAAAGTATTTTCTGGTTTCAGAAGACTGAAGTTTCATTAGTTTCTTTGCATATATTGCATGAAGTTAAAAAATGCCCAGATGTGAATAAAACAGAGGCACATAGGGCTTGCAAGGAGCAGGAAACAGGAAAAGTTTTTTTTTTTTTACATTTTGAGACAGCCAAGAGCTGTGTATGCAAGCTTAATATCTGTAATTTGTATGGGGTAAATAATCTTAATAGCAACTAAAGCACAAAGGATCATGGCGTTTATAGGCAGACTGCCAGTGAACCAGTCTGTTCTGGTTAAAGAGGTAAGGAATCTGAGTTGTTTGTTGTATATATTATGTGCTGTTGAAACTTACTTTTGTGACAAATTTCTGTAAATAAAATAAAATATATAAAGAAATGTCAGTTTAAAGCTACCCAGGGTGTTGCTGTCTTTCACTTTGAAAAACATATTACCAATTCTTATATAAATAATGGTGTAAAGAAGTTAAAAAAGTTTTCAAGAAGAAGATGTTCTTTGCAACTACTTTTCCTCTTGGCGCTAGTGATTTAACCATTGTTTTTTCTAATCCTACTTTTTGTAAGCGTAATCATAAGAGGGTAAAATAATTTAATCATCAAACACATGCATTATAACTACGCAAAAACACATCACTTGAAGACTTGAAATACTTTTCTGTTGTTTTTTTTTTTGAGACCCAACACTTCTCTAACATGTGGAGGCCTGTTTATTAAAAATCAAATGTAAGTGGCATTATTAAAGATTAAATCTAAGTGGTTTTAGGGATTTATGAAACCATGATTAAAAATAATTAAAAGATCCGAATACAAACAGTACAAAAGCTGAGCGATGTGCAAAAAAATACAAAAACCTCTAAAAATGTGAGTTTTTTTGGACAATTACTAGCAAAAACATAAAAAAAATCTGAAAGCCTTAAACTAGCTACACACAGATTGTATGGACATCAAATAGAGTTTTTTGGGCATTCACTTCCAAAGTTTACTTATATAAAATATATAAAAATGGCACTGTGTGATAACATGGGTTAACCTAGAATAAGAAGGCTGCATTTTCATCTTGATCCAATAAACTGGCCTGCTTTAGCAAACAGGATCTTTTTTAGCTACTAAGATTTTTAATAACTAAACACAGTATACAGTATATACAGTATATTTTTGTGTGTGTAATTGTATATTTGAGTGTGATTTCCCTAGTAGCTCAAAACACATACATGTATCACATTATATTGCAGTGCACCCAAATAAAATAAATGTATAGTAATTAACGGCTGATGTTTTTCCTTACCACAAGCCTACATCCATTAGGTATTAGGTACTCAGCATAGTTACATAGTTGCATAGTTATGTTGGGTTGAAAAAAGACTGAGTCCATCAAGTTCAACCCCTCCAAATTAAAAACCCAGCATACATACACACACACACATCTCCACTCTTTCAAACACAAACCATATATGCCCATAGCTATACTAACTGTAGAGTTTAGTATAAAAATAGCCTTTGATATTATGTCTGTCCAAAAAATCATCCAAACCCCTCTTAAAAGCATCAACAGAATCAGCCATCACAACATCACCCAGCAGTGCATTCCACAACCTCACCGTCCTGACTGTGAAGAACCATCTACGCTGCTTCAAATGAAAGTCCTTTTCTTCTAGTCTGAAGGGGTGGCCTCTGGTGCGGTGATCCTCTTTATGGGTAAAAAGGTCCCCTGATATTTGTCTATAATGTCCTTGAATGTATTTGTAAAGTGTAATCATTTCCCCTCGCAAGCGCCTTTTTTCCAGAGAAAACAACCCCAACCTGGACAGTCTACCCTCATAATTTAAGTCTTCCATCCCTCTAACCAGTTTAGTTGCACTTAGTCTCTGCACTCTCTCCAGCTCATTTATATCCCTCTTAAGAACTGGAGTCCAAAACTGCACTGCATACTCCAGATGAGGCCTTACTAGGGATCTATAAAGAGGTATAATTATGTTTTCATCCCTTGAGTTTATGCCCTTTTTTATGCAAGACAGAACTTTATTTGCTTTAGTAGCTACAGAATGTCACTGCCCAGAATTAGACAACTTGTTATCTATAAAAACCCCAAGATCCTTCTCACTTAAGGAAACTCCCAACACACTGCCATTTAGTGTATAACTTGCATTTATATTATTTTTGCCAAAGTGCATAACCTTGCATTTATCAACATTGAACCTCATTTTCCAGATTGCTGCCCAGTTTCCTAACTTAGACAAATCACTCTGCAAAGTGGCAGCATCCTGCAAGGAACCTATAGCTCTGCACAATTTAGTATCATCTGCAAAAATAGAAACTGTACTTTCAATGCCCACATCCAGGTCATTAATAAACAAGTTGAAAAGCAAGGGACCCAGTATAGAGCCCTGCGGTACCCCACTAACAACACTGGTCCAATTAGAAAATGTTCCATTTACCACCATTCTTTGTACTCTATCTTTTAGCCAGTTCTCTATCCAGGTGCAAATGCTATGTTCAAGGCCAACATTCCTTAATTTAACCAGTAACCTTCTGTGTGGCACTGTATCGAATGCTTTAGCAAAGTCTAAGTAAATCACATCCACTGCCATCCCAGAATCGAGGTCCCTGCTTACCTTCTCATAAAAAGAAATTAAGTTAGTCTGGTAAGATCTATTATGCATAAAACCATGCTGGCACAAACTCATAGTATTGTTATTTGCTATGAAGTCCAGTAACCTATCCTTTATTAATCCTTCAAAAAGCTTTCCTACCACTGACGTCAGACTAACTGGCCTATAGTTTTGAGGCTGAGAATGGGATCCCTTTTTGAATAGCGGCACCACATTAGCAATTCGCCAGTCTCTCGGCACCATGCCAGACCTCAATGAATCCTGAAAAATTAAGTATAGAGGTTTGGCAATCACAGAGCTAAGTTCGCTAAGTACCCTGAGGTGAATCCCATCGGGGCCTGGATCTTTGTTATCTTAACATTTTCTAGTCTCTTTTGAATTTCCTCATGTGTGAACCATACATCATTGGATGTATTAGAATTGGGGCTATTAACAAAGAACCCTTCATTAGCTGGTTCCTCATTTGTGTATACTGATGAGAAGTATTCATTCAGAATCTGAGCTTTTTGCTTGTTCTCATCAACCAACTGACCCCTCTCTGATAATAAAGGTCCTACCCCTTCATGTTTTATTTTTCTACTATTAATATATTTAAAAAATAATTTTGGATTCTTTTTACTGCTTACTGCTACATCCTTTTCCATATCGATTTTAGCTTGCCTGACTTATTGGCCTCCTTGTACCTTATAAATGATTCGGCTGTCCCAGCTAACTTGAAAGCCTTAAAAGCACGTCTTTTCTTACCCACCTCAACACCAACACTCCTATTGAACCAAAAAGGTTTTGTTTTGCAACAACGTTCTTTGTTTACAAGCGGAATATACTGACATGAATATTTATTAAGCAGCATTTTAAAGAATTCTCATTTCTGTTCAGTGTTTAGCCCTGTGAAAAGCATTTCCCACTTAATATGTTGCAGAGATGCCCTTATACTTGAGCATGAAAGACCAAAAATTATTTCCCTTTTTTCTTTTTCAATCTTTGAATCTAACTAAGAACTAAAAGCTTTGCCCGACTATCTCAGATGTAACGGAGTTAAGGTGGCCATACACTGGAATTCCCGTGATTCGCCGACGACAAATAAATCCGTGAAACGCCAGCGAATATTCGGCTGACGAAAATTCGCTGGCGTCAAAAAAAAAAACTAGTCGCACGCCGAAATTGACGCGACGCATCAAAAATGACGCAACGCACGTCGGAAACACGTTTCGCTAATTTTTTTCGCCGAAGCGAAACAGGATACATTCGCCCGTCACTACTCACCACTTCTTGAAAATCTATTGAGTTTGTAAGCCTTTCTTTGCATACTCCCATAAAATAGGTTCATACTCACTTAACCTAGCACCGTTCCTAGGACAATCTACTGGATTGAAACCTTGCTTTTTTGAAAGATATCAGGATCTGGAATTTACAGTGCAGTACCTCCACCTAGTTGGTGCTAAAGAATACACCAAGTATAATGTATATAGAATTGTATGTATCCAGGCTTGATGATGTCACAAGCAGAACAGGGGGAATGGTTCTCTGATCCCCTACAAGTTGCATGCAAAATGTGCTCACTAAGACAACAGTCTATCTAATAAACTGTGAATTGCATGAGGCAGTGTGCAAAGTGCAAAAAACAGCTGCAGTCTTCCGTTTGTACACTTCTTACACTGTTTCCTTTGTTGATGTAATATCACAGGTAATACTCCGTCCAGCAGTGTACTAATTAAAGTAAAATAAAGTAATTTTATACTTGTGGGTGCCAAGAATTAGGCACCCCCAAGTGATTGTATTTACTTACCCGACACCCCAGGCTGCTGCTCCTATTAGCAGAAAACGGCACGGACCAGGGTTATTCCAGCGAGCAGCACAGAGTTATGGTCTTCTTTCTTCTCAAGTCTGAGTATGTGTCTGAATAATGCACAAGTTATGTAACAGGAGAAAACACAGGCCACAGTGGGTTCCTGTCCTTGTTGCCTGCCATAGGGCTGGCCCACGTCCCCAATGCTGCAATGTGACCCTGCGCCATATTACCTGTCATGAGTTAAATAACACAGTCATTCACTTTTCAGTAAATAAATCCTAATGCTTTGGACCAGGACTGGACTGAGAATTAAAATAGGCCCTGGCATTTCAGGTACACAAGAGGCCCATCAGCCCACATAGAGGCCCAAACAGCCCCACCAGCCCACTAAACACTGACTTTCTATGGGACCTTATAGCAGCCCCTCTGGCATTTGCCCTAACCCACAAATGGCCAGTCCGGGCCTGCTTTGGACTATACATACCGTATAGTTTGGCAACAAAAACTTTTATAGAACAAATCATTCCTGTGATACTGTCATGTAAGAACAAAGCTAGTTTTGAAGAAACTACCAGAGGTGTGTCATCTTAACTCTATATCCACAATCTCACAATAAAGGGGGAAATTAAAATATTAATAAAGACTAGTGATGGGCGAATTTATTAGCCAGGGCCGAATTTGCGGCGAATTCCCGTGATTCGCCGCTGGCGAATAAATTCGTTTAAAAAACGAGTCGCCCATCGAAAATGACGCGACGCGCGTCAAAGTTGACGCGACGCGCGTCAAAAGCGCCCCGCGACTCGTTTCGCGAATTTTTCGCTGATTCGCGAATTTCTCTAGAAATTCGCGAATCTTTAGGCGAAGCGAATCGCGGGAGATTCGCCCATCACTAATAAAGACTGATGAACTTATCTGAAACGTCATTTGTGCCAAGGATTTGCCCTTATAATATACATATACCTGATTAAAATAACCCTATTTGTTTTTCATTTGGTGCCTACAGTTTTCAATTAGAACATGAACTGATTGCTGAACAGGATCACTCAAGTCTAACTAGTATTTAAAAAGTCTGCTTGATGCTTAACACCAGCATTCATTTTAGCATAAAATTGGCAAGACAAAAACAATGTTCTAAAATATATGCTGAGAGTCTGAACACAATAAAATCTGAGACTTACTGTAAATTCACCTGGGGCTATATTTCATAGTAGCTGCTTCTGTTAAACAGATGGATAATCTACTCTTTGTAGGCCTTGGGCAAATTTCTTTGTTCTATGAAATCTGAAGAAATGTTAAAGTTTTTTTTAGAAAATCAGGTCATGGATAAATGGAACTCATACACATACAATTACAAGTACACATTATCGACAGCAGCATTAGAGAGATACAGTGTATTCCCATTGTACAGTAACTTTGTGCTATAGTGTACTAAGTGGCATGGCTCATTACTGATCCATAGAAAAGCATTTAGACAATGGATTACAACACAATTACAGTAAGAATATGTATATACTGGATAGAAATAAATAAGCCAGTTGTGTTCACATGGTTTACGTTGTGTAATATCTAATTTCTATAATGCTTTTTGTCCAAACCATTCACAACTGTGCATTTTGACTGATAGTGTAATATTTTCTGCAATAAATATTAACTGCCAATATTAGCCCATTAAATGCATTTCAAATAAAAGCAAGTTCACCTTTAAACTGTATGTTATAGAATGACCAATTCTAAGCAACTTTTCAATTAGTCCTCATTATTTATTACTGATTTTTTTTTAATATTTGCAGCCTTCTTCTGACTTTTTCCAGCTTTCAAATGGGGACACTGACCCCATCTAAAAACAAATGCTCTTTAAGATTGCACATTTATAAGGGGCAGATTTACTAACGGTCGAAATGTCGAGGGCTATTCGCCAGAATTGTACGATTGAACGAATAGTCGCATAAAAAACGCTCGAATATTCACCGAAATCGTACGAAACGAACGTTCGAAGCGTTCGATCGTACGAATGAAATTCAGCAAAAGACTTAGAAAAAAAAGCCTATAGGGGCTTCCCATAGGTTTCTATTGCAATTCGGTAGGTTCAATCTGCGGAAGTAGGCAGTCGAATAAAAATTAAATGGGCAAGTTCTTCGACTGGCGAATAGTCGAGCGCTCGAATATATATTTATTCGATCTATTCGATCTATTCGATGCGCCTGAATATTCTATATTCGATAGTCGAAAATACTTAATTTATATATTCGAATAGTCGCACGATCGACTTGAGACTATTCACTACCATTCGAGCGAATATTCGAATACTTCACACGAATTTAGTAAATCTGCCCCTTATAGTTATAATAATTTCTTTCTATGGGACAGTACTCATTTTAAGAAAAAATAGAATCAAATTAAAGCATCATTGTGCCACCATCTTATTTATCTTTCCCCAAAACAGACCCTGATGTCATGTGTGGTACAGATATGGGATCTGTTATCCAGAAATCCATTATGCAGAAAGCTCAGAGTTATGTGAAGTCTGTCTCTCAAAGACTCCATTTTTTTTTAAATAATCCATTTTTTTTTATTTTTTTTTAAATCCTTTTTCTCTTTAATAATAAAAAAGTATCTTGTACTTGATCCAAACTAAGATACAATTAATCCTTATTGGAAGAAAAAGCATATTAGGTTATTTGATTTTTAGTAGAATTAAGGTATGAAGAACCAAATTACAGAAAGATCTGTATCTGGAAAACCCTATGTACTGAGCATTCTGGATAACAGGTACCATACCTGTATTGTGTGGTCGGAAAATTTGAATTTGCTGAAGGATGACTGGAAAAGATAATAAAGATGGTGGCACATCTCTGCGTTCGTTTTTTCCCTGGAGCAGATGTATTTTTCTTGAAAGGCAAGTATTTCAAAGTACAGTACAATCTGTCACAGCACAAGTCTGTCACTTGAGAGCACCAGGCACCTGTCAACGAATCACTATAAGGGGAAAGTGATTTTTGTCTCCCTCCCACAGACTTGAAAAATGCATGGAGACAAACAGGAGTGCGGCATCAATAGGGAGAGTTGAGAAACTCGCCTCAGGCTGCAGCAGTTACAGAGGGAGGCAAAAGGTCACTCCTGGTAACGTAAAGAACCAAAATTCTTATTTTCAAATTGGAATTTCAGCTCTTCCAGTGCAACGCTCTAAGTCTACACTAGACATGCAGCCTGCATTTACCTGCTCTACACAAAAAGTCCTAGCCCCTGCCCTGCCCTGCCCCACCAGCTAGGGTTGCCACCTGGCTGGTATTTTTGTTGGTTGATGCCAATGTTATTAATAGGAAAAAAAGATAACTATATAGGAAGATATATAGGAAGGCCAGTATTTTTTTCAAGATAAAGGTGGCAACCCTACCACCAGCTCACTAAATACTTTCTATCAGGCCTGAATTTCTTACACATGTAAGAGCCAGCAGAATGGGGACACAAAGGCCCCCAAAAAGCAGCTGGGCGGCATGCTGCCCCTAATTTTTTGCTGCCCTAGGCCTGGTTCTTTGTGGCCTTGCCACAAATCTGGGCCTGCTTTCTATGGCATCTTATAGCAGCCCCTCTGGCATTTGCCAGAACCGAATGAATACTAACTTGGATTTTTCTTGGCTCTCGCACACCCTATCCGACAGGCTAATTAAAGACGCCTGGTGCTCAATGGTGGAGGTCCGGCCACCTCTCAATTGTATAGCATAAGAAGGATCCAGTGGCACACAGGATTTATTCAACACATAGATGTTTATTGCCAATTGTGGTACAAGTCATTTACTTGACAAAGGGGGTAACCCCCGAAACATTGCACCGCAAGTGGCAATAAACACATATGTGTTGAATAAGTCCTGTGTGCCACTGGATCCTTCCTATTTGCCAGAACCCACAGATTACCAGTCCAGACCTGATCTAAAGTGAAATACTTGCCATCTTTTGTTTAAATGTGCCATTCTGACATAGTGCCCTAGGGACATTGAAGTAGTAGAGGGCAAAGCACAGCCAAATCTAGGGTGCTTTACTCAGTAGACCTTGCCAGCAAATACAAATTATTAAATGAACATCATATAGGTGTTTCAAGCACATATAAGGCAAATTCTTGTAAAACAGAAATTGAAGCATCCACTTATTAACTTGTCTCAGCAACTGAGCAACATTTCATCATAGCAGCGTGTTTTAGTTGGAAAAGAGATGGGAGCTGGGCAGGAAATATCCTCCTTGATTGATCATTGCGAATAGACATTCATTTCCCCCGGCCCCTTGCAAATAATACAAATGTATGCTGCCTCTGAAGTGCACGGCTCTTTTAAATGAAACGTTCATTTTAATCTGCACGTCTATCCGTAAAAGCTATTAGGGCACACGACACGAGACGTTCGCCTTGCGCTATATGTAAAAATCGCACGACTTGCGCGCTTCTTGTTGTGCTCCAGTGACAGATCGAATCAGCTTGATTCGTGCAACTCAAGGACAGACAGCCGTCACATAATGGTCATTGACAAAGCGCGGACACCTCTCCCAGCCAAAAGAAGCCTCTTAATTAGCAAAATATCTATTGTTAAAAAATAGGAAACATTGCACAACAAACTAACGCAGCTGTCCCAGAATGACGCGAGTGTGCCGGCGTTCAGCTATTTAAAAACTCGGCTCATTACTGCAGCAGAATAAGAGGGGGAGGCAAGCGCGAAGCATTGTGGGGCGTGTAGTCCACAGCACTGTAGCACAGTAAAAACAGGGGTGGCTAAGTACTACAAACCCCAGGCGTCAGTAGCCGGAGAAGGGTTCTTGGAGTAGAAGTAGCGTTTTGGACTGGAATTTCTCCCCTTCAGTGGGATTTTAGCGCAGCCAAGCGACCGATCGGAGCTAGCGGTGAAACCTCCAGGCTACCAGGCAACTTCAACTCTGGGCACGATTGTTTTGCTGCTAAATCGCTAAGACTGAGCCCCAAACCCTGATTGCACAAAGCTTGAATATCAGTTGAGGGGTGACTATTAGATACATATACCACGTTGCTTTACACACACACATATATATCTATCGAACGGGATGAAGTTGTGACTTTTTCATTTGTTGGCGCTGATGGTTGGATCGGGAAGTTTACCGAGTTTTATTCGCGTCGATCGGGATGTCAGCTTCTGGATCAGCTGGGGATTGAGGGCATACCACCTATTTTTATCCTCTAGGATTCCTCTCTTTTTTTCTTGCTCATGATTGTTGATGCCACAGAGACGTCCAGAGAGATGAGAACTTTTCTGGAGAGGATGAGGATATTGGAATCAATTGCGCTCTGCTGGTGATCAGACGCCCAGAGAGGAATCCTTCTTCTTCTTGCCAGGACTTCTGGGGTGATTGTGCTGTTGTTGCTCACCCTTTGCTTTCTTTGCCATGTCAGGGATGGGGAGAGTGAGTTGGTGGTGCCTGACGCTAAGCAGGGTCTGCCTGCTGATCCCTTGTGCGCTGGTATTAGCCAGGGTCCCCGGATCGTCTTCACACCCTCAGCCTTGTCAGATCCTAAAAAGGATCGGGCACACAGTCAGAATCGGAGCCGTGCAGCTGCAGCCCTGGAGAACAAGGGGCATCACGAGCCAGTTCTCCCGAGTTTGGCCTGACATTGACACCGGACTTCAGAAAACGGGCGCAGGTCGTGATAAAGATGCGGATGAGACTGAGGGGCTGGAACGGGAAAGTAGACAGAGAGACAGAGAAAAGCGTGAATTGGCAGGACCCACTTTGGAAAGAAATGCCAACCATGGTCCAAGGAGTTTTATTGCGTATAGAGGTAGAGATGATCTGCTCTTTCCAAGAGATGCTCTTCTTTTGGCAGTGGGAAAACTGAATCGGGTGCCAGGTCTTTTGCCCTATAATCTCTCCTTAGAGGTGGTGATGGCCATAGAAGCGGGTCTTGGGGATCTGCCCATGTTGCCGTTTTCAGCGTCCAGTTCTTCTTGGAGCAGCGACCCGGTCTCCTTTCTTCAGAGTGTCTGCCATACTGTGGTGGTGCAAGGAGTCAGCGCAATTCTGGCGTTTCCTCAAAACAAGGGGGAGATGTTGGAACTGGAGTTCATATCTTCCACTCTGCACATCCCTGTGGTTAGTATTGTGAGAAGTGAGTTTTCACGGCGAAGTGAGGTAAGAAACCAGGGATTTCACCCGTAGCTTACAGGACTTCTACAGTTGTTTACACAGTTCAGTGGAATGCCTTGGCTTTTGTATTTGGAGGTCGTTTAATGACAGCAAACTTGCTAAGTTAATTATAGAACTATATAGAACTTCTTTAAAAGATTTCAGCACTCTGGACAGCGCTCCATTCTGCTGTGATCAGGCGCTGTCCCAAATACTGTACATCACTGCTAATGATCAGTGCGAGCTCTGTGCCAGGTGAGATGCATTGGGTGTCAGCAGTTTTCAATATGTATTGGTTTTGGACTTCCAGCTAGCTGCAACTACCCTACAAGTGTATGAGTCATATCTCATTATTTCATCTTACACTTCTATGAGAGAACAACTATTTTTTATGATGCCTTTATACCATCAGCAGCAGCTTTGGTTGACACATATAAAGCTCGAGGTGTCTTCCTCTCAGGGAAAATTCTAATTATGTTGAAATTCATTGAGATACTCTGAGTGAGACATTGCCCTGACCTTATGCTTTGATAACACAGAAAGAGTGAAATATATATCTTTCTACTGATATTATTATCTGATATGTGAAATATCGATATATGGACGGACAGATGATCTATAGATAGATTGACTTATTACCAGTCCACTGGCAATAGTAAGTGGCGTTTATGAAATATATATGCTATAGATCACTGCAAAATTTAATAATTACTAGTTATCTAAGTGACTTTGCCAAATGTAAGATTTTAAGACAGCATCACCAAACTGTGCATTCATTGAGTAATGCAGTCCTGTGTATGTGTTTATATATCTATATCTATATATATATATATATATATATATATATATATATATATATATATATATATATATATATATACTGTATATATATTGTGTATATATATATATATATATATATATACTGTATATGTTCTGTATATATATTCTTCAGGTGGTTTGCAGATCTCACAAGTTAGAGTACAGATGAGAGTTTCCACATAGCACTTGATTCCTCCTACTTGAGATGAGAACATAGAGGGACATATGGGTTTGCTCTTCACAGTTTAATATTCAGCTGGATGAGTTTATCGCAGACAACTGGATAATAAGCATATGAGGTATAGCACCCTGATGGCATTATGCTATCAGGACACAGATACTTTGCTGCTCCTGGTATATAAGCATATGTTACACTACCAGTTTCTGTCTGATCTGCAGTGCAAAACATGAGGCAGGCCTCAAAAGCATGGAAACTGGAGCAAGGCGATACATCCAGTTGTTATTCTGTGTCTCATAGCAGCTATTTCCTTTCTCACTTCCGATAATGTTATACATAGATACTGGAAACAACTAATTGAGGTATTCTCACTTTCTCAGTGGCTTACAAATACATGTGCCATGATATTCTCATCTTATATCTGCATTAGTAGGGGTTAAATGTGTGCTTTAACTGTGCACAAACCCACGACACATTCACTTCTAACTTACACAGTTTGTCTCACATCCAGAATATTTCGCAGTTATATAGGTGTCATAATTTGGTTCAAGTTTCACGTTATCATTATAGTAGATACAGAAAATCCATTGCTGCAGCATATGGTGTGTGACTGGGTGTTTAAATCAAGCATATTCTAGCAGCCTAGTAATAGTTTCAGCCCTTCAAATATTGGCCATGTTAGTTTGGTGTGAAACAGAATCTTTACCGAACAGAGACCTTCTATTTTTTACAGTGGGATGCCACATGTATCTGATTTCTATTTGAAAGCATATCCATTTAACACACAAGATCCCGAGTTATTTGCATTGGGATGTAAGCAGCCTAAATCATTGCTATAACACTAATACTGTTTGTATTTTATGAATTGATGTATATCTTCTTTCTTTTGGAAAGCAATGTTTTCCTGTTTAGAGGAGAGTTTACAAAAGGGTTCTTTAATGAATTAGTTTATTTCCTAGCAACTTGTCCAAACTGCTTTATATGATGCTAGAGGAATTGATTTCATCTGCCTGGTGATGGCTAATTAAGTTTTATCTACAGAGAGTGCTTTCAGCCTTCTGAACAAAGCAGCTGCATGATGCTCAAGAAAAGGGTTAGGAAACAGGTGCCCGTGGCATAAAGTTAGGAGAAGCACTATTCTCCCGCATCATCTCTGCATAATGGGCTGTCATAAAAGCCTCAGCTGTAAACATCCTCATGTCATTAAAGTTCAGCATTTCTGTCGTCACAATACAGTTGCTTCCTAGATTAATTAATGAGATTTGCAATTATTCATCGAGCACCTTTTAAGATTTGTTAAAATCCCCCCAAATCCTCATGGTAGTTCATGGTGATTATCCTCGATGTAGTCATTTTTCACTTCGTCTCAGTTTAATTAAGTGTCAGTGTACTGTAAATTGCTTTAGCATTATTATGGAGATTTTTTGCTTTCGCAGAAGGTTGGCATACCTATATTTATTAATGCACTTAATTAATTTCATTGAGGTTGTAATTATTGACAGCAGCATAGTTTATTCAAACGTTTTATAAGTTTCACTTAAGGCTTATACAGGATGACTGTTTTCAAAGATTTTTTAAAAGTAAGCATTTTGTGGCACTTACTATGTTATGAAGAATTTCAATTAAGTGAACATAATTCATCTGCAGGTGCCCCGGGTGCATCAGTTAGACTGTGAGCTCTGTGGGAAGGAAGATCTATATGCATGCATAATTATCTTTATTGTAAGATTGGGAGTGGTGTATGAAAATGGAGGATAATGCACACTAATGCTGGCCACAGACGTAACAATCACGATATTTTGCAGAAAAGATCTTTCCAAGAAAGATCGTTCGTTTCAACACCCACATATAGAGCTGAATCGTCAGATATACAGGTAGAAACAATAGAATTATACCTGTATCTGATGATTCAGCACTAACAATGGCTGATGTTAAGAGTGCCTTCAAAGGCATCCCATCAAAATTTTTCATCCAGCCCGATCAACCAACCAACCGATATCTAAATCTTTGACAATATCAGCTCATTTCCCCCCATACACGCTCATTTGTTTCGTACAATATTACCTGTGCATCTATGGCCACCTTAAAGCGTTCCATGGTGATTGCAACGGAACTATGAGGTGACTTATAACAGCCTTTTAAATTTAGTAGTTGGGTCGTCATTATTTATAATCATTAATTTATGACAAATCACTTAAGTATATGTTTTAAAATTGCATTGCTGGTTTGTACACACCCCCCACCTTTATTATTCCCCTGATTTCATAAATCCCTATTTCCCCATCCCCAGATGGGCAACTGTAATGTCATGCACAATTTCATCTACCTTCACTGTTAGATACAGTTACAGCACAACCTCTTATTGTTCACCCTCCACCCTTCTATCCCCTTATAGTCACTTTCATGCTCAACTGCGCCACTAGCACCTTCACTGTAATGCACAACTCCCAACCCTACCTGCATCCCCACAAGCATCATTGTCTGTGTGTCACACAATTTGGATGTGGGAATCTTTACTCTCACGCACAACACCAAGCACCTTCACTGTAGTACACAACCACCCAGGGCCACCTCCACAAGTTTTACTGAGCATGTTGCCACCTTTCCATGCTGGAAGAAGTTTTAAGCACAGCACTGGTCTTCTTAGGATAAAAAGTCTTTATTTAGTTACACATGGTAACAATCTGGACACACCTTTCCATGCTGGAACTGCAAGCACCTTTTTAATACTCATGTACTCCTGGCTGTCATTAAGGTATATTCAGTGTGTGATGATGATTATTTCTACCCAGTACATTGCAATGTTTGCTAACTGGGTGGTTTGAATGGAAGGTTGATACAGAAGTAGACTGATTTAGTAGTAGATTGATATAGTAGTAGTATTTTATGTCATTCCATAAACACACTGCCCCCCCTTCTGCCACAGCTATGCCCACCTTTTAGTTATTAATGGAGTGTTCTGATGACAGAATGCACTGTTAATACAGATATGATTTAACAGATGCATTGGTATACTTTAAAATATTGTTTAAATCACTATGCACTCTCCACCTCTCGCTAGATAAAAAATCCCATGCAAAGTGCAGAGTGCAGCAGTGATGGGTGCAGGCTAGCCCTGTCTTTACCACCTGCCATAGTGTTAGTTAGGAGGACAGGAGACAGGAGGACAGTAGGGGACAGGAGAGGAAATGCTTAGGGCCTTCCTCCACTCAACCCTTACCTATGCAGTGCTACCAAACGCAGGCAGAGCTTTATTTACAGGGGTGGCTACATGTCTGTGTGCTCTGATAGAGCATCAGTTTAAATGGAGTGGAAGGCAGGGTACAAATAAATGTCAGATTGAGCCAGTTTTTCCACTTCACACACCATCAATGACATTCTGTAACTCTTATCTTTCTACCTGGTCATTTCTTCTAATTGACAATGATAGATCCTATAAGTAAATCAAAATAGCAGTATTTTAGGGAGTACATCTTTATTGGTCTAGCTACAGTTATTTATATAAGTAATTGCTATAGGTCTTGGAATCTTGGTTGTAGGAGAGCAGTGTTTTGCTACATTGTTTCATAAATCAGAATTAGCATTGCAAAAAAGGGACAAACAAATACTGCTTTCAAATATTTTAAAACCAATGAATGTTTTAATTAATGCACATTGGAAAGTTGCTTAAAATTCAGTTTTCTTTCATTATGTAAAAAAAGTGTGAGGTTTGGCACGCAGCGTTTTGAGTGGCACAGTAATACCAGCAAGAGCTTATTGCTTTCAGCAACAATGACTGCCCTCCTTCGAGTAAAGACCTTGTAGTGCACTGTGGAAGTTAAACAAATATGAAAAATGACTACATTGGAACTGTTCTGCATTATAACAGATGTGATAGTAGCAATGAGAACTTATAGAAATTTCTTACTTCTTCTTACTACTTAGTGATGCTGTCATGTGAGCAGTGATTTTGCAGTGCATTATCGGAAATGCACACATAACTTAGTTTAAACTGAGGTTTTAATTGCATATTTAAGTTGTTCAAATAGCATACATGTATTATGAAGAAAAGTGTATGATCTGCTGTATTTTGGATATTATCAGACAACCCCAGTCACTTTCCTGAAATATGCGGACACCTGGATCTTTATGCCATTAGTGAATAACAGTGAAGATTCCTAAAATACAGTAAGTGAGTCCATCTGTTCAGAACCCCATCACACTCTAAAGTGAGTTTTTCTTTGGAGTGAGTATTCTAGATACTCCTGTTCTACATGATGACACCACCTGTTGGTCTAGTATAGGAACCCCTTAGGGGCAGATTTAGCAAGGGTCAAATTTTCAAAGTAGTAGTAGTAGTGGTAGTTTCTTTTTTACTCCCATTACTTCGAAATTCCAATAAAAAGTTTTTTTCTTCGGGTGAATAGTTCTTATTTGAATAGAAGGATTAGCACATTCGATAAAAGTCAAATCAGAGGATTTGCCCAAAAAAACTATGATTTTTCCGAGTCCACCAAAAGACTCCATATAGGTCCCCCATAGGCTAAAACAGCAATTCGACAGGGTGAAGATGTCGAATGGTTGAAGTCGAAGTTTTTAAAGAGATAGTACATGATAACTTTCAATATTTTATATATTCTAATTTTTTCAAATTCAATAAAAATTTTGGCCTATTCCATAGTCGAGCTACCTTAGAGATTCAAATTTTTTTTATTGAATTTTTATTTTGACCCTTGATAAATCTGCCCCTTAGTGTATAAAAAGAAGGGTGTGTGTCTAGTTTCAGTGATTTGGATCCTCCTCATAGGGAGAGGGTTGGTTTATCCTGAGCCTAGGGAGATGTAAACTCAAGAAGAGCCCAAGTTGGATCAGGAGAACAGGGTAATTAGCCAGAAGAAGGTTAGATTGTTAAATGTGGATGACCTAGGGTCACAGTCTTGTAAGGACATAGTTTTTAAGGTGTGTTAATAGAGTGATTATTAAAATATCAGCATATCATAGCAGAAACCATGAAAAGAGCTCAAGGGTAGAAGGAGTCCTACTTGACACCACAAGAAGCAATTTGGGTATGAGAGTTTACATATCTATCAGTGCTGATGAATGTACTATTTTTGGCTTTGGCTTTATTATTATTTGGCTTTACTGGATACCATGTATACCCAGTGTGTTGACCTCCATTCCTTTTGTGTGAGTGTGAATAATTGCTGTTGTGAAGATAATACAGCAAGTTTCTCTTCCCTTTTTTGATTCACCTTCATATGCTGATAGTTGCGTACCACAATTATTGAAATGTGAAAACAGTTTTTCAATCTTTGGTGGAGCAGATTGTCATAGTTTCTTGACTCTGAATAAGACCAGTCATATTACATTCACAGTTCAGGTACCCTTTAACACACTTTAAATTAAAAATTTGCACTTTTACAGAAAAACAATACTTTAAAACACATTCTATTATAATGATGTGTTAACCCAGAAATTCTTTGTATTCTAGCTATATACAAAAAACAATTACACATTATTTATTTAAATCTATAGAAGACTAAGAAGCATTACATTTGTGTCTGTGGGCAAATGTAATGCATGTGTGACTCATTATACATGTTAGGAGCCAGTTTATTAAGGAAGAAGATTTTCATTAGTGTTACAGGAGTTTCAGTGGTGCTTTAAAGCAAACAACAACGACAAAAAAAGAAAACACATTTGAACATGGTGTGGCAAATGTAACAAAATGGTCAAATGTCAACTGCTACAACTGGGATCTAAAAACACGAAAGTTTATGATAAAATACTGTTTTTCATTTGTACATTTGTTTAAAAAAATATATCCATGATAGATGACAAGTGTAGATGCTCTCTGTGCTCTTTATAAGCTGCACAAGATCACACTGTTCTTGAACTCAGAATAGCTATGCCAACCGTGTTAACGCAATTCTTTTCTCTGATTAATGCCAGAAATGTCGGCTTAATCTTTCAGCATTTTACATTGACTGAGCATACTCATGATCTTTGATAATACTTGATCCTCATTAGTTGCAACTACAAGGGCAAGGGCTACAATACATGTATTTCCCTTTGTATTTATCTGATATCAATATTAACATGCTGATTTTTCTTCAGGATTAAAAAAAAAAAAACCTGTGGCAGAAAAATTATTTCCTTTTACCAAATTAGTGTATATTGAGCAGTTGTGATAAACTGTGATGTATCTCAACTGTATAGCAAGACTTGGCAGAAAGCAAATCTGCCATCTCATTTTTTTTTAAAACTTGCTAAATACAGTAATAATAAGAACAAAACCTTCTATCGGTCGGACACTATTAAGGAATATATGTAATTGTGCTAGCATTTGGCAATAGATTGTAAAGGATATACAATTCTGCCCACAGTTCTCAAGACTCATCTGGATAAATACGCATATAAACATTTTCAGGCATCTCAGCATTTATTTCAGATACCTACAGATGCAGTCACTTGGATTTGTAAGTTAAATGCGTCGTGACTCAGGGCTAATTGAATAAACTGTGTTATCTAAAGTTATCTTAACTCATTTAATGCATTTAACCTTTTCATTAGTATACCAAAGCACCATTGTTTTCAATGGTGAACTCTTTAATTGGATGGGATGCTGTGACACAATATTCTGTGCTAAGTGGGATAAATGAGATAGATGAGTTAAGTCACGAATCCAAGTGACTGCATCTGTATACAGGTATAAAACCTGTTATCCAGAATGCTTGAGGCCTGGAGTTTTCCATACTCTTTGCATACTAAAATATAATTTAAACATTTTATAAACTCAATAAGATTGTTTTGCTTCCAGTAAGGATTAATTATATCTTAGTAAGGGCCCAGTGCAAGGTACTGTTTTATAAATACAGAGGAAAAAAGTAAAACTTTTAAAAATAAATTCAATTATTTGTTAAATTGTAGTCTTTGACCTTTGCATAATTTGAAGATTTCTTGATAATGGGTCCCCAGATAATGTCTCTTATACCTGTACAATTAAACACATTCTTCAGTTCACTAAGAACACAAGAGAGTATTTTTGTGCAAGAAAAAAATCTCCAAATGGAAATGGCGGTGTTGATGGAGATTTAAAAGTGACTGCTCTAGTTTTATAGTTCATTGTTGATGAACTTCCATTATAAAACTAGAGCAGCTACTTTTAAATCTCCATCAACATCACCCTTTCCATGCTAAATTTCTCCCTGGTAAAAATTCTCTAAAGAAAATTATCCAGAGAATTTTCCCCATAATTATTGAGTGGGGAATTTTCATAGAGAATTTATGTCAGAAAAAAAAATCACCATATTTCTCTTGAAATACAAGTCTGAACCATTCAATCAAATATTATCCATTCATATTTTTTTAAATATCCTCCAAGCCGAATTGTGAGTATTTGCAAATTAAAAAAAATTCACTTGAATTTGAAAATGGACCTTTGATAAATAGGCCTTCCTGTTGATATATTTTTTATCTCTGGCCCCACAGAGCAGAATCCCTAGGCTTCAGTACATTCAGATGTTAGAATTGATACAATAGTTGCTAATACATTGAGAAATGTATCAACTAAATGTTGAGCAACAGTGCAGAATCTGTACCTGAAATACTGAGCTGCCAGACCGAAACACCAGAGACAGGAACCTTAAACTTTAAATTTAGATTTTGGAAAAATGGAAAGCAACTGAAAAAAATCTTTTTTTCTGGTGAACAATCTGAACTGAGAAAGTGTATGGAAGGTCAACAACCCCTTTAAGCCAAAACACTTTCTGGATGTGTTTTCCAAAAGCTGTGACATTTTCTTTGTATGTCTTGATGCTGCATCTAAAGAATCTGGCAAATAAATAAGGCCATCACTTGCAATTGTAGTAAAAAAGTGACAGATCTCAAATGTGTTTATCTCAACAGCTTAAAATTGCCTTTTTAAACCCGAGTGCCACATGCTGCTATCGCCTGGTGCTGAAGCTTAAGTGGACTATGTATCATCATAGGAACAGCTACAAACATGACTTTCAAGGGTTTATAATCACTGTCTTACTAAATGTTCTGAGCATTGGTAAAAAAAATACTTATAACTGAGTAAAGTTCTAATCATTCTCAGAGTAGTACACAATTATTTAAATTCACAGCTTTTAAGCGATACATTTTGTTGCATCTCATGTCACAAGCTCTTGGCTATGAATAATGTCACTTTTATGCCTTTAGCCTTGCATAAATATGAGTGAGTAAAGCAAAGATGGGCATTTATATGCAAGTGCAAGGGAGGACTTACCACAATAACTTTTTGGCAGTAACAGTGATAGTTTATGATTTCCCCTCTTAAATAGTTCCATAAACCCTGCCAGTTGATGTGTAGCAATCTTTAAAAAGCAAAACAGTCAAGCGTAGACTTGTCTGCTGACAACATTAATACAGGGAAAACAAGGAAAATTTATTACAAAAATTTTGCTTTGCTGGATTGTTATGACCTCATGTCTTCCTTGTAAACCAAATGTTCTTTTATTGAAATTCAAACATGTGTAATCTGCAGCCCTGCTGTTAGACTGTATTCCAGACTCTCTTGCTGTCCAGAAATGTTGCAGGTTGTAATTTAAAAATAGCTGGAGGCTTTGAGAGTGAATGTGTAGTTTAAATGTAAAGAGGTTATATGAACAAATCTGGTCATATCGTTTTAATAGTTCATTGGAAGATACTTATTTTTGAGCCTTTGGGATGCCATTGGGCTGATGCATACTCATAAAGGGTATCAGATAAAGAAGGTTGAAATATCAGTTTTCACAGTATGAGTTTACACAATATGACAAGCAACAATATAAATTTAAATTTGTAATTAAAGTCTGTCCTATTATTCTTATACATGCATCCTATTTTTCTTGTACTAGAATTCTTTGGTATATGGGGAGAGATGGAGATGAGATGAGAGCCCTGGAGGACTTTTTCCAAGTCCTCCATGGTTCACAGAATAATTGGTGCATGAGGATTCTGCAATGAGAATACTACTTTCTGTCTGTACACTTAAATATTTCTTCTTGATTTCATACCATTGACACTAAGTCATTATTCTGTCAGAATTCTGCTGTTGTTTTAAAAACACTAGTAGTCCCAAAAAGAATGGAATGCAGTTCAAAACAAAACATATGTAACAAAGATAAAACACAATGTCCAGTTATTGAATCTGCCAAAGTCATCCTAATCATTACATATAGTGCTATATACCTTGCCAAAGGAGAGCCCACTCCAACCATGACATAATATTCAGATATACAATATTAGTTCTATAGTGCACTCCACATATACAGTATGTATTACAGTTATGGGACCTATTATCCAGAATCATTGGGACCTGGGGCTTTCCGGATAATGGTTCTTTCTTCATACCATAAGACTATCAGAAAATCATATTAACATAAAATATTTTATAAATTTATAATAAATAATAAATTTGCTTCCAATAAGAATTAATTAAATCTTAGTTTGGATCAAGTACAAGGTACTGTTTTATTATTGCAGAGAAAAAAATAAATCTTTTTTAAAATTTTGTATTATTTGATTATAATGGAGTCTAAGGAAAACAGCCTTTCCGTAATTCGTAACTTTCTGGATAACGGGTTTCCGGATAACAGATCCCATACCTGTACATAATATCAATCTGGTTACAAGTGCATTTGGTTTGCAAATAATAAAGAACGTAATAAAAATGGTGGGAAAAAATTATTGCAAAAACGCTTCATATTATATGTATGCATCTTGCTCAGGAAGCTTAGGAGGAAATATTAGGCATGCTCAGTACTATTTGACTCAAAATGGAGATAGTCCATGTCCCAATACAATTGCATGCCCCTACTATATCTACAGCCTTTGTCAGGATATTATCTGGACTGTAACTGATGTTCTGATAAAAGCCATGGGCCCCTTCCACAAACATTATCCCAAATGACAAATGGGCTTAGATTGGCAAATACTGATGTCTACAAGGTGAAAATAAGTAGCAAACAGTGCAATGTTCATCTGTTTTTTGTATTTTGTACCTTGCCCCACCATCATAAATTCCCTCCTTTCTTTATTTGTATGTATGTATGCATAACTTTATTTGTAAAGTGCTGTTAAGGAGCCACAGTACTGTATAGTGCATAAAAGTACAATATACATATACAACTATACACAGGGAATACAAATCACATAAATATATACAGAATCATAGGACAAAGAGCTTAAGTGCTACTTGGTAAGATACATAGTGGGAAAGAGGTCCCTGCCCCGTAGAGCTTACAGTCTAAGTGGATGGGATGCTAACATACAAGTACAAATTGGAGATGAAAAAGTACACATGGTAAGGCATAGTCAGTAGGTAAAGGAATTCCAGATGTAAGGAGCAGCAAGATAGAAAGGTTTGAGATGAGATGTGGCAGTGGATATGGATGGTGTGAAGAGAAGGTGTCTCAGAGAAGACCGGAGAAGACAACCAGGAACATATAGCGAGACAAGAGATGAAATGTAGTGAGGAGTAGAGGAGGGAAGGGCCTTGAATGTTAGTAGAAGGATTTTATATGCTATCCTTAACAGGTAGCCACACTAAGGATTTTAGTTGGGGTTGAGCAGATTCTCTTTTAGGAGAGAGCATAAGGATCCTGGTAGCAGACTTTAAGATTGATTTGAGGGGAGAGAGATGGAAGTCAGGAAGAGGAGATTGCAGTAGTCTAAACGGCATAAGTGCTTTGGCTGTTGTTTGTGAAAGAAATGGGCATAGTTATTGCTTGAAGGCTGGATTGGAAGATACAATATCAGAAAGCTAAATTGAGTTTAATACATTCGTGTTTTCTGGCATTTATGGCAAGTTTTTTTTTGTCTCTGTGAACCATAAGAGACAAAATAATTTGCCTCCTGGAGACAAGGAGGAGGGCGTAGGTGTTGATAACAGAACTAAATACTGTACCTTTTATTTAAATAACACATGTATTAATTTGACCAGTAAGCTTGTTGTGTTTAACACTTTTATTATCCAGTCAGTAATCAAGATCTGAACAAGAGTATTTATACCATACACTTTATTGCAGGAACCAGCAATGGCAAAATATAGCACAAAATAAATGTAACGTCAGTGTGTCCTTGGCTAACAGATGACAACGTCTTAAGGCAAATGGATAAAGTAAAGGCAGATAAAACTAGTCCAGAAGGTATAGACCCCCTGGGTATTTAGGAAATATGATTCAGAAATCATCCTACTTATATTTTAATTTTCAAGGACATAATTTCCTTAGACACTGCAGTACAGAATTCATTAAAAAAGCAGTGCAATATTACTGTTTAAAAAGAATGCTCTGATTTCCACATGGGAATTAGAGAACTATAATCTTGACATCAAGAGCATTTAAAGTGTCTCAATGTTTACTAAGAGACATCATTTTTTTTTAAACATTGTAGATGGAGCAATTATTTAAGTTATTCATGCGGGTTTCTAAGTAATAAATTATGTTAAATAATGTTGGTCTCTAAAGTAAAGAAAATCAAAAATGAATCCAGGGAAAATTTTTAAATTTAGATTTTTCAAGAAGGGTTTAAGAAAATTCCAGATAAGAACACAATTCAAAAGTCAGAAACCAAGAGCATTTTTTTATTTTGAAAAGCAAACACTTCCCAAAGATGAAAAATTATACAGCTCTTTTATATAGAACAACAATTCTTGCTACATGTTAAAAGTCAAATACAACAGAAATAGTGAAGACACAGTAAAAAATGATATAAGTTGCTAGAGTAAAAATAATGGTAGAAATAAATAATAAATACAAACTAAATTGATGCGACAATTACACTTCAAGACAATGTATAAATATATGCCTTTATACAGCGTCTAAACCTTCAATTTTGCAGTTGGGGTTGAAACCTTTGCTTACGCAAACATTAAGAGGGTGGGGCTGTTATGTATGGTCTAGGGCTGTGAAACAATGGAGGCAGGGATTGGGGTGCGCAGACTTGAGTGAGATTTAAGAATTTAATGGAGCAGATTGATAGCGTAATGGAGACAAACAAGGGAGAGACATTGAGGGATTACAAATTTACTGGCAAGTACATTTGCAATTAATTGGTGATTGTGCCTCAGATAGAATATACTGTGCATTTGGAAAACCTACATTCTGCTGTATATATAGTTAAATCCTGTGCTAAATCAGGCTCCAAGTGGCCACTCCCATTAAAGATGGCCCAGCAGAATGTACTGTGAATCTGAGGTTAGTAGAAATGGGATAGTACAGTAGGGGTAGGGGTGGGGTGGATTTTAACTAGGGGCAACTGTAGCTAAATGGCTTTAATATTCTGCAAATAGTTTATTTATTTACACGTGCTAAATTGAAAGAACAGTTTTGATACTACAAAAATAGTACTACAAATAGTGTTCTCTTCTACAAATTAGAAAACAGTAGCAAATATCTAATTGCTCTGGGAAACTGCTCATCTGTACTTAACAACTCCCAGATTTCTAATTTAAAATTTTAAAGTTAAACAAAGAGGAAGCCAGCCATTTTCTATAAATTATTATTATTTTCAAATAAATTCCTTAGTAAAAGCATCTGATGAGAATGTATCCATTATATTTCCCCATAAAATATGATTGTGGATGTGCTTAGCAGGGTCTGGAATCAAGGAAAGTATTGCCAGTTATTAGATTTAGTTTAAATATTACCATTGATTAAGATTAGCGCATATGATGCAATTTTTCCCTGCCTACTGATTTCCAACAATATTCTTCTTTCTGTGTTGTCACCCACATGTTTTAGGGCAAAAGGGAAGCTGTAAGATGTAATATCAAGAGCTATAGACAGGAGTTATATAAAAGGTTCTACATACAGAGGTGAATTACAATACTAAATAACCAATGAATCCATATCAAATTTATATTTGTTGAAATCAGTTACATCAAACAATTTTCATTGTATGGAAATTGGAACAAAAACTAGTAAATGAACCCCACTGTATTGTTTTCCATCCCAGGCTACCCATTGAAAACACTGTAGGTTTCACACTAATAAAAAATATTAATGTTTTTGAACTGAGCAAACTTGTACTCATTTATTTTCAAAGACACAAAATATACCTATTCTGTACGTTATTTAATTCAAAACAAATGCTTAGTACAACATAAACAAATTACAGTACCATAATATTTTCTGAGATGAATATTACATAAGCCCCACAAGTTAAAGTTCTCAAACCCTATTATTATTCTACAGACTCTGTTTATCAAGTAAAATGGCAATAGCTTTTAGGCTCTTCAATAAATATGTAGGATCAATAGCCACCAAAGAAATGTTCTTCCAATTGTTCTGTCCATTCTGTGTCATTATGCAATTTTGTTCTTTCTCCGTGGTTTTAATTTGCAAAGTCCATTAGCTTTTCTTTAAAAGAGTTGGGGCAATTAACTTAATGTTGAAGTTGACTTGATTAATTATAGTTCTAAATATTGACTGTTATACTGATGATTAGTGACTGTAATATTGACAATTAGCTTTCAAAATAGCATGAGGTAAAATATATGATTCCAAATTAAAGAAATTGGTATTCTTAGAAAACACTAATTATTATTTCAATTCTTACTTATATGTTGTAGCAGAAAATCTGGTTTTGTGTTCTGAGACAGACAGCCAAAAGAAAGACAATTACTTGCAAAAGCTTTACATTTCTACAGAAATGCATCTGTGGTGGAACTCTTAGCAACAAATCAGCAATTACCTTTGATGCTGTTTAGAGTGGTTAGAACAATGGCATCATACTGTTTATTGAAGTAGATGTTGATGTAGTAATGGAATTTTAGTCAAAGTGAAAATTAAATACCATTGTTTACCATTCTTTATGAAGTTGTTTTAAAGGCAAAAATATTATTGATGGAAAATATTGAAATATTGATATTGATTGAAATATCACTCAATCTTTTAATTAATTTGCTGAATAGAATAAATACATTTTGTCCAGTCTGAGGTAGAGGAAAAAAAACAGCTACACTAATTTTTTGGTGGACATAACATTGCAATTAGGATTAACTGAGGAAAACTAGGTTAAGTAGAAGATGCACCTAAGAAGTTTTGTATTTATAGAGAAAAAGTTAGAGATTGTATTATAAAATTGTAAATTATAAAAATTACAATTAAATTGTAGATTATAATTGCAAAATTATAAAAAAATAAGCAACATTTGCAAACTAAGCTAAATAAATTGATTAATTTAAGCATTGACTCAGGGTATTATGCAATATTTTTATACTAGGATCAGTTCATAGCAATACCTGAGAGCACTATGACAAATTGAAGTTAGTGCTGTGATCTACATTATTTGTTTGCACTTTCATTAAAAGGAGTTTTGTTATACAACAATGATGTGTGGGAGTAAAAGAAAATGTGGACAGAGGTTCTCTGGTTTTAAATTTTAACTGCACAAAATGCAATGTGGTGAGGATTAAGGTGAAGTTGGAGACAAATACAGGGCAATTCTAGATGAAAATGTTCTGTCTGCAAGAAACTTCAGATTGTACCAGAATTGAGCTGAGCCAGGGACTGGTCTTCCTGAAATCCCAAAACATTTTTCCCCTGTAAGGCAAATTGGAGAGGCTTCAGATGTTTTTTTGCCTACCTCTGAAACCAGCACAATTGCTCAGAAATTGCAATTGAGCTGGTTTCATTCAGATGAAATCCACAAAGTTAAACATAGTGGGCAGTTATAACTACAGCACACCAGAGACTCAGAAGATACTCAACAATGAAAAGATATCTAAAATCACTTGTGTATGCTGTGGGGACTCTCAAATAGTACAAGGATCCATATTTGCATTATGTTTATGTAGGCACCTTTCAAAGGGTAACGGTAAATAGAATTTAACTATTGGCTGTTGTATTCCCTTGAATCATGTAGAGCCAATAGCTGATTGCTGGCAAATTGATGTATGGGGCTTAGTACCAAAGAACAGGATTGTGAGTATAATTAGTCGACAGCATGATGGAAATATACTGTGAAGGAATAATATGCTATTGGGAATTACAGAGAAAAATATACATTAGAAATAGAGATTTTGTATGTTTACAGTGATATGAAAGTCCTATTTTTGGTGTTAATACTGCAACAGATTACACAATACAAAAAAGATCAATTCTTCCTTTATGAGTACATTGAAAACAAAATTGTCACTACTAGTATTACATTCTGTGACAAAGTGAGATGATTTTATTCAAATGTCTTGTAGCTGAATGCTTGGAAAAAAAGCATAACACTGCAAAAACAGATGCACACTCAAAAAGTTCAACCAAACAACAGACCAACATTTTGCTCCCAATATGGAAGTTAGAGACAGACTGTTACTTTGGGGATAAGCTATGAGAAACTTACAGTTAGCTTGTGATAAAAACCCTTTAAATGATCCATGTGGTTTATTTAAAGGAGAAGAAAAATCTTTGTGCACTTGGGGGGTGCCAAATGTTAGGCACCCCAAGTGATTGTATTGACTTACTTGAAACTCTCGGTCGGTGCTCCTATCAGCAAAGAACTGCACCGGCCTGGGGTTATACTAGTGAGCACCACTGAACGATCCTCTTCCGGCTTCTCCTTGCTTCAGATTTCCCAGGGCAGATGCTTGCACTGTTGAACAAAATAGGCAACTTTTTAGTTAAAGTTTGGCTTTTCGTTCCACTGCGCACCTGCAGCCGTTCAAAGAAAGAGGAAGACGGCAGAGAATCACTCCGTGGTTCATACTGGTATAACCCCGTGCCAGTGCAGTGCCAGTGGCACCCCCAAGTGCACAAAGACTTTCCTTCTCCTTTAAAAGCTATAGAACATGTTGCCCTTTGTTATCCCCAACATGTGCCCTTTGTTATCCTCAAATCTTTTAAGCAGGATATGGACACAGATAATTCTTGGTTTATTTTATTTATACTTACAGTCCTCGGTGTAAAATATATACATATATAATTCAGAATAAAAGTGTAAAATAAAGAATATTACAAAGAGATCTAATTTTGAATGGAATGTTAACAAAATGTAGATTTTTTAAAGGAAGACAAAAATATTAGGTGATCTCCCAGCCTAATTGAAAATGCTAATTAACACTGGCATGAATAGCTTGATGGCTTGAATAGATGTATTACTTGCCAATACATAAAAATAACCCATACCTTTAACTTTTTGCCATCTACTAATAAAAATTACAGAATTATAGATATGTATTAGCTCTACTAAATAATTAAACAAACAGTGTACTATTTGTGCTTGATGTACAATTCACCCGGGTTTCCTATGTTTCCAGAACTTTGTATTTAATATTGTAAGGAGCAACAGCCTACCAGTACATTACAATAATTTTTACATTAACTTATAGTATGTTATAGATAGATATATTATAAGCAACTTTTTACTTGTCAGTTGTGTGTATTTGTCATTATTAGCCTTCTTTCTTTAAACCCACAAATTGAACAACTATGATGGTTAAATGGTTAATTTTAATTGTAATTCTTATTTTCTTGTTCATCCTCCTTTTCAGACCTTTTCCTTTTCATCTTCTATTCTGAGTTTTAAACTACTGCCTGGTTACTAGGGTAACAAACATTCCCAGTCCGAGAGTTGAAAATTAAAATAGGTAAATATTTTAAAAAGTATAAAAAGTGAAGACTAAGGGGCTGATTTATTAAAGGTGTGGAAAATACTTCTGAATTCGAAATCAAATAAAAATTTTATAATTTAAAAATTTTCACCGAATTTGGCAATCCTGCGTTCGAAGAAAAATCGTTCGATCGTTCAATTTTAGCGTACGATCAAAGGATTTTTTCTTTGATAAAATAAAACTTATAAAAATGGTCTAGAAGGTCCCCAAAGGCTAACATAGTACTTCAGCAGATTTTATTTAGCAAAGTAAAAAAAGCTAAGTATTTTTAAAGGATTTTACTATTCAACCATTGGAATCGAACCTATTTGATGGTAGAAGTTTTTAAAAAATTTACTTAGAAAATTGAATTTTTTGCATTCGAATATTCACTTCGACCCTTTGTAAATCAGCTCCTAATAGTAAATTGTCTCATTATATCTTTATCTTTACCATAAATTTTGTTAATTTTACGTTTAACCACATTTTAAGGGTGCATTATGGCAAAACATTTTGCACAAAATGACCCTTCACTACAGTGTTATGTCATGTTTCGCTGTGTGCCAAAAATGCACAAATTAAGACAGCTTTGTAAATAGATGCATACACAATATTGAACTCGGCTTTACTGTACATAGCAACAAGTTCAGATAACAGGAATCAAAATAATATAGCTTTACATTATTTTGTAGTTTTATCTCTATTGCTCAATTGCAAACTAGTAGGGTACAGGACTAGATGGAGAAATTATGGAATATACTTGGTGGTACTACGTGCTGATAAGAACATTATTTGTTATGCAGTGAAGGCACTTGAGTACAACCCTAGATGATGTCAATGCGCAGAAACTAGCCACCATCGACAGTTGGTAAATTAGCTTTTCTGTGTTAAAGATATTTATTTAGTCTATTTTAATTAAGAATTACTGCTTTGCCAAGCATATTTTTTTTACAAACCTGGGAACCTGGGAGTAAAAGTAAATACAAACATGAAACTTTTAAATTAGGGCTGGGCAACCTGCTTCAAGTAATTAATCACAGACACAGGCTCATTACCCCAGTCATCAGCAAGTAATCAATCAAAGAATGCTATAAAATCCCCATTTACTGATGCTACATTAACATATAAGCACAAAGATTGCATGAGCCTAAAAATTAAAATAGAATGATATATAATTACTTATCTGTTATGTAAAATAGCCACAAGTAATGGGAAATGCTGAAATTATATTATTCAGATAAGAAATGCAATCTATAGCTATGTAGACTATAGGCAGACCAATAGATTTTGCATGATATGACAACGTCCATTGTGATTCCTGCAATCATGTGTTAAGACTGTAAACAGATCAAGTTGATCAAACAAATCACACATAGCCATCTGAGTGATGGAACCACCAATTTATCAAGCTGTGTATTGACTGTACAGGTATGGGATCTTTTGTCTAAAAAGCTCAGAATTTTAGGAAAGTAATCTCCATAGACTCCATTTTAATAAAATAATTCAAATTTTAAAAAAGATATTTCCTTTTTCTCTGTAATAATAAAATAGCTGCTGGTACTTGATCCTAACTATGATATAATTCATCCTTATTGGAGGTAAACAGTGTCATTGGGTTTACCCAGTTTTTATTTTTATACTGAACAATTCCTTTAACCTCAAATTATAGTTACTATAGTAACTACCTAAGGAAGTTACTGATCATACACACTTGATTACAATGTTCTCTAATTTCTTTGATTCTCATTCCTTCCTTCCATTCCAATACAGGTGGAGGATTATTATTCTCAAAACCCATTATCCAGAAAGCTTTTGTAAAATTGTACGATTCGAATGATCGGACGAATGCTCCGATCGTACGAAGGGTATTCGGGCAGGACTTAGTCTCTGAAGCCTATGGGGAGCTTGCAAGTTCAGTTGTTCCGCTCGCACACCCTGGCCCTCCAAGCAACGATTACCTGGTGCACGGCAAAAAGGAATTCGGCATCCCTCAATCAACAGCTCCAGAACAAATCATCGGCACACAAGGAACAGCTGGCAGGTAAAACCTTGCTAGTATATTATAAATGCAGCATGCAACGTTTTGGGGTAATGCTTGATAAAGGGGATTACCCCGAAACGTTGCATGCTGCATTTATAATATACTAGCAAGGTTTTACCTGCCAGCTGTTCCTGTGTGCCGGTGATTTGTTCTGGAGCCTATGGGGAGCTTCCCATAGGCTTCTATTGCAATTCGGTAGGTTCAATCTGGCGAAGTAGGCAGTCGAATAACTTAAAATTTGAATTCCTACGATCATTGAATTATCGAATATCCGATCATTCGATCTAATCGACATTCGATGATCGAATAGGCCAAAATTCACTTTACGATTTCACGAAAAATTCCTATGATCATTATTCGATAGTATTCGATCGAACTTCGATCATTTCATGTGAATTTCATAAATTGGCCCCTTAAAGTATGAAAATCCCCAGGTTCCTAGCATTCTTGATAGCAGGAATTTTGGGATACTATTAATCAAAGAGTTATGGCAAGAAAGGATTCTTCCAAGTACTGTGCAGTAACATTATTACAGATATTTAATTAAAGTATATCTTTGGTGAAGATGTAGCTATGCACATTACATTTGTGATGGCTCAGTTGTGCTGTCTTGCAGTGCTGGGATCCTGAGTTCATCACAGTCTGAAAACATACATATGCGGGCATAAGCGGGAGTCTAAATTGACGATAATTTTGATGTCCATAATTTTGATGTCCATTGAATCCAATGCCTTCTGTGAATTTTATGGGAAATTTGAAAATTTTTCAGCAAAGCGACACGGGACAAATTCGCCCATCACTAATTGTCTCTACTGTATGTGATAGGAACCTTAGATTGTAAGCTCCAGTAGGGCAGGGAATAATGTATAATCTATGTAAAGAGCTTCAGAAATGTGTCAGCGCTATATAAATGAGAGAAAATAAATAAATTACCTCACAGGTCAGCATTGCAAAACAAGATTTTTCCTTTTATCTGAAATAATTTGCTGTTACACATAGCTATCTCCAAGGGGATCCATGATAATGAATATCATTGCAAATCATTTTATTACAAGAAAAGCTGTTTCACAGCAGAAATAGAACAGAATAATTTTTCTCGATAAAAATAGACATTTTAATAGGTAATATAACACTTTATTTACTTACTGTGAGTACCAGTCATTTAACAAATTGTATAGCTTTTTCTCTAAGTTAGCAATATAAGAAAAAGAATCATTATAAAAGTGAAAGCAGTAAAATATTTTCGTTGTAAAAATGCCTGCTACTTATGTGAAAATCTGAAATTCTCATGTGGCATACTCTTGTTGCATATCTCCAAGGGTATACAAAATATTAAGATTAATCACACACAGTGACTTCAGGCATTTTGTCCACCATATTTTTTAAATCTAATGGAGCATCATCATTCCCATAGATGCCCTCCACTCAGGCCCGGATTTGTGGAAAGGCCACCTAGGCCCGGGCCTAGGGTGACAGGATTTTAGGGGGGCGGCATGCTGCCCAGCTACACCCACATTGGTTCAGAAACACTGGGGCTACACATGAGAAAATAGTTTTTTAAATTTCCCATTCACCAATCCCCATTGCTCCAGACCTGATGATGAAAATTTGTCAATAAAGGGCCAAGTATGGGGGCGACGAACAGCAACGGGCCTAGGGGCGCCTGCTACGTAAATCCGGCCCTGCCTCCACTGCCAATTATTCTCAGCTCTCACAGGGTGCAATAGAAGGATTTTTTGACAATGTGTTTTAAAGAAAGAACAGTATAAGGCAAGAGCATGAAATAATTATTGTTGTCTTTTACCTACAAGATAAATAGATGGAGGTATAAAGAATTTACATTTTAAGGGGCAGATTTATTAAGATTGAAGTTGTGTTTTTCATTAAAAATCGAGTTTCTGAGGGTATTTTTCAGTCAGAAATCAATTTTTGGATTTACTTTTTTTTAAAAAAAACTAGAATTTAGATTTAAGATCCGAAAATATTATATTTGAATCTGAAAATACACCATATATAACCTGTAGAGGTCATGTAGAAGTGAAAATGTTAATAGCTTTCATGATGTTCCTGTTTTTTCTGAGGAATTTGCTTGAAATGTTTTATACTTCCTATGAGAGTGGTCCTAACCTAATAATACATTTGCCCCCAAATCTAGAGGAACTTATGTTTTACCATGTAGTTTAAAACCATTATGTATTCATTCATCTTTTCACCAAAGACTTAAAATTATTGTGCTAGGATTCATCATAATATGATCACATCCTGTGTTCTTCTGTTTAGTCATCCTCACAAGGTCCAAACATAGAGTTGCTTCACTTTTCCTATTCAAGAAATAACAAAACCATAGATTTTTCATGATGATTCAATAGGTAAAAAGTACTCTATGTATCTATTCATTGAACTTATGTTGAAGAAGGGGTTATACTGTCTCTTTAAACACAGAACACTGCTTAATTTTTACAACTTAGATTGTAAGCTCTACAGGGCAGGGACCTCCTTCCTACTTTGTCTTTACCACAGCTCTGTGCACTGTATATTTTTATTATATTTATTGTCTGACTTGTGTTCTTTGTGTGTGTGTATATATATATA
>CM044431.1:126332438-126350725 GCA_024363595.1 Xenopus borealis
AGTTGTCACAAAAGTAATAGTCCTGAATACATTTGATATCTGATTTAATACTTCATAAGGATATAAATATGTATTTCAGTTATGAAAATGGTTCCAGGATTTTATATATAAAGTAAGCCATGCATTGTGTTCTTGTAATAATCATGTTATGATAAATGCTATATATAACAGTATAGCATAGTATATACGTATTTATATAGGACATGTTTTTTTCATAAACAACATACTGTCTCCCTGTCATTCATCAAAAGCCATTGTTCCAGCAGTTCAAAAACTGCCCTCCATCCTAGTGCCAGTAGCCAATGTTGAAACCTGCAGCCAATATATATTTCATGCTGACATCTAAAAGAGATTAAGCTCAGTAATTGAATACTTGCAAAAGTAAAATTGTTGATCACTATCCTAGTGCTCAGTCCTTTTCATGTGTAACCTTAATCATGTTTGCAACTCAAAATCATGAAGACAGACACCGGGGAATGGATTCATATGGCCTATTTTATTTTAGATGAAGCATAGTTAATCTAATTGTTTCTAAGGGTTGATCATCATGAGACTTAAACTGAACCAAAACATTTTTACAGTAACCGTGTTTATATTAAGGGTCAGTAGTAGTTTCAATTCTGCTAAAGACAGATTATTTGCAACACAATCTAGTGATAGATACCATAACTGAATATATTATAACTATTCTAAATAAATCTGTAAGCAGATTTATTCATTATTTTGCTTTATTGTGCTAAACGAAGAAACACTGCATTTTGGTATACTCCATTCACAAAAACAAAATAATGAACACTGTGTTATAATAACAAAAAATCAAACAGATACAGTGTGCATACATCAGAGTGCTCTGCAACTTTCATATCCTGAAAATATAGGAAAAAGTTAACTGATATTTAATAAGCACTGAACTTATTATCTGTTGTCTTCTCCTGGTTTTAAGATAAGTTTATGAATGCCTTATTAAAAAATTTCTGTGTCCTAGAAAGAATTAAAAACAAAAATACTTAACTACAATGTCTCTTTTTTTACTACAGAACCCACTTCACCTACAGCTTAGCATTGAAAATGCATTAACTTCAAATGCTGAAGTGACTTTTTCAATCTTAACCATGAACAGCTGGTACAATTATAGCATACTGTTATGTCAAGAAGATTGGAATATAACAGATTTTCTCACACTAGCCCAAAACAATTCAAAATTTCATCTTGGTCTGATTATAAACATCACAGTTAACTTGACATTAAGCAACTATGTGATTAATTACCTCCAGCTAAACTTGGATAGTATCAAGGATACCACATCTACCATTGTTATGTTTGGATGTGACATGGAAGACACTAGAAAAATTTTTGAAATGGCCACACAGTATGGGATCGTGTTGCCAGATTTTCATTGGATATTTGGAGATTCCCAAAATGTGGAAGAGCTACGAACTGAAGGTTTGCCTTTGGGTCTTATTGCACATGGGAAAACAACCGAATCCTACTTTGAACATTATGTCCAAGATGCAATGGAATTAATTGCCAGAGCTGTTGCAACAGCTACAATGGACAGGCCAGAGCTTGCCCTTATTCCAAGCACAACAAATTGCATGGGGGCAAGCAGTACAAATCTAACATCAGGACAGTACTTATCAAGGTAGGACTGGAAATTTACTTATCTGAAACAATGGTTGCTCTTATTATTTATGGTTTGTGTACATACACATAGAAATATCTTATATGTAATGTCTAATTGAAATTGTTAGTGGTGCATTTGCTTTTTAACTTTAATAATACAAAAGTACCTTATACTTGATCTCAGATATAATTAATTCTTATTGGAAGCAAAACAATCCTGTTGGGTTTAATTAATATTTACATGATTTTTTTAGTAGCCAGAAGGTATAGAGATCCAAATTACAGAAATACACCTGATATGGAAAAACCTAGAACATTTTGGATAACATGTCCCAAACTTGTATTCCTAAAAAGCCAGCTTGAAGTATTCTCTGTCAAATAACATAAAGTTTACTTTACTGAAAAAGTAACAATTTCAAATCAGGCCAAGTATTCTCAGTATATGCTGAGTATTACCTTCTTTTAGGTTGTTTTCAGGAACAATTTTGACCTTAATCCCAATATTGATACTTACCTATATAAAGGTGGAGAGAGCAAAGAGCAATGTTATATTTCATGAACCAAGGTGTGATTATTAACATCCCCTCTATATGAGCTGTAAAAATAATTTAGACAATAATAATTATAAACGGTACCATAACATGCCCCAGGGAGGTGCAACGTTTGCTCTAAATCTAGTAACTCATAGCCACAAACTAGCAGGCAATATTCCCAGTATAAGCGGATGCAAACCTGCCACGGTTGGCACCCTAAATTCAGAATTCTGATGCTAAGCACCCTGTTCTCAGCTCTTGCTTTAACATCCGCCTTTGACCTTGGGAGGTGCCCTCAGCTAATCGGATGCCGCCAGGTCTTATTAAGAGAGGTGCAAAGCGAGGGGTTCTGAATAGGCACAGAGGCACAATGGTAAATGCGAAGTCTTAAGGGCAGACGGTCAAGGTACAAGGTGTAGACAGAATTCGTAGTCAGATCAGGCTGGGTCGGGGCAGGCAGGGTACAAACAAAGTCAGGCAGGCAAGGGTCAAACCAGGAGATCAATCAGGAGTGATACGGGATAGAAGAGTTGATTTACCGGGCAGGGTCAAGATTTCAGAAGTCAAGATAGTCAATACACAGACAGGGGTCAAAACCAGAGTCAGAATCAGAATCAAGCAAAACAGCACAAGGCACGAGGAAACTTGAAAGGAGGAATACTTGTAACGGACACTGGTCTGGAGACAAAATATTTTGCGACATGGCACGCTGGAAAAAACATGCCAGTGTGCATGCGCCTATAAAGGAAGTAGAGACGCTCTGCGCATGCCTGATAAACTGGCACTACAGGGGAAGAGGCACGGTGGGTGTCCCCGCCAATGGCGCGGCAGAAATCCCTGCTGGACCACCAGGGTGAGTTTTTATTACAAAACCTTTGATCAAACACTCCTTATAGCCTACCCATAGCCGGCTAGGCAGCCCAACAGTTGTTTCTAGTTAAAAAAACGACAGCTGTATTCTAGCTGTTTGTCAAGATAGATGGTGTGGGGTGGTATTGTATACCACTGTATAACCTGATCTAAACATTCTGAGTTTTTGATGAAAGCACATTATAACATTAAATACAGTTTATACACTACAGGTTAGGAACACAGTATGCAGGACCCAGGACTCAAACACACAGGGCTGAGGGACAGAACCCAGGGTACTAGCCGCAGAAAAAATAATCCAGCATAGGGAAGATAATTAGGAAATTACCTGCAGATGGACCCAATGAACTACAAGTGTAAGTCAAGGAAAGCAAAGACAGGAAATAGAATAATCATCAACATTAATTACTGAACCCACACAATCTCCTGTGGCTTATCATTTTATGATTAGTGGCTCATAGCACTATTATTACTATTAGGTGTCTTTAAGGAAACCCTCAGAAGACACCATTGTAATGTTACCAAAATGACTTATGCAAGACTGCCAGTACTAGATTAGTTTGCAATTAATGTTCTCCATTAAAAAAATGTTTAAAAGTCCACAAGGTTAACTAGAAATTAAATAATTTACAACTTACACATAAGTTTGTTTTTCCTGGCACTACTAATGTTAATTGATTCTGTTATTTACAGAAGTATGCATCCAGAAAAACCTCTGTAAACAAAATTCCTTCAATACTGCCTAAAATCAAACAAATGCAAGCCAAATACACTGCCTAAAATGTTACAGAAATGTGTGGATCTATATAAATCTTATGATTTGCAACTTGAAATTGACAAATTGTTAGAAAACCATAATTTCCTTCACAAGGTATGATTTGTTATGGGGAAGAAAATCCTAACCACTTCAGTCAATGCTTAATTATAAAATTTATTGAACGACACTGACAATCCTAAATGATTGGTAAAGTATTACTTTAAACAGATAATTATAAATCACCTCTTTGGCTGTTTTGGAAATTGCTGTATTTCAAATTACTAATTCAAATTACAATATGCAAGACATTAAGGTTTAAGCAGCTTCATTTTAAGATGCAACAGTCAAATACAATGATAAAGTCTTCTCCTGGACCACAGCCAGTGTCGGACTGGCCCGGCGGGACACCGACCCTCACGGGGCCCCGCTGGGCCAGACCTCCCAATCTGCTTTTGAATTAGAAATTGGATGACAAGTGGCGCCGAGCGCCATGCAGTGATGTCAGTGCCTGGCGGCGCCACTGTAATAGGTGAGGTGGGTCAGTGGGGGGGCCTTGGACGCAGTCCCGCCAAGTCCAACCCTGACCACAGCTTTGACAGAATTGAAACTGTTTATTAAATAAACAAAAACATCAGCAACTAAATCTTGGGCACTGGAGTGGGCACCTCAGTTATTAGGGCAGTGAGGTCTGCATGCCCACTGAACATTTTAGTATGAAAACCAGAGAATGCTAGAGAGGAACCTCTATTGGCTCTGTGTGGACTGTGTAAATTCATGTACAGTTGTTAGCCAGGAAACAAGTTACAGGGCAACATTTTTGAAATAAAAAATAACAAAGTGGTATAAAGGTGATACCTTTATTAACTAACTAAGATAATCATAGCAAGCTTTTATAAAATTTTAGTTCCTTTTTCAAGTGTGGACTCTATAACCCTATCAAGCTGAAATGCGGACTCTATAACCCTTGTTCTAACTTTACTCTCTACAGGCGTTATTGCTTTCTTTATAGCTTTAAGCCTACCCTGTCACTGCTTGAACATCAGGCTCTTTAATTTATACATCACCTGGAAAAATGGGGCTTACTACACCACTATCTCCTTCTCCAGCCTCCCTTTTTTTAGGGAATATTAACTAAAGGTGGCCATACACGTAGAGATTCGCTTGTGCGGATCTCTCCCCAATATGAACAAATAACAACATTGCACTTGAATATGAATTTACTATACACTATAATGTACAAATGGTAATTAACATCCAGACTAATTATTCACTTTATTTATAAAATGTGATTAACATGGCTTTACTGACTACAAATTGTGTAATTTGGTTTGCATAATTATAATATTTAAAATGATTTGCTTAATTCAATGTATTAACAATAAAGCACAAATTCTACTTTGATTTATATTCAAACCAGGTGTTATCTTCATAAGATTTTCTTTTTAAGCTTTTCTTAGTCCTGAAATACCTATAAATAAAGTAATTTTGACATTGTGAACAAAAAGGAACATATTACAAAAATTTTAGGAATTGGAATTTTCTATTTTATAGGAAATTTTAAAATGTATTGTTAAAAATATAAAGAGATCAGTTCATCGTTTCTACAATTATATTTACTTATGTAAAATACATTCCAATGATTGTAGTTTGTCCTAAAACTATATGTTATTGATGGGGGTTGTGTGCAATAATACATAGATAGATAGATTAAAAATAAATAATGAGAGCACTCACAGCATTTGTAGAAAAAGGTATTGTATTATAAGTAAAAAAGGCTCAAACATCTATGTTTTTCGGTTCACAGGGAACCGCCATCAGGATGTACATATGCAAAATGCAATGAGCTTAAATACCCACTCAGTCATCCCACCCACTTTTAACATGTGTCATAAAAGGACTGCAAAGTTAAGTGTATAAGGTGCATTCAATCAGTTTGTCCAGTGCAATCATTTAATCATTTAATTAATTAAATAAAATATCACATAGATACAAACACAAACAAAAAATAACTAAAAATGCAACATATATGCAACTTGTGTTTTAAAGTGAAAAATAAAAATAGAAACTCCTGTGTTTGCTTCAGAAACACTACTTTTGTTTATATACTGTATACAAGCTACTGTTTGGCAATGAGGGCAGCCAAAGGAAAACATGCTCAGGTTACACATCTTATAGAAGATTAACTCTGTAAACATAATGGTGTTATCCATTATCCACTATTTAACCGGTGTCATATATTATTTTTTCAATTTCCACACAGCAGCTTGTTTTAATGAACTATAGCAGTCTTTATGAAGCTAACCGTGCATGGCAACAGTACATCATATTTTCATTACTTTAAAACACTTTTAGGTGCTGGTGTTACTGGTCCTTTAAGATCGATGCTTTAAACTTATTAATTAAAACAGCAGAGCAATGATCAGTAAAGCCACACTAAAACCTAACTAAAACTAAAAAGAGCTTCATCATTAAAATCCTAGTATAAGTCATTACATTGTCATCTCCTTTTTAATTCTTGCAATATTTTAACCATTTAGTGTAAAATAAAGCTCTTATTTGTACAGGGTTAGGTCTCCTCTTTTACAGCTACCTAAATACATGGTTAGACACAGAGAGAAACATTTACAACAATTGAATTTTAGTGTTTATTTAATACTATGATTAAACGCTATTGCTCAAATGACTAAAAATATGAAAACCTCAAAAAACTCCAGTTTAGACCCTGAGGTTTTCCAGATAAGGGATCTTTCCATAAAAATTAATTTAAACATCAAAAAAACCCAATATAAATGTTTTCCCACCAATAAAGATTAATTATATCTTAGCTGGGACAAAGAACAAGGTACTGTTTTATTACAGAGAAAATGGAAAAAGGTTTTTAAAATGTTAATTATTTCATTATTATGGAGGCTATGGGAGATGACCTTCCTGTAATTTGGAGCTTTCTGGATGGCAGGTTTCTGAATAATAGATCCTATACCTGTATATTCTCATGGTTTTTACACCAGTCTTTTTTTAGAGAAATTAAAAAAACACATTTTTAGAGAAAAAAATTTGTGAAAAGGGCCTATGGTGAAGCATAGGCATCCAGTTGGTCTACTGAGCATCATGTTCACACTGTCATCAAATTATATATTCTTACTCTGTAACTTGTTAGTCTAATTTTAGACAAGATGTCTTGGTGAATACACATTATTATTATTATTATTTCATATATCTATGGAAATTGTTCAATCTTATTACCTGTTGTTTAATTAATTAATTACTTAATTCATTAATTATAATGGTATATAACAGCTACAAATTAGTGCAAAGTTACATGATTTATATGTTTCAATAATTTGGAATAATTTGATAATATTAAGAGCCTCTCTTGTGATGAAATAAAAATGAATTTTTATCAAGAAACTTATTGCAGCTTCTGAGCCAAGTCATCGAATAAATTAAACATGGTACAGTAAAAAAAAAAGTGTTATTAACATTGGTAATTTTATACATATTAAAATATCCGAATTTCCACAAATACATTAATAAAAGTGTTACATGCTGTAATGCTTTCAAAGCAATTTTCTCTAATTAACACAAGCTAAAATTAATTGAACAGAAGCCTTAACGATGAACATTTGTTATATGAGAATCTTTAAAATTGTATTATTTGTAAATGGGACAATAAATGCTTTAAAGGGGAACTATCCAACTATTGCAGAAGCTAAAATATTTATTTTTCAGAAATCTATTTATGAATTGTTTCTTTTTTTTCTTAAGCTACATTTATACAGTGTTTGTTAATTGCTGTGCTTTTTCAACCTAAATGTTTCCTACTGCAACAACCAAAACCATGCTGCATGTTAGCTGTGCATCAACAAGTTAGAGCAGATGAAATCTTTCAGTTACTCGGATAATGGGTGGATTCTATGTTGTAAGGCAGTGATCCCCAACCAGTAGCTTGCGAGCAACATGTTGCTCTCCAGCCCCTTGGATGTTGCTCCCAGTGGCCTCAGAGCAGGTGCTTATTTTTGAATTACTGGCTTAGAGGCAAGTTTTGGTTGCATAAAAACAGATGTCCTTTAAACATTCTCTCCTGTAGGCTGCCAGTTCATATAGGGGCTACCAAAAAGCCAATCAGAACTCTTATTTGACATCCCCATGGACTTTTTCATGCTTTTGTTGCTCTCCGACTCTTTTAAATTTAAAGCTCACAAGCAAAAAAGGTTGGGGACCCCTGTTGTAAGGAGACATGTTAGCTTAGGAGGCCACACAACTAGAGAAATTAACTTGAAATATAATATATTGATTTTGCACTTGTTTGGACTTAGCACTTAGAACAATAAAATGTATATCTCCACCAATGAATAAAAGTCACATTGCAAGGAATCATTCCTATCCTGTGTTTCAACTGGGCACTTTGTGCATATCAGCCTGTTCTGTTACCTCTCTACTTTTAAGGCTGATTAGAGCTATAGGCTTACCCTATACTGAGGTCCCTATTGTTAGCCCTGAAACTGCTGATTATTTCAGCTGCCCTGCATTAGCTGGCAGGTGCAGCCCATTTCCTAGTTAGATCCCAGCAGAGGGCCCTTATTTAAAGCATGAGCTGACTTCACCAGCTGCCAGTTCAGAGGTCTGCAAAACTGCTGGACCCCTGCTCCATGTTCCTGCATGTCTATGTTCCTGTGATCAAGTCTGGCCCTGTTCCAGGACTCTCCCACATGCTGGTGATTACGATTCTTGTTTTCCGGTTTGGCTAAAGATTGCCTGTTCATGGACTTTTGTTTTACTTTGAACTCCTGAGCCTGTAATTTATCCTTTTGCTTTTGTTTGCTAATAAACTCACTATCTGCAAGTATCCTTGCCAATTTACTCCCTCCTAGTTACCTTAAATATTAACCCAGTGGCCCGTGATCATTCTTGTATGGGGTTTGGGCCACTGATCATGACACAACTATATTTTTGTAGCAAAATGCATACTTGTTTATTTTCTGGCAAAAATCCACCCCTCAATGCCAAAACACAGGGAAATTTCTTCTTGCATCTGTATAGTGTGCAATTATCCTTAGGGCAGATTTATCAATGGTTGAATATTGAAGTGAATAAACCTTTTTTTAACATTTTTTAAAAAAACGGACCATTTTCAATCGAATAGGTTCACTTTGGATTGAATAAAAATTGTTCGAATTGCTCAATTGAATCGTTCAATTGGAACGATTCGAGTGATTTTCACCGAAAAATTTAATTTTCAAAAACACTCCTTAAAGGTTATAGGAGGTCCCCCATAGGCTAAAACAGCAATTCAGGAGGATTAAGGTGTCGAAGGGTTGAATTAGAATTTTTTAAAGAGACCGTAATTCAATTTTTGAATGTTCGAAAGTTTAAATCCAAATCAAATTTTTTTTCGATTTGAATCGAATTTTGACCTATTTGATAGACGAAGTATCCAAAAATTACTTTGAATTAATTAATTTAAAAAAAATTTATTCGAACGATTTGGACTATTTTATTGGAAATTGACCTATTTGATAAATTTTTTATCGAAAATATCCTTAAAAAAATTTGATGGTCGGATTTGAATTTTTTTTAATTCAAAATTCAACCCTTAGTAAATATGCCCCTTACTGCCATACATCACATGAAATAAAATGAAAATAGTGTTTGGAATCTCCAACCCCACTAAATTTTCAGGGGATTTTTATTTCTATTCCTTATTTTTCATATACTGTAAATTTTTATTTGTCAGCCTTATATTTAATATTTTAATGTATTAAAAAGATATCCCTTAGTTGATGCTTGAATTCAATACACGTGAGAAAGTCATGCTTGAATTAAAGAAAGTTAAAATGGGAACTTACTTTTTCCATTTTCTATAAACAGGTTTTTAAACAACACAACTTTTAGTGGCGTCAGCGGGCACATCAAAGTGAAAGAGTTCTCCATAATAAACTCAGAAAACCATTACTTTATTTGGAATTTACAGCATGATCCTGTAGGAAATCCAATGTGGACAAGGCTTGGTAGCTGGCAAGATGGAAAAATCATCATGGATTATCCACTGTGGCCTGATCAAGCTCAGAGACACAAGAGTCAATATCAGCAGCCTGCAAGATTACATCTTAGGGTTGTGACACTAGTTGAACACCCATTTGTGTTTACAAGAAATGTTGATGATGATGGACAATGCCCAGCAGGACAGTTGTGTTTAGATCCAATGACCAACGATTCCAAGGTACTTGATAGTCTCTTTGAGAGCCTTCAAGGTGGTAATGATTCTGTGCCAATTGAGTACAAAAAATGCTGCTATGGCTACTGCATTGACCTGTTAGAGAAGTTGGCTGAAGATATGAATTTTGACTTTGACTTGTATATTGTTGGTGATGGAAAATACGGGGCATGGAAGAATGGCCAGTGGACAGGTCTTGTGGGTGATCTTCTTAGTGGAACAGCCAACTTAGCAGTGACATCGTTTAGTATTAATACAGCTAGAAGCCAAGTAATTGATTTCACTAGTCCATTCTTTTCAACTAGTTTGGGTATTTTGGTAAGGACTAAGGATACTGCTGCTCCAATTGGAGCATTTATGTGGCCACTTCACTGGACAATGTGGCTGGGAATATTTGTATCTCTTCATATCACTGCAATATTTCTAACACTATATGAATGGAAAAGCCCTTTTGGGATGACACCAAATGGAAGAAACAGAAGTAAAGTTTTCTCTTTCTCCTCTGCTTTAAATGTATGTTATGCAATATTATTTGGCAGGACTGCATCTATCAAAACTCCAAAATGCTGGACAGGGCGATTCCTAATGAACCTATGGGCTATTTTTTGCTTGTTCTGCTTGTCAACATACACTGCTAACTTAGCAGCTGTCATGGTCGGGGAGAAAATTTATGAGGAACTTTCTGGCATACATGATCCAAAGGTAGGTAAACTACACTTTATTTTATAAACATTTTGAAAAAAGACACTCAAGGGCAGATTTACTAAGGGTTGAATTTGAAGGTTAAAAAACCCTTGAATTCAACCATCGAATTTTGATCAAATTTTAAACCTTTGAATTTGAATATCGAATTCAAAGGTTTTGACACAATTCGATCAATCGAATTAAAAAAATCGAATGATTCGAACGATTTTAACCATTCGATCAAATTTTTTTTATTCAATCTTAAAAAGCTGAAAAAGCTTCCCAAAGGGTTCTACAGCAATTCGGTAGGTTTAATCTGGTGAACTAGGGATTCAGATTAAAATTTAAAGGGCAAGAACTTCGACCATCGAATGGTCAAATGATCGAATAGATTTTTATTCGATTCAATACAAATTGTTAAAATTTGATGGTCGAATTGGCCACAAAAACTATTTGAAAATTCGAATCATTCACATGAATTTAGTAAATCTGCCCCTCAGATTATGAAAAAGTTTGGTAGTACACTAGGAATTAAATGTTTAAAGAGAGAGTTGCAAGTTCAGTGTGAAATAATATCAGTGTTTTAAAGTAAGTAAGTAAGTATTTACTAAACTTGATTTTTTTCTGGTCAAGGTTTTTTGGGCAAAAACTAAAAATTTTAGAGGAAAAATGTGAATTTTCAAATTTTTTGAGATTCATTATACTCTGAAGCTGCTAAAAGTCTGAATCCAAAAATACTCCATCTCAAACCTGTCAAGGTCCTGTAGAAATCAATGGCAGACGTCCCTTTTCCAATTTGAAGATATTATGGTCTGTGCTGGGTTTTGTAGTAATATCTGAAAATTTGGGGGTTTCATGTGATTCTGGAGTTAAATTTGAAAAACTCGTATGATTTCAGTTTTTTCAGGATTTTATTGAGACTTATCCCAAACTGAATTTTTCAAGTTACTTTATTAATAAATAAAGTAAAATAATTAATGGGAGTTTGGTCTAGTATGTTTTTTTATTGAATTGATAATAAAAAGTTTGAGTGTTAGGATATTACAATATTTTTAGTGTATCTAAAATCCACTTCCCAAGTATGGGTGACCCCTCTGGCTGTGCTCTCGCACAGCCCATTTTGATCATGCATTCAAGAAAAGAAAAGAGCTTATGTGTTTGTAGCCCAAGTGATATAATATTGTTTCTGGCAGCAAAGGCTTTATGCAAATATCCAATCAATATCAATACACTCTCTAGTCTTTAGATGTACAAGAAGTCTTCCAAGTAATTTCAATCTGCTAAAATAACATCTCCTGGCATGGTAATCCACAACCTCATTGTCCTCGCTTCAATTGAAAGTTCTCTCCTTTAAGTCTATAAGGATGGCCATTATGGTATGGTATAGTTGTGTACATCAAAAAACACACGGCTCTAATATTCGGTTTATTTTAAGATAGAAATATGAAATTAGTAAAATTCTATTTCCTCATACATTACTTTGCCAAAAGTATGTGGATAATTCCTTCTAATTAGTAAAATTAGCAGTTTAAATTTCACTCATAATTGTAGACAACGGTGCCACTACATCATACAATGACATTGACAATTCCATACATTATACTTTGTGGGGCTCGGAGCCACTTACACTGCAACCTGCCTGCACTTCTAGCCATCCTCCCACCCTTCCTTCCTTCCTCTTGCTCTTCTTCCCTGATTTGCCACGTGGGCGGGGAGAGGAGTTATTATTTAAAGCTACTGTACAGGAAGCAGACCCCGTGGTCCAGGTCCCCCAACAACCCCAGGGTCTGCTTCATATATAATTACACCACTGGGAAAAAGCATGGGGTACCTTTCCTGTTTTAGCAGAATAATAAACCTATGCAAAAAATAAGTGCCCCTGCAGAACTGGTTTGCCGAGATGGAAGTGGAGGAATCTGACGGGCTTCCACACCTTGCCTTAACTGAACTGAACCCTTGTCAGATGAATTGGAAAAGCAAACCAGGCCTGCTTGCCCAACATTGCCCCCCCCCATAACAATGCTGCAACATCTAGTGAAAAACCTTCCCAGAAGAGAAAAGGGTTACGGCTATTATAGCAGCAAAGAGAGAAACAACTTCACATTTATAAATTAGGTGGGCAGGGGCTAAAGCATACACCATGAAAATGGTAAACCACTTTTTAAATTTTGGGGGTCTCTACATTCACATATAATAGATACAGTAGGTATAATTTTTCCACTTAAAGTTGTAATTACCATTTTGAGTCTCCAGAAGTAACATGTTATGCACAATTATTTTATCTAGAAGATGTCAGTCATAGAACATTTTAGTTTTTGAAACTGAGAGTTAATGGAGGAAAAAATATGGTATATCTCAACTTTGAGTGAATATTTGGAAATTTTGTGAAAATCACGTGTTCAATAAAGGTTTTAAGCACTGAAAAGTTTGATTTCAGGAAAACATCCAGATAATCTACAATGTTTATGTTTGGGTCTATAGAAATCACATATTGTGGGTACCCAATGAATTTGGAGTATCTATTCACACTGTAAAAATGGTAAATTAATATTAAAAACCTTTTTTACATTTGGAAGAATGCGGGAAAGCACATATGATTCTAGTAAAGAAAAACTAAAGTTTAGCAGATATTTGTTACTTTTGTGTACAAAATCATATTTACACATTTTAATTTCTCCAGGATCTTTGTTTTACAAGAAAATAAGACCGCATGGAGTAAGGGTCTACATTTTTTTCTCTCCTGTGAGAAATCACAGGCATAAATCATTTCAAATTTATTAGAACACCATTAGCATTTACACATAGATACATTTTAAATTCTCCAGAATTATAGACCCCAAAAACATATGCTTGGTTTTGTTAATTTGCTCTGTTATGTGTTATACACATAACACAAACTTATTTGGTTTTGTGACTCACCAACACAGACAAATGGTATGGCCTTATTTTGTATGAGCTTTTAACAAGCGACAATTATGGGCGAATAGGCTTAAATTAATTACAAAAGCTTTCTCCATTTTTGTTCATGTTGCTCTTTTTATCAGTTAGGCTCATTAACCTACAGTGGGCAAATTTGCATCTAGAGTTCAGCAAGGTGCCAGAAGAATAATGAAATCACTTTGATTGATTGCTATTGGTAACTGCCCTAGAACAACTTTACCCAGTGTAAATGAGCACCAGTGACTGTGTGAATAATAACCGAACAGCTATTATTTCTGGGAAATACATGTACATTTTGTATACTGATATGCTTAAGAACATGGGTTGGATTTGGAGGCTATGCTTCTCAAAATAAAGATTTATTTGCAATGACTTGCACATATATATATATATATATATATATATATATATTTTTTTTTTTTTTTTTTTTTTTTTTTTTTTTTTCTTTACCTCAAGGTCAGAGATGAGAGAATTGATCCAAAATCTGATTCAGTCAGTTCACATTGATTCACACATGTAATTATTTGAAATGAGTCTGAGTAGTACAATTTAAATCAATCAAACATGAGCTGTTAATCAAATCAAAGCTTATGCACTAATCTTGTCTCAAACACATATCAACCAACATCAACTTACTTCAGTTGTATCTTGCTGGAATTAAATTAGGATAAAAATATACATTGTATCTGTCAGTTATATTTGTTATTCTTGAGTGTAAGACCTACTGGGGCAGGGAAAGTAATGATAAAGAGCAACTGTGATGGGATGTGTAACATGTTGGCACTATGTTAAAGGGGAAAATAATACTGCAAATAATGTGCCTATCATATAAGGATATTAGTTGTATGACTATATTTTTACATAGGTCATTAAACCCACACTGACTTGTAATGGTCTCATTTTATATGGTGCTATGTCATTCCATTACCTTAAATGGCAAGTTAGAATTAGATATGACTTCCCTCCCAATCAACTAATGGTTTCTTCCTCTGATCTTAGTGATTGTGTGAACTGTGCCCTACAGTAGTTTCCATTTTTGTAGTCCTTACAGTTCTCATAAAACTTGGTCAATTTGCTGCCCATTGCATTCTCTCCGTGCAAGCTTCACCTAATTGTGACATCACTGTGTTAAATTATGCTTGTTCAAAGGCAATAAGGAATATATTAAAGAAAATTAAAAAGAAAAGGAAAATGAAAGAGTCAGAAACTAAATATATTAATTTAAACATAGGTATACCTTTTTTTATTTTAATGTATTGCTAGTTTTGGTTTTAGGCCTCATTTATGATCTTCAGTGCAAATTGTGAAGTGCAAAAAATGCCATGTTTTTGCAGTTTGGCATCTGTAGTCGCTACATACATTTGTCATGAATACAGCACTTCCAGCATATGTCAGAGCTGTATTAATGGCAGGCCCGGTTTTGTGGCAAGGCCTGGGCCTAGGGTGGCCAATTTTAATGGGTAGCATGCCGCCCAGCCATTATGTGGGGAGCACTGGGGATGCTCTGCTCCCCGGTGCTCCTCTGTGCTACGGCGCATGCGCTCCTGCGTGTGGCAGTGCTGGCGGGCGCCAGGACTGTACAGCCTAGGGGTACTCTGCCAGCAAATGGCAATATCGCTTATTAATGGGTAGGAGGCTGGGTTCTGTAGCTGAGCAGTAAGGGCATGCTTTTGCTCAGAGCTCTAGTACTTACAGTATGTCTGAGGTTTTTTAAATGAGCATTTTATTCTTTATTTTTAAACCAGATCTGTAGTCTTTTTAATATATATTTCAGCTTTGTATTTATACACAAATAAGCATATATTAAAATAATACAAACATATACATGTACCAGATAGATGAGAATTGCTTCATGCTTTTCTGTAATTCAGTACTTTACAGTGTATATGTTTTGATGGAAAAAGTAAGTTTCGCAAAAATTCTTATTCTTTACTTACTTTATATAATGATAGGTCCGCTGCTTTTATAAAATCTGCGCTATTAAGGAAATATGTTGTTGCTTTACTGCTGTTTGACATTACAAAATGTCTCTATTTCTTTTCGTTATAGGCACAGAAAGTATGATGATACAAAGTAACATCCATTTAAAATCCTGAAAATGGCTCCTTAAGTGTACTTGGGAGATATAAGGCTGTCATACTTTCTACTGAAAAAAAATAATCAGTATATTTATGAGAAGTTGTCACTTAATAGCTTTGTTTTATATGATGGCTCAGCCAGTTATGATTTCTTCAGCATGCATTTCTTTTCTTTTTTTAAAAAAGTGTGATTGTTAGGGTTATGGTTGGCATTTTGTTGGAAAAACTAAACTAGACACATTAAACAAAAATTTCACAAATTTGTACAGTCATGCAAAAAGTCACAAATTGTAATTTTCCATGCTGTGGGCTGCATGTTTTATTGGAAACCCTGGCAGGGAAAATGGGCTGGGGATGATACAAGGAATGGGTGTGAGGTAGAACAATTCTGTAAAGGGGTGGGTTTTATAGATGTTTTCGTAGGGATTAGGGAGAGGGGATTGGGGCAGATTGGAGGCTGGTTGGGATGGAAAAATTGAGGATTGTAAATTTACAAGTCTGTAATACTGGTCCAGTCTTGGCTGGTATATTATCAGCTAGGTCTCAGAAATGTCATCAAATTGGCAACCCTACTAATACTAATCATTTTGTCCAGAGTTTTTTCACTGCATGAGTCCTAATTCAAAAAATTAACTAGCATGTCACTGCCTCATTTATTTTTATTGCAGCACGTTACTTTTTTAAGGGTGTATTCAGTTCTCCAGATGCTTCCAAATTAACCATTCAGGCTATATACAGGGAAGAAGCACACCAATTTATGCTGACATATGCCTTTATCTCATTTTAATGCAGAAACTGTGGCACAACCTTCCTCAAGTATGATAAAAAGCGTGTGCCCCAATTTCTGCAATAAATGAGTTAAAGACATATGCCAGCACTTATACATAACCTGAATGTGTTGCCGCTTCTGCCTTATTATATTCCTTCCTTAGTTTCTGTTTCTCAATGCTAATGTCACTGTCCCTTCTGTCAACAGTCCTACTGTTTTCTACCCATAGTCCTGCTCACATCCACACTATTTTTGTCAAAGCCCGGTCTTGTTGTCAAAGAACTTAATTTGTTCACATCACAATTCAATCTATCTCTGCCATTGTATTACCTTTCAGAAGCCAGCAAAAGCCAAATGGTCCCACTATCTCCTAACCACACTCTCTTAAGCCACTAGTTTTTTTTATATTTAAGATTCCTGTTTAGGCCATTGTGAGTAATTTTTAAAGCAGTTATGTATTACTTTAAGGCTATAGAGGGAGCCATAATTTGAGATGAGCACATTTTTTCAGCTTCATTTGGGGAAAACATTGTGCTTTTTAGTGCAGGAACAAACATGGGGAAAATGCCCGTTGACTCCAAGGTATTTGGCACAAGGAAAAACACAGAGAAAAAATGCCAATGGACTCCAATGCATTTAGTGCAATACAGAACAAGAGAAAAATGCTGTTGACTCCAATACAGACACAGTGAAGAAAAATTCCCAATGCATTTGGTGTAACCATTTCACAATTTTTTATGCAGTTTCAGTCATTTCTAGGCAAAGTGAAAAAGGACAGTTTTGATCATCACCAGCCATCCTAAAATGGGGAATTAAATTTACTTAAATTGAATTAAATGTAAAATTTAAAATCTTCGAATGGGGTATTTTTGCTGTTTACTACTGTATACACGTAAAAAAAGGGGGAAAAAAAGGACACATTTCAAATACAAGGCATCATGTTCAGCATAGCTCTGGTTGAAGCAACTGAAATTCCAGTGTGGAGCAAGCTGTACTTTATGCATGGTGATTGATGAAGCAGATAATACACAGGAAATCAGAACATTTATAAGAGAAATGACTGCATACATGGTTGGGGGTGCACACAGCAGGATTTTCCTTCCTGGTCTACAGTATATCTGATTGAGCTCTGATCAGTTCATTATAAGGTTTCAGTGTTTCACAAAGGAGAATACAAAGCTAGCCCAGAATAGTTGCTAGGATGACAAACCTGTTTGTAGCCAGAAGTAAACCACAGCTGCAGACCTTTAAGTGTTACATTGGTTCTGTTTTTCTTGCTCATGCAACACTATAGTTAAAAGTATAAACTGGATGTTTGGAATTGCAGCCCATGGTCTGGGGTTTAACTTATGAAATGGCATAACATGTTTTATTGCTTTATTCTAAAACAGCATTGTTCCATATGTAGAAGTACCACAGAGTATTTCTATGTGATTCTAAACATGCCTAGTATTTTTTTATTCATCTCTAATTAGTAGCATGTCTTTGCAGCAACTACCCCTATTGCTTAGGTTATAGTAAAAACAATGGGCTGAGTTGGGTGGTCAGAAAGAGTGTAAAGTAAAGGGTTATGACCACAATGTCCATGCCTTAATACCCATAAAACATAATTGTTTCCTCCACTGCTCAAAAAGTATGACAGGTAGGCTTGTATAACACGTTTTCGGGCTCAATAACAGCCTTTCTGGACTAGTACCAGTAGATCACCAGTTACACTGGACTCTCTCACCCAGAGTGGGCCTTCGCACAGTGGAAGAGGAAGGTAACGGTGTTGTGCAACTACATCTCTCATGCTGCTATGCAGCAAAATAAAGACAGA
>CM044431.1:126382026-126392839 GCA_024363595.1 Xenopus borealis
CAAACATGTAAAAGAATAAGAAATCAGGAAGGGGGCAAATAGTTTTTCACACCACTGTATCTCTCAAGTTAATGTCCTTTGTATGCAAGATCTGCTCATGAATAAAGTGGATAGAATTGCCTATAAATAATTTATCTTGTACAGCTATATTTATATAGAGAAGTTAACATTGAAAAAATTATAGAATAAGATATTACAGTGTAAGAATAAGATATTACAGTGGTTTCAGTAATGAGCTCTGTAAGAATATATATATATATATACTGTATATATATATATATATATATAGAGAGAGAGAGAGAGAACAATACTGTATACTTCCAATCATATGAGGAGTAATAGATATACGCCTATTGGTTTCCTGCAAATAGCATGAGACACTTAGAAAAATGATCCTGGAGTACTTCAATCATGGTCATTCTGAGATTAAAATGCAGAAACTCTCATATACAAAATAGAGGAACACATTGGATTTTAAGAGCATTCTCTGACTGGAGGGTATAATCCCACATTATTATTTTTCTAAATCTAGTCTATGCTGCAATCATTCTCTATTCATTGCCTTTTTTTATGTTTATGCCTATCATTCTCGGCTGTTGTGAATCGCTAAACATACTGGCTTGTTAGTGATTCTATCTGTTCTCATACCTTTCCTGTATCAGAGAAGAATCCATACCTAGCATAGCATGCTTTAGCCAACTGCCATAAATTAACAAAAATATGGCAACAAACCTACATTTTGCAGCATTTACAGGCATGCATATGTGATAAAATTATTACCTGCTGCACTGCCAGCTAAACAGTTCTATTAACTGACTGTACACTCTTGTTTGTACTTGTACATCTTGTGTTCTTCCAGTAAAAATAGGATTATATCATGATAAAACTGATGGTTAACTACTTATTTGTAACTACATTTTGGAGAAGAACTATTTCAAAAGCGCTGATATAATGAAGTTAGTACAGGAATGCGAATTTGTTATCTGGAAACTTGTTATCCAGAAATCTTTGAAAATACATAAGGGCAGCCTCCCATAGACTCCATTGTACCCAAATAAAACATATTTTTAAAAATTATTTCCTTTTTCTATATTATAATGAAACAATGCTTTGTACTTGATCCAAACTAGGTTATAATTACTCCCTAATGGAAACAAAACCAGTAGTGATGGGAGAATTTATTCGCCAGGGGCGAATTCGCGGCGAATTCCCGCGATTCGCCGCTGGCGAATAAATTCGCGAAACGACCAAAAAAATTCGCCGCCAAAAATTCGCCGCGTCAAAACGAGTCGCGCGTCGTTTTTGACGCGACGCGACGAAAACGACGCGACGCGCGTCGGAAACGACGCGATGCGTCGGAATCGACGCGACGCGCGTCAAAAACGACGCGGCGTGTGTCAAAAACGACGCGACGTGCGTCAAAAACGACGCGCGACTCGTTTCGCCAAATGGCGAAAAATTAGCGAATTTCTCTGGAAATTCGCAATTTTTTCGCCGAAGCGAAACGCGGCCGTTTCGCCCATCACTAAAAACCAGCCTGTTGGGTTTATTTAATGTCTACATGATTTTCTAGTAGTATGAAGATACAAATTATGGAAGGATTGCTATCCTTTTTATAGATAACAATTTGTCTAATTCTGGGCAGTGTCATTCTGTAGCTACTAAAGCAAATAAAGTTCTGTCTTGCATAAAAAAAAGGGCATAAACGCAAGGGATGAAAACATAATTATACCTCTTTAGAGATCCCTAGTAAGGCCTCATCTGGAGTATGCAGTGCAGTTTTAGACTCCAGTGATTAAGAGGGATATAAATGAGCTGGAGAGAGTGCAGAGGTGTGTAACTAAACTTGTTAGAGGGATGGAAAACTTATGAGGGTAAACTGTCCAGGTTGGGGTTGTTTTCTCTGGAAAAAAGGTGAGGGAACATGATTACACTTTATAAGTAAATTAGAGGACATTATAGACAAATATCAGGGGACCCTTTTACACATAAAGAGGATCACCGCACCAGAGGCCACCCCTTCAGACTAGAAGAAAAGGACTTTCATTTGAAGCAGTGTAGGTGGTTCTTCACAGTGAGGACAGTGAGGTTGTGGAATGCACTGCCGGGTGGTGTTGTGATGGCTGCTTTTGTTGATGCTTTTAAAAGGGGCTTGGAAGATTTCTTGGACACACATAATATCAAAGGCTATTGTGATTCTAAACTCTACAGTTAGTATAGACATGGGCATATATCATTTGTGTAAATGTTATGGAGGGGTGTGTGTATGGATGCTGGGTTAAACTTGATGGACGTTTTCAACCCAATTTAACTATGTAACTATCCAGAAAATCCCAGGTCCCGAGTATTCTGGTTAACAGCAATTCTGCAAATTGTGTTTATCGGAATAGCACATTGTTGATTTTGAGATAGGTTTTTTTATATTGTAATATGTAACTTCTTTTCAGCTTTACACTGACTGACATTAGCTTCCAAGATTTATTCAGAATAAAAATTTCTAGTGAAATATAGTGTGAAAAAAGAAAAAAAACAATAGTGAACACACGCAGGCCCACAGAATGCACAGGCCGGTGCAGTACATGATTTTTAAATTCCTGGTTGTTTTATGACCGTGCCCTGATCAGAAATGTCTTAGGTTATGGTTTTTGGATCCATGCAAGCTGATGATTTAGTTAAGAGTGGCTCAATCAGCAGACAGTATTTGCTTATTTCTGTTCTATGCTGTACAAAATAGCAATGCATTATCCATATAGCAAAAACCTGCGCCCACAGTGCCACATATGTGCCACAGCTGATATCAACGTGTGCAGAATAGTAAAAGGGTTTAAAAGAACAATCCCTCTTGATAATGCATCACCTTCTATTTTAAATATTTCATATTTGTATTTTTTTTCTTAAAGTTATGTTAAAGAATGTTAGTTGAGAATTTAGCAAGAAGAATTCCCTTAGTATTCTTTTTCTGCTAATTAATGTTCTACTTACTTCATTTTACAGACATAAAACCCACCATTAATTTTATGCATAATGTGTTATTCTCTTGGCTTAGTGGTAACATTTGCAAAAAGTTTTGCTTCTCTGTACAGAGATAGAGAAAACGCTAAGCAACAGAGGTCATAAAGTAAATGGGAACATTGATCAAGGAAGCTGCAAAGGCATTTTCTATTAACACTTTTATTAATATCTGAGACAAAATACATCAAGGCACCTCGTTAGCTGAACCTGATAAAGCTATTGATTTTGCTTAAAAGCAATTACTACGTATTATTTCAAAGCCATTTATCCTTTTGCCTTTATGCTTAGTTAAATTCAGCATAATATCTCTGACAACATTATCATCTGAAAAGCATGGACCAGAGTTAATGCTTATTATGACTTCCTGTTTACTTTTTCTTGTTATTGTACAGTAACACTTATGGTGTCTGTTGTAGCACTAAAGATAATATCATAGTCTACAATGTTGTTGTGGCCAATAAATAATTAGGGAAGTCATGCAAGCTGCATATAAAACTCCATCTTCATAGCAGGGTACACTTTTTAAAGAAGGGTTGTATTCTCTTTTAAGGTAAATACAGATTTCCTCATTTTAAAGGACAACTGTCTATTGTGCAGAAACAATGATGAGATCTTAATTTAGAGAATTTCCTGTGATATTACCAAAATGCCAAAAATGAGTGAAACAGGACTTTCAACGCTCGCGACAACTCACAGACATCAAAATTGACTTATCACAAGTCTATTTTGTCGCATTGGTCAATGGTTGTGTGGTAAAATGTTAACGACATCAAAGTATTTTTGAAGCCATTTTCCCTATTTATTCTCTGCCCGCGAAATGCGGAAATTTTCCACAAATTTGAGCATCATTAGTTAAAAGCCTTTACAATTTTAGTGCCCATAGTAACCAGTGAATAAGTAGCATTGACTGTTCAACAGGTTTTACCAAAATATCTGATTAGTTACTATTCGACCTGGGCAAACTTTGCATATTTTAATAATAATTCCTCAATAAACTTAAAATTTTTACTCATGCCTAAAGATTAGTGATGGGTGAATTTATTTGCCTGGCTGAAATTTGTGGCAAATGCCCGCAATTCACCGCCAGCGAATAAATTTGCAAAATGCCCGCAAAAATTCTCCTGGTGAAAATTCTTTTTTTTTTGGATGCCATACACTCTACATCTGGGAGTTTTTGTGATTTACACACAAGTTAGACCTAGCATTTCAAGAATGGGAATGGTGTCACTTCTGTAGTGCTGATGTTCTCAGCTTCAATAACGGCGTTAGCATGCGATTTGCTTGCTGCATGTAGCAGCTTCTAAGTAACCCACGGTGGGAACTCTAGAATTACCACCATTTTTAGAGCATGAGGAAGCCAGGGTCTTCATAGCATTAGCACAATTACAGAGCAGAGCAAAGAGTTTGGGTGCAAGTACATTTTATGAATGGCACTAGTAAAAGACTTAAAGTCTGCCAACAGCAAATATATAAAGAAAGACAACAGCAGTAAAAACTAGATTATCATACTATTTTGTAAATTACTAATGTTTTGCTGCACATGAATGGAATTATGTATTGTTCTGACCAAAACCTTGTGACAGTGGATGCATACACAGCAACTATGCCTTGCAGTAATGAACCAAGAGAGAGAGAGAGAGAGATAAGAGGGTGGGGAATATGAACTTTGTCCTGAAGTGTTTTAATAAAAGAGAAGTGCTACTTCTAGCTCTTTTTTTTCATTATTTTCCAGCGTATTCTTGTAGCATAACAGTGAAAATGTATCTCAGTAAGATTATGCTCAGTATCAAAATTCCACCAGAAGATGAATTAGTTCAATGGTAAAATATATATATATATATATATATATATATATATATATATATTCATCTTTCTCTTAACATTGCAGCTGATACATACAGTTTGTACTTTAATCTGTTATTGAATTTCACATTTGAGTGGAGTACCTTACCAATGTATTTATTCTAAAATAATTTTAAATACAGTGCATTCAGTCATCATTCAATTAAATGCAATATTTCATAAGGTAATTTTTAAAAAATAAACAATGAGGTACAATTTTTCTGCAGATGTACAACATTGATTTTACTCAACCCACACACAGCACTAATGCACTGCAAATACAGGTTTGTCAAAATGTGAGTTTAATAAGTAAAAACTCACCCATGGTATATTCATTCCTTTTAAGAACCATATTAATCAATAGGCGAAAGTTAGAACTCACCATTTGATAAATATGGTTCTAGAAATTTAATAGGAATGAATAGAATGTGGGGGAATTTTAATTTTTCAAGCTTTAAACTCACATGTTGATTAATCTGCCTGTGAGGAATTTACCTTCGGCGCGGCGGGGACGCCCGCTGCACCGATCCTCCACGCCGGCATCTTTTAGTGCGTGCGAAATCTTCCCGTATTTAAAGGCGCAAGCATGCTGACACATGACGTCAGCGCGCAATGACACCAAATTTTAAATATTTAAAGGGGCATCTGGCCATTTATAGTTGCCCGTGATAGGTTTAATCCTGGTGCCTTGTACCTGTGCTGTATAGCTTCTGTTTGTTCCTGAATACCTGTTTTGACCCTGCCTGGCTTTGACTACTCTGATAATCCTGTATCCTGACCTGTGCCTGTATTTGACTACCGATTCTGCCTCATCCTTATCTGATTGATTACCCGGTTTTGACCCTTTGCCTGCCTGACGTTCCGTACTGTCTGCCTGTCTCGACCCAGCCTGTCTGACCACAAATCTGCTTACTCCTGTTTGTACAGTGACCTTTGGCCTTTAAGACTTTCTATACCGTCGTGCCCCACTGCTGGCCAGAACTCCTGCCCTGCACCTCTCGTTTAAGTTCAGGTGGCATCTGAGTAGCTGAGGGCTCCTCCCGAAGCCAAAGGCGGTCACACTACTGGTGAAGCACGAGCCGAGACCAGGGTGCTTGGCATCTGTTCTGGTATTGGGTGCCGACCGTGACACTGCCTCTTAAAGTAATCATCTCTCATATCGCTTTTATTGGTCTTGTTTTTATTTGGTTTTCTCTATTGATTGATGTGATTGGGATTCTTAATATACAGAGGATCCTGCGACTTCATCTGTTGACTTGTATATACACAAGAAACCTGAGTTTATGTTCCAGCTACAGTACACATAACTTTGGTGCAGTCGTTTTCTGGTTGCATTATGGTGCAACCAGAATTTAGCTTCCATACTGATTCTTAATCTTATTCCTGCCTCCATAAGTTATCTTGCATGTTTGTTTGATCTCCTGTGCATCAACTAAAACCTAAGCAAGAGGAGAGCTTGGGACATACAGTTGGAAGTTTCTGGGGAAGTGTGCATAGTTATATTAGTTAGATATCTCTGTCCAATTTGATAACACACATGCTTTCATACTGTGGGACTAGTTTGTGCCCAACAGATTTCTATAGAAGTCATAGAAGAAGAATTCTGTGGCAACTTTGATGCATGTCAAATAACCCTGGCTTGGTCAATTCTACACTTTAAAGGTGCATGTTTTGGATCTTCCCAATCTAAAAGAAATAGTGTCATCAAAACATTTGTCAATACTTTAATTTACTGTAAATTAGACCAAGAAGGGACATTAGATCATTCTGTGTTTCTTGTGAGACACATATCATGTGTATTGTATACAGTATATGGAATCTGTGCTATAAGCAATTAACTTGCCACAAAGGAAATATCTCAAAGACATATTACTGTATGCTAGTGGAAAAAGATGCTTTTTAGTTCGGTGTATTGTTTAATTCCAAAAAACTACACAAATCTACATAAAATAAAAAAATATTTTCAGGTTTTAGTAAACACCTTTATTCTGTCTGTATCTATTTAGTTGCATTGACAACCTTGTACTGTTGAACATATTTTAATACTGGAAAACAGAATTGTCTTGTATGCATATTTATACGAATTAAGATAAGAGCAGTTCAACATTTTCTGTGAAGTGGGTATATTATATTGCACACAACTGGTTTGCACGCTGAATTTATGTTTATTATAATGATTATGATATCATACAAAGAAGTATATAAAAGATATCAATATCTTGGAGAGCCACATCTGGCCTAATGGCCTTTGTATGTAAAGCTGTCATTTACTATAGGTTATGAATTTTTTACAAATTTACTGTAGCTTTTAGAAAATATAAACCTCTGTATGTAACAGTGTGCCCAGGTGCAGTAACCCATATCAACCAATGAGAGGTTTTCTTTTTATTGGGGACCAGTAAATATCTTCTGCTAACTGGTTGATGTTTGTCGTTAGATCTGTAGCATATTTTATTACATAACCCCACAAAAAATAATTTACAAATGCAATCACAGGTGTGGTCACACAAAATGGACACAAATGTCCAAGGGGTGGTTCGCCTTTAAGTTAACTTGTAGTATATTATAGAATGGCCAATACTAAGCAATTTTTAAACTGGTCTTCATTATTTATTTAGAGGGGGAATGTAATTAAAGTTGCAAAGAGCAAAACATTGCGCACCAATAAGATAAAAAATGCACATCTCGCAATGTAATATTGTTCCTTAAACGGTTATTGCATTGCAAAATGTTATTGTGATTTGCGAATTGCAATTGCGCACTCTTAAGAAGTGCTTGAAGGTGTCGTAATTACCAAACAAACACATCCAGCGCTACTCCTAGACTTCACATAGTCATATAAATACACAAAATTGCTATAGGGCTACAATTTCCTAAATAGCTGTCACTAGCTCACTGCTAGGTGCTTTTTGGTCCAGGTGCCTGATGCTCCGGACCCCTCATTTAAGCTTTGGAGCTGGTATAATCTGCCGGATCTCCCCACACACGGGACAAATGTATAAGGTTATTGGTTGCTAAGGTAATTGGACCTTAGCAACCAGATTGCTGAAAATGCTGAAAACTGGAGAGCTGTTGAGTAAAAAGCAAAATAACTCAAAAACCACAAATAATAAAAAATGAAAACCAACTGCAAATTGTCTGAGAATATCAATCTCTACATCATAATAAGGGGCAGATTTATCAAGGGTTGAAGGGAAAATTCAAACTGGCCTACTAGGGAATAGTCCAAATTCAATTTGAATTTACAAAAAAATAAAAAAATTTAATTTGGAAATTTATCATGTACTGCCTCTTTAAAAATTTGAATTCAACTATTCGCTATCTAAAACCTGCTGAATTGCTGTTTTAGCCTATGGTGGACCTATTTGATTTAAAAAAAAATAATAATTTTGGTTGGTCTTTTTGAATTCAAATTTCAAAGTTTTTACACTTCGAAATTTGAACCATCGTAAATCTGCCCCTAGAAGTTAACGCAAAGGGGAACAACCCAAGTGCCATTACATATATATTGACTTTTCTTCTGAATAATATACGAGTGCATCTGTTGACACTGGTGGACCCTGCAAATAAACTGCATTGTGGGTAAAAAGCATATTGATTTGTATTCAGAAATTGCACTTTGTGCACTGCACTATGTATTTAAAGTATTGTAAGTGGTGTAAATACCTCCAAATGCAATAACCTAATAAATAATAAAAAAAGTGAAATTATTTGGATAAGAGGGTAGGTTCTGAGCAAGGTTTCAGATAGCAGTTACGCATTGCAAAATAGTATCTAATTGGTATGTAATTTGGCTGAAAACTGTGTTGATTGAGCTTCATGGTGATTTGGACACATACCCAGCTGATTTGTTCCATTAGTTATCAGATCAGAAAATGAAGTCATTGCTTGGCTGTTTACATGAGTAGGAAAATTAGATGAAAGAGGATCTCTTTGAATACTTTTTTTTAGGGACAGATAGTATGAAGATTATCCCTGATTCCAAACAAGTTGTCAGATAATAGATTGGGGTGGATTTTCTGTGGAGGGATAAAAATGCATTTTTTGTGTGGTTTCATCATGCTTTAAGCAATGAAATGGTAGTATATGGAATTACCAGTTAGTTTACAGTATGTCTGAAATTATGAAGTCATGTTGAGCCATTGCTACATTTTATAAAAAAAAAGCATTTTCAATTTCACCTAGCAGGTGGTGATGATTTTCTGTGTGTTACGCTACTCTGAAATAAGTCACTGATATGCATGTGCTATTTACCATTTTTCACACCAAGTGCAAATATGAAAAAATTCCAGGTCAAATTGGCTTACAAGTCATCAAATAAATTCTGTAATTAGGTGTATTCACTAGGTCTATTTTGTGTGAGACATATGATCTGGGTATGGATGTTTTAATAAAAACAATTGGTATCATTTAATTTGAAAAAGACTTTTATACAATTTTTTATGTCTGGGTGATGGTCCCTTAAGAATGCAACATATGTTTTTTAAGAAGTTTCAGTATTTTTATTATCACCCTATATTTATATAGAGCTGACATGTTCACGCAGAGCTTTTCAGAGATTTTTCACTATCCATATCATGCCCTACCCTGGTGGAGCTTATAGTCAATGTTTCCTATTACATTCACATAATATTCACTGGGTGTCAATTTCATGAAAATTCCATTAAAGGAGAAGAAAACGTTAAAACTAAGTTAGCTATATCATGTTTCATCTCTTTCAGCTTAGCCTCTCAGAAAGGCTAAGTTGAAAAAGATGAAACATCTCAGAGGGACCCTGAAGATGTGTAAGTTATCCAGAATGGGCATTTGTGAAAACTGGTAGAAAGAGAAGCAATAACACCAAGACTACTGGTGAAGGTGGAAAACAGGACAGGAGAAAAAAATGTGGTCTTTCCATATGTAGCTGTGGTTTTGGATTTCTCACTATCCATATCATGCCCTACCCTGGTGGAGCTTATAGTCAATGTTTCCTATTACATTCATATAATATTCACTGGGGGTCAATTTCATGAAAATTCCATTAAAGGGGGCGAAAACATTAAAACTAAGTAAGCTATATCATGTTTCATCTCTTTCAGCTTTGCCTCTCAGATAGGCTAAGTTGAAAGAGATGAAACATCTCAGAGGGACCCTGAAGATGTGCAAGTTATCCAGAATGGGCATTTGTGAAAACCGGTAGAAGGAGAAGCAATAACACCAAGACTACTGGTGAAGGTGGAAAACAGGACAGGAGAAAAAAATGTGGTCTTTCCATATGTAGCTGTGGTTTTGGATTTCTCACTATCCATATCATGCCCTACCCTGGTGGAGCTTATAGTCAATGTTTCCTATTACATTCACATAATATTCACTGGGGGTCAATTTCATGAAAATTCCATTAAAGGAGAAGAAAACATTAAAATTAAGTTAGTTATATCATGTTTCATCCCTTTCAGCTTAGCCTCTCAGAGAGGCTAAGTTAAAAGAGATGAAATATCTCGGAGGAGCCCTGAAAAATGCCGGTAGAAAGAGAAGCAATAACACCAAGACTACTGGTGAAGATGGAAAACAGGACAGGAGAAAAAAATGTGGTCTTTCCATATATAGCTGTGGTTTTGGAAAACATTTAATAAACACCACATGCCTATCTGCTTTAAACCAACACACTGAGGCAGCAATTAGTTCACCCAAAAGACCAAACCCCAAAGCACAAGAAGAGTAACAATGTGTATGCAGTGCAGGGAGGAGTGCTCTAATTTGTATGTGGAGACACCAAACAGCAGTTTCACCAACGTATGGTGCAGCACAGAAGAGCCAACTCAACTGGTCAAGACTCAACTGTGCATCTTCATCTAAAAGAAAAAGAACACCTATTTGAAGACTTCCAAGTCCAGATTCTAGACCGGAAGAGTGACTGGTTCAAAATAGGTGTTAAATAAGCCATATACTAAGTTTGAATAGAGGCGGGGGTGGGGGGGGG